>CM046834.1:35274361-35874361 GCA_025618425.1 Heliocidaris tuberculata | reverse complement strand
CCCAGTGCCCCCCCCCCCCCATCAAATGCGGGGGGGGGGGGGAGGGATAATAAAAAGAGAAATGAAAAGAGAAAGAGAGGGAGAGGGGAAGGGGAATATGAAAAGAAGATTATGGGACCCCTCCCATACCTTCTCCCTAATCATGTGGCCTTGATAATTTGTATTACATCCATCTTGTACAACCAGTATTCCCCAATGATGCCAGTCCTCCTCAATGGTTGAACCCACACTTCCCCACCACCCTTACTATTACTATTATCATTTTAATAGTGCTGCTCCTTTTCTCCAGGTCAACTGTACTGTGAAGGACTGGAAAGTTCAAGCTTCACAGCACTGTCAACCATGTTAAAAGAGTGCATACTGAGAGAGAAGTGGGAGGATGCTAACAGGATCCTATGCACCATGTGTATGTATCAAACACCGAATGTGGACTGCCTGTGGAAGGTAATTCTTTATAATCATTGCCATTATTATTATTATTATACTTTTTTATTGTTCTACTCTATGCAAATATATGAAGAAATTAAATTATCATTTATTGTGAATTATTTTCTTCATTTTATTTTATTTCATCGACTCATTTTACTTTCACTGATGGTAACTTGACAGAACTAAAAGTGTGCTTGGCAGAAACCTGCAATGATGCAAAAATGCAGCATGTCTTGAAACTGCATATCATATATAGAAAGCCACCTATTTTCAAGCAACTGCCAGGGTTTATAAAATAGACCGATTCTGTAATGTATACAAGTTTATGCATATTTCTTCTCTGAGCACCTAGTGACGAGCTATTCCATTAACCTGCTTTTTTATAAATAAGCCCCAATGTTTGGAATCCAGTTTGCATACATTACTTGTTGCTATGTCTGGCAAGCTTTCTGGTTGTTTGAAAGGTATGTTTAAAATTTGAATACATTAAGGAACCGGTCTATTGTATTAGAAGTGTGCAAGCTGTTTGAATTGACATTATGGTTTAAACTTTGAGATATATTCAAGTGTTTGTTATAACTTGACTTCATATACTTCTTAAATGAAGGAATTTGGTTTAACTTTGAGAAATATATTAACCCCTACCTGCTGTGGGCGGCAAATTCCGCCTCAAAATGTGAGTATTGAACAGTTCGTTTAGGCTCAGAATGGCTTGAAAATTCTTCCTCTTGCAGAAACCTGTGCCTTCAATATAATATTTATTCTTATGCAATATATCTTGGCCCAGTTTGCTCCAGAAAAAAACTCATTGAAAGTTAATATTTAGCTCTTGAAAGTTCATTTCTGACGATTGCCAAAAGATCTGGTGGCATGAAAGGGGTTAAAATGCTTATTCCCATAGGGCAGGGCATATTTGACAGGTTTGTTAATTGTCCATTGTTTCTTGTTTTTTTCTTACTGATTTTGTTTTGAATGATTCTTCTCCCAGTTTGGAGCTCATGTACTTCAAAATCATCCCAGTGGGAATGCAGAGCTTGTAGAAGACCTGTATCGGTAAGAAAAGTCTATTTTTTAAAATATACATGAGACCCTGTAGTTATTACCTGTACGTGACATACCATTGAATGATGACACAGCGATTGTATTATACACAATATGACTGATATATTACATGTACTTGAGTAGATTTATATTTAGGCCAAGATTGGGACATACATGAATAATCTGTGAAATTATGACTTTCAAATTATTACTTTCAAAGGCAATTTTTTATTTAGGTTATATTTATTAATAGCAATTACTATTTAAACACGTTGTTGATTCATTTCAAAAATCAAATGTTTTTGAAGAGCAGGAGTTTGAAAGCAGAACAAACACTTGATTAATATCTCTTTGAGAACATATGTAACTTTTAGATATTTATGATTGTTTTGTGTTTAGCAAATGGACATAGAAAACAAAGGGGGGAAAAGGAAGAGGAAAATATTTCTTTCACTTGTTTAATTTTTTTGTCAATTTCTTTTTTAAATCACAGTATAAATCATATTCAAATAAATCTCTTTAGATCACCAAATTATGATTTGAATAAGTAATTTGATTCAAATCAGGCCTGTATCATGGAGGCTTCTTGTCTCCCCTTTGATCACCAACCTTGCTTTGTGCAATAATCCCTTTGTTTGAAGCTTGATAAATATGGATAATACATAATTTAAGTACTTTTATTTGGCCTTGGTCATCTTTTTGCTCTCTGGAATTCTCTACCTGCCTATATACATCTAGCCACTTCCGTTAATCAGTTTAAGTCCTTGCTGAAAACTTACCTTTTTAGTAGATAGTCCTCTGGAATGGCCCAATTGTGGGTCGGTCGATGGAGGTGCACACCGACTTTGATTTTCAGTATTCATTTACCGTATTTATACACTGTATCTATTGTTTGAATTACATAAGGTTTCTAATAATTTTTGTATTTTTGTATTATTTTGGATTTAATCTTAATTTTCTGGTAAACTGTGCGCTTAGAAACATCCATATTAAGCGCCTAATAAATGTATTTTATTGTATTGTATTTTTGCGATATACAGTCAAACCACCTGTCTTTAAAGACCCCAATTTCCGTTTCCCTTGGATAGTGTTTCCCATTTAAGTGTGTATT
Source organism: Heliocidaris tuberculata (assembly GCA_025618425.1). NCBI lineage: Eukaryota > Metazoa > Echinodermata > Echinoidea > Camarodonta > Echinometridae > Heliocidaris > Heliocidaris tuberculata. The sequence goes on along the minus strand of CM046834.1, from coordinate 35,871,780 downwards.
AAAGGAACCTGTACATCAAGACAACCTGCTCATAAAGACCACTTTTCTTGTCTCCCTTGAGCGGTCTTTATATACAGGTTTACTGTAGTTAGAAATTTTATACCTTCTTTATGCCCTCTAATCCATCTGTCAGATTTGTCAGGAAGATAAATATGAATAATCCTTACCAGAAGAAACTGGAGCATGCACTCTTCCTCCTACGGGAGAACAGGATGAAGGATGCCCTCACTACCTTGACTGAAATGTGGAGTATGGGTGGACGGAATGGACAACAAAGCAATCAACAGGAGGTTTGTACAGTCAAACTTATCAAACTCACCTCTCTATAATGGCCACCTGTATCTAATGGTGACCTTTACTACCTTCCTTTTAAGAGAAAATATGTTTTGTAGAACCTGTCTAGAAAAGCTACAACTTGTGACCACATTTCACTTTTTTTTAAACTATTTTAATCATTGAGCTTACCTCAAATATGACATCAATAATGATTATAGTAACATTTTATTGCACCTTATATACATGTTTCCAAGCATTGCACATTATTATTTTGACCCCCATGATTTGATTCCATTACAAACCTTCACTCAAAATGCACACTCTCCTCTCCCATGGAGCATTGCAATGAATTACCATTTAGCAGGCACTTAAATGCTAATTCATAGTAGAGTCACATTCACATCCTACTAGCCCAAGGGAGCCAAGAGAGAAGCAATGCTAATAAAAAATCAGGGACATTGCCTTGCCAGTTTTGAACCCATGACCTTCCTATTTTTTAGTCATTGTGAAAGCAGTTTTTAATTGTCATTAATTTTGTAATTCATTTATTTTACTCATGTAAATTGCATAAGTGGCAATAAAGAGGTTTACATTTTTTGCTGCAAGGATCATTGAACTAATTGGCTTTAACATTGTCCACTGTCTGATATGAATATCAGATTTAATTTTCACTTAATTTGGACTGCATGCTTGATGTCAAACTTTGTTTTTACAGATCAGGAAGAAAATGACCTCTGCCTATGCTGGGTTGATAGAGTACTGTCAGTGGCATGAAGAAACAAAGAAAAGAGTTGATGATGAGGAAGAAGAAGGTAAAGTATAGTGACAATTTTGTACCCTGTGCATCACTTTTACTTGCTCTGGCATATCAATGAATAGCTGTCTATTCTTAAACAATGAAATGTGCAACCTTTTATGCCTTGACAGAAATTGTCTATTCTTCCTTCTTTCATCTCCCCTCCCCACCCCCCTCTCTCTCTCTCTCTCTTGCTCCCTCTCTCTCTTATGTTCTTCATCATCAGGAAGCCCTATTTGTGATAATTGTCATAACTCAGAATCTCAAAAGGTGTTCTTGCGATAACTTAAGAACCATTTGGTGTATCAACTTCAGACTTTGCTCATGTATGCATATGGGAGGGACAATAGTCTGAATAGATTTGGGGATTTTGAGGTCAAAGATCAAAGGTCATAGAGGTCATTATATACCTGGAAATAGATGGTTCTCATAATAACTAAGAATGATTTAATGGATCAACTTCAAACTTGGCACACATGTATATAATTGGGTGACAGTGGTTTGATTAGATTTGGGGGTCATGGGTTCAAAGGTCACAGAGGATGTTATATACCTGTAAATAGACTGTTCTTGCAATAATGTGAGCACAGTTTGACATTTTAACTTCAGTGGTCTCTGCAGTCATTTCAGATATTTATTGCAGTAACAATAGTATTTTAGCTAATTTCTTTAGAGTGATAAAATATTTCATTAAATTTTTCAATCAAAATTTAAAACAAATCAACATGAATGTGCGATATATTTCTGATCTGGCAAGGGTGGAGGCATAAATTTCGACTGCGCGCAGTCGAGAATTCATCTAGTTTTTTGTTTTTTTGCTCTTCATATTATTCCAATTCAGAACTGAATTAATGAAAATGAAATGAAATGAAAGTTATTATAGTTACATAGTGCAGTGATAAGTAGTATGTATTCGTAAATAAAAACACTACTACAAATTATAGAGCAGTATAGTCAAGGATTGTAATTCTGAACAGATTGTATTACCGAACGTGTACAGTTAAGCGCCTAAAATGGGTTTTCATCCGCTTGGGATTACGCGTATGAAAACCACACTATTGAAACAAAGGTGTGTCTTTTTCCCATAGGTTTCACACGTTCGGTACAGTACAGTACCTTTTTCTAGGGACCAAAACGCCGTGTCGTTGGGAAGGGGTTCACTCGGAAGGGAATATCGTATTGAATCTAGGTTGTCTTTTTAAAATTCCATTAACTTCTTTTTCTGTAGGACTTTGAGCATTCATTATGTAAGTTTGACAGATATTTGTTTGATATTTAATTTTCTATCGTTGATTTTCTGAAAAGTGTTAGGGCACTGGAACAACCACCATACAAATGAGAAAAGCCTATCTACATCTAAATATATGTGTGTGATAGTGAGTAGCTTCCTCAAGTTAAGGCATATTATAAGTCAGTTTCATACAAAGGGAGCTAAACTTCAAGTTTCAAATCTTTATTAGGTTATCTTGTAGTTTCAGACCGTATGAACGTACTTGTAGTTTCGAAACTTAAAGTTTACATTGTAGTTAATGCTGAAATCATGCACAGCGGGGGGTCCTCCCTCGTAGTTATGGGCATGTTCATGTTAAACTACGATCGCTTGACTTGTAATCTCAGAACAACGAGCGTCATTGTTTCGGGCCCATATGAACCATCGTCATTATTAGTGAGTCATTGTTTCATTAACTTAAAGCTTCGCTAACTTAAAGTTTTGAAACCACAATTCTGGTATGAACATAGCTATTGTTAACATGATGTAGGCTTAATGAATGCTTTGTATAACAGTTGTGTCACTATACATTTTTCATTGCAAGTCGTAACATCGAAAGAAGCTGAGATACTCAGAAAGAGAGCCCTTGCCAATCTCAGTAAAGTCAATGATGATCCAGGAGTGTGGGACATTTTCATTACCAAGCAAGTTGAGGTAAGATGTGCATATATTCTGAGGGACTGGTAAACTAGTATTTTGGTTAGCATCATGGATTTGGGGGAGATGTGTTTATTTGTGGATGTTTAAAAGCAGCTTCAAATATCAAGTTCAATAGAATGTAGACCATAGTTTTTAGTTTGGGTTAGGAAATATGTATTCATTGGCTTTAAATGTGAAATATTTTTTGCTTTTAAAACTTTTTTTTTTTTAAATCAAGAATGGTACATCTAGAAGCAAATAGAACAAACCATTATACAGGTAAATTTTATCTAAATTTTTTTTTTAATAGTTATTTTTAAAGGGGAAGGTCACCCTGGAGATTTAGTTTAATTTAATAAAAACAGAAAAATGAGAGAAACGGATAAGTGAAAGTTTGAGCAAAATCCGATAAGAAATAAGAAAATTATGAATTTTTGAAGTTGTAATCAATCAAACATAAATTGACAACTCCTTGACATATCTTGCGAGCTCCTCTCCCATTTGCTCAATACAGGAAATTCCATAAATTTTCATTTTCTCAGTTGATGATGATTGAAAAGATTTAATTCATGCAGATTTTGTGTGAAACATATGTGCCATTATTATATCAAGGGTGCATGTATGATTGAATATTTTCTATAGAGAAAATGGAAATTTATGCTTTTTTAGTACAGAGCAAATGGGAGAAAAGCTCGCAAGATACGGCACACAGTTGCCAATTTGTGTATGATTGATTACAACTTCCAAAATTCATAACTTTTTTATTTCTCATCAGAATCTTCTCAAACTTTCATTAAAGGAAACCAAAACCCAAGGAGAGAATCAATGTTATTGGAAAGTGAGAATTCAGAGAAGCACTTTACAAAAAGTTTCATTAAAATTGGTTAAAAAATGAGAGAGTTATGGAAGTTTGAAAAGTCTTGTTTTACTTTCTATGGGGATCCTCAAATTGGCAAAATTGCTTCAAAATGGCTGATTTTGTGAACAACTCTCCATTTGTTTTGTACACAGATTTTCAGATTTTCCCCATTATCTCTCAGGGTGCTCCTTGTCTCCTCCTGAACTCGACATATGTGGTGTAAAATACATTTTCCCATTACATATGTTGAGCTCAGAAGGAGATTAACTGCACCTTGAAAGATAATAGGGAAAATCTGAAAATCTGTGTACAAAACAAATGGAGAGTTGTTCACAAAATCAGCCATTTTGAAGCAATTTTGCCAATTTGAGGATCCCCATAGAAAGTAAAACGATACTTTTCAAACTTCCATAACTCTCTCATTTTTTAACCAATTTCAATGAAACTTTTTGTAAAGTGCTTCTCTGAATTTTCACTTTCCAATAACATTGATTCTCTCCTTGGGTTTTGGTTTCCTTTAATCTTTTTCTGTAATATTTCTGCTTCTGTTCTAACTTGATATCTGGGTAGACTTTCCCTTTAATATCTACTAGCACCTGTGCTACAATTGGATCCTCTTACCACTGCATCATGTCCATGTCTACATTGTATATCTAGCCATTTTATGTACCGGTATGTCAATCTTATTCATAACGTGGAGAAGGTTTACGGTTCACCATGTGTAGTTAGAAGAAAGGAAATATGGAAATTGAAATGGAAAGATGAGAAAGGATGAGAAGAGGAAAATAGAGGTATTCTTTCTTGAAAATGAGTGAAGTCCTGAAAAGGACTGTAAACCAGATGAGATGAGCTGAATGTGGCTTGAGTAGCGAAGGTTTGAGTAGTAGCAGGTTGAAGTGAAGAGAGGTTACTTGACGTTTCGGGCAGGTTGACTGTCCGTCTTCAGGAGTGAAGGATGCTCGTCTAGCATACACAGAGACAACCTTTTTACATCTGAATAGGTGACCTCTAATATTGAGATGAATTTGAGAAATATTGTTCATTTTCTTAGATGTTGGAGGCAGAAGGCAGTATCAGCAGGGCAGAGGGCATACTGACCAACTATCTCAGTCATAACCCAGCAAACCCCAATGCTCATGTTTATCTCTATCAGTTCTTGAAAAGGAATCATCCTACCAACACAGACAGACTCAAACCAGTACTGAAGGTAATTTTTATTAAAATGTGAGGGCTTTTTAATAGTTTAAAGTTGAAGGTGACTAAACACCCCAATTTTTTTTTATAATTCCAGTTTTAAGCTTGCATTTTGAAATTCGTTATGCTCCTTCAGAACAAATACTCTATAATTTTGTTGGCGTTCCATATTCACTAAAGTTTCAAGCTGCAAAGGAATAAATGACATATTTGATTTTTGTTGGTGATATGTGACAGTTTCTGGTTTTACAATATTTTTATCTCTGTCTACCTTATTTTAGATGCTCCTCCTTTTTAACACCCCTTTTCATATTTTACCCCCCCCCCCCCTCTCTCTCTCTTTCTCTTCATCTATTTAGACATATATTTGTCCTTATCTTTCAGACTCGTTAAAAGGAGGAGATATTATTGTATGCTTCATTTGTAGAGTTATTTTCACCATCATAGAGACACTGTTTCAGACTAGAAAACAAAGATCATGACAAAGAGCTATTTTGTCATCAAAACAAAAAAATATGATTGAGTACCAAAGTCTGAATAATGCTCCCTTGTTCTATTGGTAGAAATTAGCCACCATCTTACCTGCAGAAGACTACACCCTTGAGTATGTGGATTTGCTGGAGCAGACAGACTCAGCAAAGTTAGCAGAGGTCCTCCCAATGCTCTTCATTATGGCTGATTACAGTACTTGCCATGGTAACACTGCTCTATGGGAGACACTGGTAGATCATGTCATCTCTATTGTTGAAAGGTATAATATTTTTGTCCCCGCCGAACGAAGTTCGCGAGGGGACTATGAAATGGGCTCCGTACGTGTGTGCGTGTGTGTGTGTGTGTGTGTGTGTGTCCGTCCGTCCGTCCGTCCGTCCGTCTGTCCGTGTGTGCTCAAATGTTAGAAAATGCTACTTCTCCGTCATTTCTTGGCCGATTTTGATTCCGATTGTTTTATCTGATAGGGCTGGGTGGGGGCTTCCAAACTTCTACACAGAATTGTGAAATTCATTAATTATGCAAATTTATGCAAGTTTATTCAAAATCGACGAAAAATGCTACTTCTCCTCTATTTCACATCGGATTTTGATTCTGATTGTTTTATCTGATAGGGCTGGGTGGGGGCTTCCAAACTTCTACACAGAATTTTGAAATTCAATAATTATGCAAATTTATGCAAATTTATTCAAAATTGACGAAAAATGCTACTTCTCTATTTCACATCGGATTTTGATTCCGATTGTTTTATCTGATAGGGCTGGGTGGGGGCTTCCAAACTTCTACACAGAATTTTGAAATTCATTAATTATGCAAATTTATGCAAATTTATTCAAAATTGATGAAAAATGCTACTTCTCCTCTATTTCACATCGGATTTTGATTCCGATTGTTTTATCTGATAGGGCTGGGTGGGGGCTTCCAAACTTCTACACAGAATTTTGAAATTCATTAATTATGCAAATTTATGCAAATTTATTCAAAATTGACGAAAAATGCTACTTCTCCTCTATTTCACATCGGATTTTTATTCCGATTGTTTTATCTGATACGGCTGGGTGGGGGCTTCCAAACTTCTACACAGAATTTTGAAATTCATTATTCATGCAAATTTATGCAAATTTATTCAAAATGGCTGAAGGTTCATAATGTTTTCATGTTTTATATTTCAGTTGTATACATGCATTGTTGGTATTCTCTTCTTTTGCATGCAGTAACATTATTATTTTATTCACTAAAGTTTTTCACTGAAGTTTTAAGGTTCAGGCTAGTTAATTTCCACAGATCTGCACTTTCGGCGGGGACATTTATTACGCATTGCGTAATTTACTGATTCACTTGTTCATTTTTATGTTCTCTACTTTCCCTTTAAGTTGCCATGTTACCATATGTTTATTGGAACCTCACGTTGCCACCAAATTTACAAACATGTACATTAAGAGAGACAAGTTTTTCATCATGCTTCATTTTTTTTTTCATTGTGCATCAAGTTTTCCATGATATCTAAGTAAATTTCATGAACTCGTTTTGAATTTTAAAGAAACAAAGTTTTTATTTTGTCCAAAAATAATAAATACATAAACATTTAGGTTGTCAAATTTGCATACAGCTCTGAAAGTGTTGACTCTAAAAAAGGGTTGGTTATTTTTTGGTGCTCTCTCAGCCAGGAGGGGGAGGGGGGTGGATTCCAAATTTGAATTGAACATAATATTGAGTGTTGAAAAGAAATTAAGTTTTTAATAGTAATGATAATCAAAAAGTATTGGTCTCATGTACTGAGCTAATAGAGTGCTTACGAAACGGGACGGAGGGGCAGTGCGACGGGGGAATCGACCGACCGTGACCGTCCTCGCACACCGTTCCCGTCCTGTTCTTAACTTTGGTTACGATGTGAAATGGACGGCGACGCGAGCGCGACCCCCGCCGTTAACAGTATACGCCTCAGTATTGATTGGTGCCCCATGTCTGCCCATATACGCACAACTGCACAAATCCAAACGTCAAAAAGGGAAGCATACTCTCTACACATAATCTTAATATCATTTATAGTGATATGCATGTGCAAAAATTATGAAAAACTGATGAGAAAGGTCTACTTTACATAACATCTAGGCCTTGAAAATGTCGCCTTTCATACAAACAAACCCAAACTGCGTGTAAATGAGTGCGCAGACATTTTCTTTGCAATGTCAAATTGACACCATGTAAACATCGCCTTTTCTTGTGAAAATAACATTAGAATTTGATGAGATTTTCGGCACAATTACCCTCCAGAACATGAAGATTAAAATGAAGTAAGCCATTAGGGAACACCAAACATAAAGCTTGTCAATGTAAAGACTAAAGTGAAATGTTGGGTGCACGGACAGTCATACAGCCCACCATCATGTATTGAACTGTGACTTGAACTAGTAAAGTAGTAGGCCTATTCAAGTTTGATTAACTTGTTGGACTTAGAAACAATTTATTTGGAAAAGACACAAAGTTAAATCTGCAAATTCACTCATCGAGCAAGTACTTGTGCTGGTAGCCATATTTCATAACTAACTGGAACTTCTAACAGTTAAATATAACAATTCTTTTCTTGGACTTGGTGATCGTGCGTATCAACATAAGTTGCTGTCCGCTGTCATACACGTGCGTCTTGTTTACATCCAGTGCTAGTGTACACAATTGCATAGATCCGTCCTGTTAGCAGACCGGACGTTATTTCGCCTGAATACCGTCCTGAAAATGAACGGGACGGAGAGAGTTTCGCATTGGCGCATGCGCAGATGGATTTTCCGCTCGAGTGAACGTTCTGTTCGCTCTCCCGTCCTGTTTCGTAAGCTCTCTAATATCCTCATGCAAGGTTTCGAAAAATGTGTTCAATTTTATTTTTTTATTGTTTTGATTAATTCTGGCTATTCTTTCACAGTAAAGACAAGCCCTCCAAGGCACTCCTCAAAGAGTGTTGGTCTTGTCGCAAGCCCTGGTGGAGCAGCTATCACTTTGAAAAGCATGAAGCATCAGAGTTGGTGAAGAAGAATCCTGAGGCAGCACTGCAGAAGGCTATCCTAGCATCCATCTTCTTTGGCTCTAGTAAGACATGGTGTTTTCAATGGTTTTGGTGAATACGGTCTGTATTCTACTAAATTTGAACCTGACGCTGGGTTTAAGCTTAATCTGAAGTCGAGTTTAACATAGGAAGTTAGACCATGGTTTAAGTTTTCCCTTTGTTTTACATGATAGTCTGGGAGCCTGTCCCGAAATAGTCACCCCATTTTACCCGTAAGATTTGACCCCTTAGAGTTATTTTAGACCATCTAAGTCATTAACAGAAAGGTTGTCAGCCTTCAAGGGTAAAATTTTACCCCAATTTTAGGGGCCGTCTGACATTCCATTCTGACAGAAATTTTTGTCAGTTTTTTTGTGTTTAGTAATGTCCAGTCATACAACTTCCTACTGACAAAGTTTGGTGCATGGGGGAGATGGGGTGAATTCAACCCAACTTTGGGTCTATTTTGAGGGTTCTGGGGGCTAAACCTGATGGCTACTGTCAGGCTGACAACCTTTTTGTCAGTGACTGGTCTAAGTATTTTCAAGGCGTCAAATGTTATGGGTAAAATGAGGGTGACTATTTCAGGACAGTCTCCTGGCCCATGACTTCAGTCCTCGCATCAGGTTCAACCTAATCAGTAGAATATGAGCTAACATGTTTTTCCTGGTACATCTAGTTGATATAAGATCCAGTGGATAATCTTTATTTGACTTTGAAAGCTATACCTCAGTCACACTACTAACACCAGGCTAACAATAGACTGTACAAAACAAAACAAAACTATTCTGACAAGTTTATTTGCATGATTTAGATTGATTATTCTGGTAAAGCAATTTTTGTTTTGACACAGTCATTGTTTATATCAATATAATATTCCAATTTGATATGCTATGTTATATAATTTGTCTCATGTTAGTCCTATTATGATTTTTATTGCATTGTTAATATCAATATGATAGCCAGTTTGATGCAATGTTACATAATTTGTCACATGTTAAATATGAGTGGTGACATTATGATTTTCTATTGCAGTATTTATATCAATATAATATCCAATTTGATAATGTTTTATAATTTGTCACATGTTAAATCTGAGTAGTCCTATTATGATTTGCTATATTTTTCTCTTTTTTCTATTTCATTTCCATTTGATTGTTAATTTTCTTTATTCTAAGACTTTGTATTGTAAAACAAAATATTGATTTCAATGTCAATGAAGTTCCTCAATGAGAAAAAAAAACAAACCCCAAAACATTATACTGTATTACTCCGATTGGCCAAATGTTTTTTGAATATCTGTCTTTTTGGTGTCAGTTTGGAGTTGTGAATAGGTTAAAAGAGGACGGTGTAGGTTGGGGTTTTCTGTCTGGCTATACAAATACGTTTTTCCATTTAAATACAATTTTCTGCTTTGGGGATCCCCAATATTTCATTATTTAGAGATTTGTCAACCAATCAGAACCTTACCTATAAAATGTAAGCTCAGAAACACATGTTGCCAATGATTCTGCTATAACACAAGCAATTTATTGATAACACATAATTCCTGAACATTCAACACTAAGCATGTGATTTCTCGAAAGCGCATGCATTCCAAAGTGAACTTTGTAGATGTTGTGTTCTACCCTTATCAGTGTACCAAAAAGTAAGAGCATATATGCAATTACGCCTTCTTTTTTTTTAACCCTTGTAAAGTGGCAAGATGATAGCATGTTTTGAGTTTAATCTCCTTTTATTCTTTTTTTTTTTTATCACTTGTGTCATGACTAAGAAATGTTTCTCTCACTCTTATCTATATTTGCAGGTTTCCCATTTGTGCAGAAGATTCAGAGTGCAATACGAAAGAGGAAACCTAAGCTCTCAAAAAAACTTGAGGAAGAGATTTCTTTGTGGTGTAATCCAGCTTTATAATACAGAGAATAGAACCACTTAACCACTCCAAATGGTTCAAATATGTGACCATGTGATATTCTGATGTGCAACGAAGGATATCCAAAGAGGTGGAAAATAACATTGCTCTCGACTTAAACACAGCTTTGTGATGATTCAGCAACTCAAAAATGCTTGAAATGTGTGAACTTGTGACATTCTGATGTGCACCAAATGGCATTTAAAGAATCAAAGAATGATACGTCTCTATGGTACACTCTAGCTTTATGATGCCAACTGTTGCAGACAACTTGAATGATCTTGACCCCATCTTAGAAACAGTTGCGATTGATTCAAATCGATCGCAACTTAATGTCAATCGAAACTCTGTACTAAAGAGATAGGAATATGAAAGTTTGTGATTGAATGGAGGACTTACAATCAATCAGGATCAATAAGCCCGTTCGTAATTAGTACATGGTACAAATGACCCTGAAATGACCCCAATTTGTAGGAACGCGCGCATTTTTTTTTTTGGTGGATGCGCAACTTGTTTAACATGTAAAATCATACTGGTGCGCCCACTATGATATATAGGTTTTTCCTCATTTTGCTTTGATAAAGAAATATATTTTACTTTCCTATGACAAGGATTTTTTCTTCTCCTTTGTGTCATGAATCTATGAACTCTGGAGAAAGCTTATCAATGAAGCATGAAGCTCTGTTGTGCAATCTAGTTTCGGTGTATGACACAGTGGTTTATGGGACTGCTGCAAGAATGTGGATGAAGGATTAACTCAGTATAAATTAATTTCTGGAGGGCTTGAAGAATCAGCTTTTCCTCTGTAAAGTGGTCAATATTTTTATATTTTTTCCATTGAAGATGTCTTGAGACCAATTGCAATGTGTCTGAAATTAAACTGTTGAATGATTATTGTATAGTACAGCATTAAAGAAATACGTTTTAATGGTAAACTAAATGATTTTACTATGACAGTGTTTGTTTTGCTGATTTTATGACTTATTTTTCCAATATATCATTGGACAATCCACATTCCATCCTGCAACAGTTCATGTGTAGTGTGTTGTTTCTAGCATTTAAAATCAAAATATAAACCACCATGTGTGACAACATTACAATGTCATGATATTTTGCAAGGCATTAAAGGAAAAGTCGTGGAAATGTAGTGAAACCATGAGTTTTTTACTTATTTCTGATATTTCTACCCGTGAATATGTTTTATATTTCATTTAATGATAAAGAGCCATGCTTAGTATACAATACAAATAGTTTGGTTTAGATTTTGTGAGAAAGACACAATTCTTTGTTTTGTAAATGTATATTATAATGAACACTTACAGACACACAAAATATTGAAGTGAATTAATGATTTATTTTACCTGACTGCTAAGAAAGCATGTTAATGCTTGTAAGTAAGCAACCAGGGGACTGACGTCTTAAGGTCCTCTACGAAGGACCTGGTAATAAGGATTAATGTCTTACCAAAGGGCACTAGCACATGCACTTGGTTTCAAACCCGGATCCTCCCAGTTACGAGACTGCTGCTCTATCACTGAGCCGATGTGCAACATCTAATTTTAACATTTCTATCGAAGCATATTCCACTTGCTCTAAATCAAGTAGTTTTACATGGATTAATGAAAGTAGTGATGAAAATATTACTTGCATATATTCAAGTTAGGAAATTGATCAGTAGAGATTTGAAGAAATATTGCAGCTTATCAGTGGTCTCAGTTTGCAATAATTTTGACATTTTCATTTCATGATCAAGTATTGGGACCCATATTTGAATTCCTCAAAGTGAAAAAGTTTGAGATAAATGTATTTTTTAAGGTGTATGATGTGGATCACCCCCCCCCCCCCCAAAAAAAAAAAAGGGGGGAGAGAGAGTAAAACAGTTTCAGAGTATCCTCATGTTGATTTTTATTGGTTTCCATTATGTACTATTTGAACATACATGTATTTTCAAATTTTATTTTTAAAATTAAAATTTCCAATAGTTTATTGACATGAAGCAGACTATACGGCACTCCAAAATGTATGTGTTTCCATCAAGCATTTGTCAAATCCATGGGCTGCTTAAAGATGGTTCAATTCTGCAATTTTGCAAGTAAGACTTCTATGAGTACACCCCTAGAGTTTGTCTCACATGAGAGCTGCCATCCAGGATGGGTTTTTTAAAAGTTTTTTTTTTTACCATATTTTGTTATTTTTAATATATTTATTATAAATTTAAATGAAAGTTGAGCAGTGTTTTTCCTTGTTAAATTTGTTTTCTTTGTTTAATTTCAACTCCAGTGAATTCAATGAAAGTTCATATTTTTCATTATGGCATCCTTTTTCAGAAAGTGGAATTTTAGAAATATCTATAGTAGGCCTATGGAAGTGGCCTGACCTTGCGGTATGCCAGTAAATTCAAATCAAGATGAATTCATTCCATAATACATGTGCATTTTTATGTCACTTCATCTTTGGCTAGGCTACTGTCATTGAAATAACACAGTAATAAGGTTTAGATAATATAGTATATGATAATGTCTTGTTTTGTTGTTGCTGAATATATTTAAATAGTACATTGTTTTAGCCATCAAGAATATTTTTTTTCTTCAGCAAAGTATGTTATAGGAGGGATAGGATACCCATAAATGGGGAATACTATAATGGTGGCATTAGTACATCCTGTCACTTTGATCTTCTTGTTCGTACCAGAACTATTCGTGTATAATATTTTGTTTTTCCATAATTCATGTATTGCTAATTATTCTCTATTTTTATGAAATTAAAATTTAGTGGATATACAGGGCTTAGAGAATTATATGCTATGTCCTAATTATTTATTGTTTTATTATGTTTAGCTTTGCAGGCACAATATGATGAAAGGTTCAAATGGTATGTACCAAAGAAATGTGTTTTAAATCTTGTCTTCTTATATGCCAAAGGTGAAAACTTTGTTTTACATTCATTACATTGTAAAAAAATGAAATAAAAAAGATAATAAATGAATGCATATATGCAGCATATTCATGAAGTAACATTTAGTGATGTTATTTATCTCTTGAAATTCTACGTTCTGGCTCTGGGGGAAAGAAATTGATGAAAAATAAAGCTTTAGTGAAAGAGTGCATGAAGGGGATATATTAATTAGAAAGGCTATATCGCATTGGCAAATAACCAAATTGAGTAATACAGGAGAATGTTATTTTAATATGATATGAACCTAGAATAATCTATTTTTCTTGTAATATGCAGGGAGTCCATCTACCTACATGCACATGAAATAGATTGCCAATATTTTTCCTGGCGGAACGTTTTTGAAAGTGGGGGGGGGGGGGGGCTAATCTGATTTCACTCATTAATGACAATTTTTGAGCCTTTTTCCAAGCGTTTTTTTAACATGTGTACTCAAAAAAAAGGGGAGGGGCCGCAGCCCCCTGCAGTTCCGCGGCCCATGAGAGAGGGGTATGCTTAACTTCATGTATATATATCACAATGTCTACTGACAAAGCATAAAATGTTTCATACATTATTCATTTTGTACTTTTTGAAATAGAAATTAACTACATTTTCAATATTTGTAGGGTTGATTGTTGAGAAAAGTAAACAGCATGTGTAGGTGGTATTTACCAAGCGATATCAATGAACAAGATCAAAAGCAAGCTAGCTAGCTAAATATATGAGTAATCAGGTCAAAGGTCATTTACGTGGCAAGCTTGACGTGACGTTCATTAATTTTTTATTTTACTACGGAAAGACGTTCTGAAATCAGTATTCGCTTTCATTTTCCCAAATTTCAAACTTCACCATGGGTCTTTGCAAGTGCCCCAAGAGGAAAGTCACCAATCTTTTCTGTTTTGAACACCGAGTCAACGTTTGTGAACACTGTATGGTTGCAAATCATTCCAAGGTAAATTTTCGCTGTTGCCCGTGTACGTTTGCCAGCGTAGCGGCGGCGCATTGTAAATCCTGCCGAAGCTGATGGGGAGCTAGCAGCCTGAGATTCGCCTCCGCTGGCGCTGTGACGTGGAGCTAAAAAAGTGAATGAAAAGTGTGTTGAGATTCTCTCTTTATTTTAGCGCTTTATTAGATCTGTACTTTCAAATGTAACACTGTGGTTCTAATGTGTGTCACTATGAGTATGATATTTATATGGTGTTTGATTTAAAACAACTTGAACTTTTTTGGAATAAATTAATAAATTAAAAGGGGGAAAATAATAAATCCATTGTCTTTGAATGCAACTGTTGGTGTTGCAATGTTTCACTCATTAAATCCCATCATTAAATCCCATCATTTCGCTCCTTACTCATGTATGATCTGCCTTAGACCAATGTTATTGTTGTTGTTGTTGGTTTATTGGTGATTTTCACCTAATTTGGCCTGCACACCTAGCCATGCAACCCAGAATTTGTATCGATTCAAACACCGCACTGTCATGACTATCAGCCTCGGTGAGCGTAGCTGTAGACTGAAAATTCTGTCTCTCGTTCATTAGCCTCTTAATATTATTTTGACAGGGTCGGCCATTCACTTAGAGACAGAAACGCTCCTATCATTCTGCTGTGCATACTTTCTGAGAGCCAACGAACAGACGGCATGTAGACTCTAGTCGTAGAAAGGCTTGTAGTTGTAGACCCCTCTTTTATATTTTTTTAAACAAATTGAATAGATCAGGCCTAGGCTCTAAACATTCACCAATCTGTTCACTTACCAATTTGACTGTTTTATTCCTTGTAATGCTCCTTTATTATTATGAAGGGAAAAAATCAGTGTGAGCAAATTCGTAATGAATTCATTACATTTTTTCCTTCATAATAATTTTCCCTTGTACGTAGACTAGAACGGGTGCGATGTTATCTTCATTCCTGCGCAGTGGAAACCGTTTGAATACGGCTGCAAGATTTTCAAACGGAGAATAACTTGGACCCTAAATTACCTGAAAAAAAAGCATTACAAGGAATAAAACAGTCAAATTGGTAAGTGAACAAATTCGTGAATGTTTAGAGCCTAGGCCTAATCTATTCAATTTGTTTTAAAAAATATAAAAGAGGGGTCTACAAGCCTTTTTACAACTACATGCCGTCTGTTCGTCGGCTCTCAGAAAGTTTGCACAGCAGAGTGATAGGAGCGTTTCTGTCTCTAAGTGAATGGCCAACCCTGTCAAAATAATATTAAGAGGCTAATGAACGAGAGACAGAATTTTCGGTCTACGGTGAGCGCTGACTTGGCATGCAGTGAATGACTCGGCCATAATGCAATCATGGAAAGAGTTCCTTATGTACTCCGGCGCTAATCCTAACCCTAACCCTAACCCAACCCTAACCTAATGGCACATCATTCTAGACCATCTCCATATTTTTTTTCCCAGTCTTACTCTTAGTGGGGGGTACATATCGTCGTCGTTTTTATGAACTGACGAATACGTGCACACTGCGCAGACACGTGAATTGGTCAGAAATGCATATTTATAGATTTAGGTGTACTTAGAAAACGGAATTTGATTTCGTTGCATCATTGCATGTATCGATATCTTATGACTTTAATTTTGAAATGGTGTATATTATTATATATAAAATAATACGGAATAAGGAAGCACTGGCCATTCAAACATGAAACGACGGTTCGTAAAACCGTTTTCTCCAAAGCGCGTATTTGCGCGTGTGCACGGATCCGTCAGTTCATAAAAACAATGACAATATCATGCATTGTAGGTTTAGTTTTTTCAGGGTTACACCATGTAATCTTTCAAGGAATAAGAGCCCTGAAAAGGGCTGGTGAGCTCTGCTACATAGTAAGACCTCTGTGGTTCTCGACGTTTCGATCAGTATGCTCTGATCGTCATCAGGAGAATGACTAGAACACTGCCCAGTGGAGGCTATTTATTGCCTACGGAGGGATCCGATTCACAGCCTGGTTGGCGCCAATCGGAAATGCCCGCGAATTCTCTTCACGGCTGCATTCTCATTCTGGTCACTGGTGGCACTATAATTCCTCTAAACAGAGAAAGCACCGAACGGTGCCATTGTTTTCTCTGAATCCTTGAAAGATTACATGGTGTAACCCTGAAAAACTAAACCTACAATTCAGTTTCTCCACCATGAAAGTGTCGCTGATACATACCGGCTCTAAGGGGAGCAATCATTCAGCGGAAAAATCTGGCCCTTGTTCTTTATTCAGAGAAAACAATGGCACCATTCGGTGCTTTCTCTGTTTAGAGGAATTATAGCACCACATCAACCACATGTGACCAGAATGAGAATGCAGCAGTGAATAGAATTGGCGGGCATTTCCGATTGGCGCCAACCAGGCTGTGAATCGGATCCCTCCGTAGGCAATAAATAGCCTCCACTGGGCAGTGTTCTCGTCATTCTCCTGATGACGATCAGAGCATACTGATCGAAACGTCAAAAACCACAGAGTTCTTAGCGGAGCTCACCTTGAAAGATTACATGGTGTAACCCTGAAAAAACTAAACCTACAATTCAGTTTCTCCACCATGAAAGTGTCGCTAATACTTCACTAAATATCTTGCATATTGGAACTCTATCCCCAATCCTTGCTAATTGCTATTCAAGACAACTCCCTTATTATGCGAACAATACACCTGGATTAATGCTGTACTAGGTTATCCCAGATAACCTTTTACATTTACAAGATGGATCATGGAAGTCTGAGTGATGAAAAAGGAGCAACAAAATATCAGATTTATTTTTTTAAACCAATTTAACCCATAATTATGCCTCCACCCACCGAAGGTGGTGCCAGAGGCAAATGTTTTCGGATTGTCCGTCCGTCCGTCCGTCCCGCTTTCTCGTTCTAGCGATAATTCAAGAACCACATGAAGTATGAACTTCAAACTTGGTGCTAGTATGTATCACTATAGGAAGATGATCTGATTAGATTTGGGGGTACGTAGGTCAAAGGTCAAGGTCAAGGTCACAGAGGCCAATTCCTGAAATTTCAGGTGTTAGCCTTGTTCTAGCGATAACTCAAGAACCATTTGAGGTATGAATTTCGAACTTGGTGCTAGAATATATCACCATAGGAAGATGATTTGAATAGATTTTGGGGTACGTAGGTCAAAGATCAAGGTCACAGAGGCCAATTCCTGAAATTTCAGGTGTTAGCCTCGTTCTAGCGATAACTCAAGAACCATTTGAGGTATGAACTTCGAACTTGGTGCTAGTATGTATCACCATAGGAAGATGATCTGATTAGATTTTGGGGTACGTAGGTCAAAGATCAAGGTCACAGAGGCCAATTCCTGAAATTTCAGGTGTTAGCCTCGTTCTAGCGATATATCAAGAACCATTTGAGGTATGAACTTCGAACTTGGTGCTAGTATGTATCACCATAGGAAGATGATCTGATTAGATTTTGGGGTACGTAGGTCAAAGATCAAGGTCACAGAGGCCAATTCCTGAAATTTCAGGTGTTAGCCTCGTTCTAGCGATATATCAAGAACCATTTGAGGTATGAACTTCGAACTTGGTGCTAGTATGTATCACCATAGGAAGATGATCTGATTAGATTTTGGGGTACGTAGGTCAAAGATCAAGGTCACAGAGGCCAATTCCTGAAATTTCAGGTGTTAGCCTTGTTCTAGCGATAACTCAAGAATCATTTGAGGTATGAACTTCGAACTTGTTGCTAGTATGTATCACCATAGGAAGATGATCTGATTAGATTTTGGCGTACGTAGGTCAAAGATCAAGGTCACAGAGGCCAATTTCTGAAATTTCAGGTGTTAGACTCGTTCTTGCGATAACTCAAGAACCAATAGAGGTATGAACTTTAAAGTTGGTGCTAGTATGTATCACGATAGGAAGACGATCTGATTAGATTTTGGGGTATATAAGTCAAAGGTCACAGGTCAATTTGTGAAATTACAGGTGTTATCCTTGTTAATGCGATATCTCAAGAACCATTTGAGGTATGAATATCAAACTTGGAACTAGTATGCATCACCATAGTGAGACGAACTGATTAGATTATTGTTCACGTAGGTCAAAGGTGACAGGTCACAGAGGTCATGATACAGGTGTATGTGAAATTAATGGGGTTTTTTTACCTTTGTTATCACCATATCTCAACTATTTTGTATTCATGACTAGGAGGAGATAAAGTGATCAGATTTGGGGGTTATAAGATGTAAGGTCAAATGTCAGAGAGGTCAATTAACATGTATTTAGAGGCTTTTTATTCTAGTTATCACAATATTTCAAGAACCGTTTGAGCCATCAACTGAATTTAGGCGGAGGCATATAGGACACGCAGTCACATTCATCTTGTTTTAACTTATTTCTAAGCACAGAACAAGAGCAGATAATATGTTGGAATTTGAGGAACATCAAGAAACAGAAATACATTTTCTCTTTTCAATATAGAGTAGATCTAGACTCTACAGTGTCAAAAAGTGTAAGCCATGGGACCTTCTGCAGGAAGCTATGGAATGTCTTAAGTTTTTAATAATCACAAATATTAACCTCAGTATTCTTTATTGTCACTCACTTTGTTTCATGCTTTCTCACAGTGCATTGTGAAGTCGTATCTCCAGTGGCTGCAAGACAGTGATTACAACACAAAATGTACATTGTGTAAGAATGAATTGGCTGAAGGAGATGTGGTCAGGTTGTTATGTTACGGTAAGTGTATTTTCTTTATTTTCAGTTGGAGATGATATGTATAATTCATGTAAATGTACCTACATGTAGAATAGTTAAAATGAAGAATAAATGTACCTACTTGTAGATAAAGCTCTGATGTAAGAATTGTTTCAATAAGTGTACCGTAGGCTTATTTTTGTATACTGTATGGAACAGCTTCAATCTCGAAACAAATGAACAAGTATTGAGGGGCAAAAAGCAACCTATATTTCCAGGAAAATATAGAGCTGAAGATTAGTAATGAAGAAATATTTAGAAAATGCATAGCTTTGTACATTTAAGGTACAGGTGTGTTTTTGAATACTTTTAAAAGACCATTTGAAAGATGGGTTGTTATAATTGTATATTTAATGATAGTCCTACATAATATGATAATCATTATGACTCTTTTAGAAGCACAGATAATCTCCAAGAAAAAAAAATGATAGTCTGATTACGCATTCATCTTTTGCACTTCTCCATTCACGAAAACATTATATTCTCAGAGTTTGATATCAATATGTTTTTCAGAGATTTCCAATTTTGAATTTTGACAGAATTTTATTTTTTCTAGTGTAAGAAATCAATTTGTTATTAACTACTTGCATTAGAAAATTTCATGTCCTTTTGAGTGTGAAACAATTTAACCCACATAGTTCTAGAAATATAACTCTGATCAGAGTCATGATGAGTTTTTGAATTTTCGAGCATTGAATTAAGATCTTATTCAGGAACTAAAACATCACCCTCCATTGTGATATTTAACTCTCATTCCTTTTCTGTTTGTAGTTTGATTGATTGAGTTCATTCTATATCAAACTTCCTGACATAACAGTTCATGTTCAGCGATGTTTTAGTTTCTGAAGATGATCTTAAATAACTGGTTGAAAACTTCAAACTCATCATGACTCTGATCGGAGTATTATTTCCAGCACTATGTATTCACATCATCTGTGGTAATTTGGGGGTCGTTTCATCAAATCAACTCCATGACAGTCATAACTCTGTCAGCGATCTAAGGAAATGTCATGGACCTGACAAACTGTTTCACAAAGGCATGATGTACGACAACTCAGTGATATCGATACTCATCGGCTAAAAATCAGTCTTTATCACAACCCATTGGATTTATCGTCAATTACCCAAACCGATTTTGGGGCTCAGTTTTTCCCAAACTGTTCCAATATGTCGAAAATGGCAGCGAAATTAATATTGATGATACAATTATTACGTTAAAACGGGAAAATGTGTTACTTATGACATTTTAGAATTGATAAAATTGAGAAAACTCGGGGATGCTTTTGTGATGTACGTATCTAGATTTGTAAGTACATGTACATGTAAGAGGATACCATGATTGACGAAATCTGGAAAGGAGCCCCCAAATTTGTTCAATTAAGAGAAAATTATTGAATTAAGATATTTTATGACCCAATTTTTAATATTTATTCATCAAAAATACATTTAGTATAAGTTATATCACTGCTTTGCTTGAAAAAAGGAAAAATATAGGGAAAATACATAAATGACAAGTTGTCATCATTCACATGGGTCTGTAGATACAGAACAGATACAAACTGTTCCGTTTTCGATGCCGCTTCTATGGTAAACCGTTGTGAAGATAAACAATATTAATCTAATTTACTTGTCAGGGGTCAAGACACCATAAGAACGTATTGTGCGTCCATATAGTATTATATTGTAAATATTGATAAAAACTATTTGATAAAGGAAAGTGCTTGGAAATCAGAAAGTAATTTTTCTCTAAATTTACAGTTTTCATTTTTTCGCAGCCCATAGACTAACTAAAAGCTGGCTTGTGATGGCATTCTAAAAAGATATGACAGGTTTGGAGTACCGACAAGTCACTTGTCGGGGAAGTTGTCGCTGGTCTTGGCAAAGACAGCTTTGTGAAACACTTAGCGGACAAGTTGAGCGACAGCGTCGAGATGTCGCTGATCTTGTCGTTATGACGCTTTGATGAAACGACCCCATGGATTCTAACCCACATTCCCTTTTCATTGTGTCTGTTCACAGATGTATTTCATTGGGAGTGTGTGGATGCATATGCAAGGAACTTCCCACCCAACACTGCACCAGCAGGCTACACATGTCCATCCTGTAACACCAGCATATTCCCCAGCTCCAACATGATCTCACCTGTTGCTGAGAATCTTAGGAAATACCTGGCTACAGTGAATTGGGCTAGAGCAGGCTTGGGGCTTTCATTAGTGAGTATTCAACAATTTGAGTATGTAGGTGTGGTATGATATTTGACATCGGGAAAAAGGCATTACATTTTTCTCAGTCTTTGTCATGCCTTAACAAAAATAGTTGAAATGTATTTTAACACTATCTCACAATTATAACATTTTTTGTATGTAAATAATATTTACCCATACAAATATATCTTAAATTAGATTTGTGTGTACTGTAAATAAATTGTTAACACACTGATTGTCATTGTTTTTTCCTTGTCATGAGTAAGTCCATTCATGTACTGCAATATCAAGCTAATTTGCTGATAATACTAGAGTACACTTGACTTGAGTGCCATTATATTCGATAAATTGAATATCCATCATAGTATTATTACTACGCAGAGCATATTAACCTGTATCATTTTATAACAATTGAAAGAAATTGAGTATCCATCAAAGTTTTTTTGTGGGCATGGCACATTAATCTGTATCATTTGTAACAACTAAAAGAAATTGATTATCCATCGTAGTATTTTTTGTGGGCATAGCATATTAATCTGTATCATTTATAACCATTGTATTTCTACAGATTGAGGAGCCCAAGAAGGACATCCCAGCACCCATGCAATCCTCAGCATCTACAACTCAGTCTTTTGACTCCATGCCAGCAACCTCACCAACTGCAATAGCCATAGTCTCTCCCCAGCAAACTGCACCTACTCCAGTCACAAGGGGGAGCTACGGTCAGACTACAAGGCCGCAGCCGAGGCAACCTGCAGCCCTTGGGGTGGGATCAAGTGGGGCAGCAGTTGCAGAAAATGTTGGACCGCACACAAGATCGGACAAGCAGTTTGCAACAGGAGGAGCTGGTATGTTATATCCTATATGATCTGCATGAAATCAAATATGAAGCTATTTTCATAGTTCATTTGCATTCATAGTTTCTTTTATGAGGAATACTAGTAAGAGGCCTGCCTATATTCTTGTTCTGTTTCAATCACTGTGCCTTCATGCTTTTGTGCCAGTGATAGAAGCAACTAACTGATATGAGGAGATCAAATCAACAAAATCTCTTTCTCTCCTTTAGTGATGAACTGAAATGGTATGATGGATATTCATTCATTTACATATCAGTTATGCTTTCCTTAGCAATTCTATTTTATTTTGATTGAAAATAATCAGAAAAATTGTAGCAAGTTTTCCCGTACTTGGTTTTGCAGTTAGAGATGTTGAATTGTTGTTCTAGGTATGTTATACATGTAGTTTATAATTTGCTATTAATTGTTTCATCCTCTTTCCACTTCACAGACCACAAAGTTTATGATGCAAGGAAAGATGAGATGATTGTTGACATTGTACAAGATCATGACAAAGACAAGTACAAGAGGAGAAGCGCACTTCACTGGTTTGCCAGGTGGTTCAAGTAAGTGTTATACCACATCTGTCATTTGTCATAGTGTTAATGATTCGCATGCATTATCATTATATGATTTTGTACCAATCTGGCTTGCACATCGATCTGTGTACATGTTTAGATGTAAAAAGATACCACCTTTGCATTTTTGTTAACCTGCTGTAATTAATATATCCTTTAATTATTCAGTATACTAGTATATCTTTGAAGTTTGTAATTCTAGCACAGGGTTGATATCATGAAGATGCAAAATATTATTTTCATATTGCCCATAAACATGACTCATAGAGATCCTTGAATATCTTAAAATTCCTAGGAGACTATTTATCCAACATGTCATTTTATTTATTTACCACTTGTGGGATGGAAACACCCTCATCAGCAAAAACACTGATGAGAGTGCTTTATTACATGGATTTACATAAGAAAGATTAAGATGTATAAATTATTCTTTTTTTTTTGTTCTTTTAATGATTTTTCCCCTGTTAATGTGCTTTTTTAAAGTAGGTTTCAGATAATTGATATTCAATGATTCTATGAAGAATTGTTGAGGAATGAATGTTGCAAGGATAAACAGGACTGTTTTTTTTGTTTTTTTTTATTTGTATTTTTGTAGATCACGGACAAGCAGCAGGAAACCAGTAGACTCCAATGCACAGATCAAGAGGATAGCTGTGCTGCTCCTCATATGTCTGCTTGCCTTCTTCACTATTGTTATCATCATGACCTCGGTGGGCAGGGCATCAGCGAATTCAGACCCACTCCTTGATCCCATGAACAACCCCAACATCAGAATCGGAAGAAGGATTTGAGTAGGAGGTTGAACAATGCTTCTTACAGGAAAATGAGAAAAAAGACACATAGAGGGATCAATCTGAATTCTTATTGAAGCTGATTCTTCTGAGCTGTGACCAATGTGTAAATGTTTATTTTATTTTTGATATATCCCAGCTTTGAGCTTCAGTATCAAATTGATTTTGAGTTAGCAGTGGGCCAGTGCAGTCATGTACAGATAGAAAATTGTGAAACTTAGAGGCCTATTACATTTATATATCAAGATTTTATTCCGTTGCAATGAAGACAATGTGTCTTGCACTGGTTGGTCAAAGTCGAAACATGGAGATTGCAATGAAAAGACAGAGTACAGTAATCCACTCCCGGGTATTGAGTCAAGGAAATGATGAACATACAGGGGAGCTTTTCATCATGCGTTTTGTCAGTGATTTTTACTGACAAATTTGCTCTCAGCCAATCAGATGCAAGAATTTCAGTAGCTTATAACGGTTGTCGGTAAAAATATCTGACAAAACATACAGTGACAACCAGTTCCAGCAGGATGAAAACTTGTGGCTCTCTTGTAGTCTTTGTTGAGGTGTTGTGATCTAGTGGATGAGTCCCTGGACTGTGAACCACAAGGTACGGGGTTTATATCCCTGGTGCAGCACTAGTGTCTTTTGGAAAGACATTAATCTACATTTGTCACTCTCGACCCAGGTGAGGTAAATGGGTACCGGCAGGAATTGATTCCTTGAATTGCTAGAGCACTTAAGATCAGTTTAATTTTGGAGTGCCAGGAGTGTCAAGTCTGACAGACATGTGCGCTGTATAAATACCCACTATTGTTATTATTTGTCACAGCTTTATAGGCAGTAAACATAGTGAAATATTTGTATTTTGTATATATGATACATCTCATTTCAGCACAAATGCTACTTGGTATGATATATCTCTTTATGCATGTGATGTTTAAGTGGAATGATGTCTGCTTGTACTGTATGCAAAGAGTTTTAAAGGGGAAGGTGTGCATAGTTAGCTTAATCAGTCAACAAAAGCATTAATTCCTTCATTAACACTTACTGTACTAGGAGGGCCCCCCCCCCCCCTCCCGACAAATTTCACCACGCATTTCGAACTGCTGCATCTCACGAAACGTAAAAATCTGACTTTTTTCTTTCAAGTCTTGCACGTCTTTTGTCAACAAGTCAGCCCGAAAACGGAGAATTTCTGAGTTTTGTGAACAAAAGGAATGGGAAACTGCATTTCCTCATGTTCCTTCTTTATCGCCTATAATTTCTTCTTTAAGTTGTAATTAACATCTACCGGTATTCTAACTGAATATTGGTTCATATAACACTCTGAAACAGCAGACTTTAAAAAAAAACATAAAAAAGTTAAAGTTGAAAGACAAATCAGAGGAGGGAGCCCCCCCCCCCCCCCCCCCCCCCCCCCAGTCAGAGAGGAGCTTGAAATAGCCCAGTACAGTAAGGGTTAAACAATGATATGAGAAAACATTGTATACTACTTTTTTTTTTGTTGCTTAATACTTTATCATCATCACTTGCTTACTAAAGTCTTAAGAAGTCAGTCTACTGAAATGGGATACAGTGTATGAAGCACAAATATCATTATTTGTCTGACTTGGTAAAAGAGTCACATATCTGAAGGTGTCTTTCTTTTTAGGACATGTCTACAAATTATATTAGTTTATCAGATATATTTTAAAGTTGTGCACTCATGAATGTATGTCCATATTCAACAAATTGTGTTTATATGTTTGTTTTGTATACTTTGGTTGATGTATGAAATAAATGTTTTAATAAATATGTAGAATATATGATGGCATTATGTTTCTGTTCAAAATGCCTACTTACATGAAATGGTATGAGTTCAGTATGATAAGTATGAGGTTTTGAATGCTTCACACAACTATGGAATTCATTTCGATTTTGATATTATTTGTCATATGAATGTCACTTTCTATAAAAGTTAAGAGGTAATATTTAAATATTCCTTGTATTCAGTTTCTTTATGTCATGTGAGATTTTGAAATAAATGTTTTTCTTCTTGAATAAAAACAGTAAAAAGTAATTATATTTCTTTTTGCAATGCTTCCTCCCCCCAAATAGCAGGCTCAATACTACTGTACTGTATTTTCTTTTGAATTTGCTGGCTAGAATGTCATGAAAAAAATCTGTAGGTTCTATTGCGTTTTAAATCAGTTATTAAGAATTTTTAAAAGTGGGTAGAGTAAGCTCACTGGTGTATCAAAGAGATTATGAACATCTTTTGGGGGGTATACTAAGGTAGTCAAAAGAAAATCTTGTAAACTTATATTTCATATTTATTTGTGAATACAATGAAGACATTTATATTTTGGACAATGTCCATGGGATTAGATTTACTTTATGCAGTATTAAAAATATATGGCATATACAGTATTTGATCTGTGATCACTAATGTTATCACACGCATTAAACTTCTTTTCCTGTACTTGCCAGTCATATGTTGCTTAACATTCATAGTCAGATATGTTGATCTTTTTTATAAAATATTTTTGGTTATGCTGATATAAATGGTAAAATCAAAACTGATTATGAAACATTTTTACAGCAATACTGTCTGAAAGACATTCTAATTCTTATTTCATAAAGAGAAATTTCTGTGTATTATGAAGTCACTGGGACCGGCAAAATGTAAAACATTTAAGAACACTTGTTGAAACTTTCACACAAATTCACATATATGGGACAAGGTATTGCATTGTGGTCTTAACAGATTAGAAATCATTTGTTTTGGCAAATAGCATTTATTTGTAGTTTGTAATATCTGTGTAAATTTGTTAGATTCAGTTATATTTGTAGTATCAAAACACAAGAAAATGCTATACGTGGTCACAGAATGTCAATTTATTTACATTCCTTAAATTAAGTGTTCATAAGAGGGATGAAAATATCCCACTGAGGAATGAGAAGCTGTACAAATAGAAAAAAGGCTTGCATTTGAATCTGCATGACTTTATATATTGAACCCCAAATGTGCATGAAATTATTGTAATATATTTTCTAAAAGAAAATATTCATATTTGTTTTAAAATGTGTTAATAAAGATGCTATGATATGTCTGTAAAATGTGAGATTTGGCATTCGAATGTCTTTTATTTGATGTGATTGTAATGATCATAGGAAGTATTAATTGAATGCTTAATAACCGGTTTCATTCACTACAATTTACATTTGAAATAAAAACGTGGAATATACAAAGAAAATTATTAAAATATATCAAAGACCATTGTGATTTAAGAATAAACAAATCATGTAAGATGAGGAGATAAAATATTTTTTCATAGTTTCTCTTTCGTCGTTCTTCATTTCCTATTCATTCAAATTTATTTAAACAATTACTTTAACATCCAAGAACAAATAAAACATACAAAACTGTGTAGTCAGCCTCTCCGAGTAAAATTCCAAGTGCTTTAAGAACTCTGTAATATTGAATAGTATTTCCTAAAAGCATTGGAACAATTACTTCTTTGATTTTATTGTTTTTAGAGTACACCAAACACTATCGTTGTCAGGGGCGGGTCTTGTCTCCCGAAGATGATGAGTTCATAAATGATCTTCTGTTATCTTCAAATCATTCTTTGTCCATCATTCGTTAAAATTCTTGAAGGCTTGCTTGCGATACGTGATGAAACTTATCTCGATGGCCACACGTATTATTGTGAGCAAAAACGTCATAACTGGAGTAGAGAGATGGAAATAAAATGGAACAAACTAAGGCTTTTTTTTTTTTTTTTTTTTTTTTTTTTACATTACGAAGAACTTTTTACCTTTTTAGATATAAGTTTCATATGGTTTAATAATGCTTTTGTGTGAAGTAAATATATGACAGTTCTGAAATATTGTTAGTTGCGTACCTAGTTTCGACCATATTTTCTGTAAACTGCCTTTCGATTGGTTGGAAAACGGGGGAGTTATATATCTATCCATCTATCTATCTATCTATCTATCTATCTATATAACTGCCTGACTAACTAAATATCTATATATATCTGTCTAAGCCCCCTGTTCTTAAAGTGCGGCCCGCGAGACAATATCCTGCGGCCCACCAACATATTAAGTAAAAAAGAATATAATCTATTATTTTATGTAATGAGTGGATACATTATTTTACATCATCGAAACTATTGGTAAGAATAGAGGCATCAAAATTTTTACTCGCTCGCAAATAGCATACCATAATTATCCGTTTCCTGTTCTACCACGCCAGTTTGAAAAAAAAAAAATTAAATGAAGAAATAAAGAAAAAAAAATTATTGATGATATGAAACGGGAGGGATGTTTTGCAGCCCCCTTCCCCAAGAATGTTAACATTCCTGGCATTTGGGCACCCGTCACCTCATTTTCGGGCAGTGAAATTCTCTCTTTGTAATTTTTATATTTTATCTATAAATTAGCACATTTTGATGACGAAATCACATTTTCACAGTTATTTTACTCGTTAGCTTCGCTTGCTCGCTGAATTTACAAAAAAGAAAGTTAATACACAATTAACAAAATGTATTCGGCAAAAGACCAGACGTCCCAATACGTTTTTTATGTACATGTATGTGTAATACTCTGCAGCCCGCGACGTATTTTCAGGAATATTTCTGGCCCGCCTGACAAAAAATTATAATTAAGAACCAAGGGTCTAAGCCCTATATATACTTTATTTAATTTACTTAATATATTAAAACATCCCGGATAGCTCTGTCCAGTTTAGCTTCGTTTCCTGGGGAGCGTTTCATCAAGCATTTTGTCGGTGATTTTTACTGACAAAATTTGGTCTCAGCCAATCAGATGCAAGGATTTCAGTAGCTTATAACACTTGTCGGAAAAAATATCCGACAAATCCTTTCATGAAACGCTCCCCAGATGGCTCTCTTTATCCACATTTGTGTCCATCTTTCTATACATCTATCCATACAAGTGTCTATTCTTGGACTTATTCTTTTTATCTGTCAATTTATCTACTAGTATCAGATCCATCTATCCATCTATCCAACGTTTTGATACCGCATTGTATATGACGAAGAGGGAGGAAGTCGTCGAAAATATGAGTCGAGAAAATAAAATTGGCCACAATGCATTACAAACGCTTCTAGCAGTTTTCTTTCGATTTGTTTGAGCCAATACGTGAAACCTCAAGATGTTTGAATCTATCCATCTATGTTTTTTCTCTTCATATCTATATTGAACTAAATATCCAACCATCTAACTATCTATATCTACCTACCTATACCTACCAACCTATCTATCTAAGTATCTATCTGTCAATCTATCTACATATACATGTATATCTATCTATCTATAATTATATCTATCTAACTTTCTTTAGAATCTATTTATCCATATTTTCTTACCGACTGCGACCCATTCCAGTTTAGCGGCACTCATACTCTTTCCCGCCTTCGTGTTATAGACGAACCCGAGCAAAGCCGTGTAGTAGCTCAAAACATGAATCACCTAATAAAGGAAGATCAAATATTTGTATTCTGTTCTACCGGTATATAAGAATTTATGGTGAAATCGCGATTTCATTTTATAGAAAGGCGCTTATAAAAACTGCAACTGAATAATATTTTTCTACATTTTTCTGTAAGCTAAGTCTTCCCTTATTTTTATTTCTTTTTTTTTGGGGGGGGGGGCGGGATTCATGACCCACAAAAAAGTAATATTCGTTTAAACAGGTTTCTTTTCATATACGTGCTTCTCGAAATCACGGTATCCACAATGGCCACGGTTGAAAATAAAAATTGTCAGTAATGGTTGCGTACAGGGGCAGAGTTTTGCCGGGTGGATGTTGTGTGTGTTATAGAGTGGAAACAGGGCATCGCCTATCGTCATGAAGAGAGATACATAGAGAGAGAGAGAGAGAGAGAGAGAGAGAGAGAGAGAGAGAGAGAGAGAGAGAGAGAGAGAGAGAATAAGAATAATAAATGAAAGAAAATGGAAGAAACAAAGCATTGGGAAGAAGACTGGCAGCCTCACATTTCTTCACCAATTGAAAGGCAATTATCAGCCTCTGCATTTCTAAAGCTAAGTTGTGGACAAAATACAATGAAATGATTTGAAATGTATAATTTTCATCATATTTCGTCGAGCTTATATTCAACGACCATGAAAAACTACCGTCTCTTACCAGTAAACTCTCTGTTAATGACTGAGAAGTCCGGTCTGCTCTCTCGAAGACGCTGTACTGTAGAAGATCGTAGACTATTATGACGAATAATACGATGACAGACATTAATGACGTATAAACATAGAGAGATTTCTTCTGAGTTAAAGCCCAAACGTTGCACCCCATTGCAAATCGTTTATATGCCCTAATATAAATATCTTTGATTAATTTTTACTGATCTTTCATGAAATGCCGAGCATCTCCATTTGATGGGTTTTGATGTCAACTTGTCGTAATTACCGGTACTTGGTAGGTTTGATGTGCTTTTTAGAAGTATCGCAGAAATAAATGCGATTGTAATTTTGTATAAAATTAATGTTGTCAAGGAGTGCGCGTTGTCTCTTACGTCACAATGATTATGACAGTATAGGCGCACGCAGATATTTGCGGTTTACGACAACAACATTTGTTTAAAAATTAATTGAAGTATTTCATGATGTTATAAATGCACTGTTTTGCTATGTGGTGTGTATGATAAAGCAATTAGATTCTCGGAAATAGATTAATAGATTTCTCTTTGTGGTGGCTTACTGACAGGGCGCACAGGAGGTGATCCAATTGAAAAAAAAATGATTTAAAAAATAATTTGTTTAAAAGCGTGAGAAAGAGAAACTATCCTATTCAGGAGAGCGGTGCTCTTCTCCCCAATTTCTCTCGTGTATTTTATCTACAATTAGACAAATAATGTTCCCCTTCTGACTTGATCTAGTCTACCACGCTGTCAACATAATGTCTCCATTGCCATTTGCAATCTCACGCCATCTTACGACAGAAAGCGAGAAAACGATATTTTTGTTTGTATAGACTATAACACAAAGCCATTATAGTATTTAGAGACGAAGAAAATAACAACAAAATAGAGAAGAAATAAGGAGAGAAACAGAGACACAGACAAAGACAGACAGACAGAGTGAGACAGACACAGAGGGATAAATTGATTATTGGCAAACATGCGATATCCAGAATAATACAAAAATAAAAAATAAATAATGAATAAAAATAATAAGAATAAAAACCCTCTTCACACATGTCACAAAACAATGAAACACAAGAAATTCAAGATTACTTAATATCTTAAAAATGTATTTTTGCATCTCATGGCAAGATCGGATTAAAAATGATCAGACAGTACAACAGGCTGCTAATTTCATTATATCTAAATTGCACCAAAATATAAAATTTTCAGGAATTTAAAACTACTGAAACAACAATCATATGTGTTTTATCTCAAAACAGATACACGGATTGGTGGTGATAGTACTAGTTATTAAAACCATTTGATATCTAATAAATATATTGATGATTAAAAGTGATGGTCACTACAAAACCACAATCGACTTATATGACTTAAGGTAATCAAATTCACTTTATCAATAAGGTTTTTTTTTTCTACGCATGCATGAGCAAATTAAAATGTTGCATTATAACGACTGTAATAAACAGTTTCCCTATAATTATCCACTACTTGATTTTCTGAACAATTTCGATTTTTGATGTTATCATGATCTAACGGTTGACGCCACAAGGTGCGTGGATGCATGTACTTCTAGAACTTTGTGAAAAATTTATCAAAAACAAATTTGTACAACATTCATATTTATCCATTAGCATTCAGAAGTCTGTATGAATAAGAAGTGGTTTGAAAAAAAAAACAAAAAACGATGGTAGCTATTTATATATATATATATTATATAGGCAGCATGCACAATGCTTTGAAAGAATGAGCCACTCACCGATGAACGGTATTATGTTTCTAACTTTGAGAAATCCCTCATAACTTTCTGTCTTTATTGACTGAAGAGTAAGCGTATGACGTAAGTACGATATTTTGGCAGCTATATATATAAAGATATAGCAAATGACATTCCTATTATTATTCAAATAAAGATAAAGAATATCGTATATGCAAACAATATCGTTTTACAGATAGAACCCCTGATGTTGTTGAGACAAACTTCGTCATAACTGGATAGACAAGCAGGTAATTTTTAATAACAAGATTTCATTACTCTTAAAGATTACTATAACTGTAAAAAGAAAACAAAGTCAACTAAAAATAACAAACAAAAATGTAAATATAACCTGGAGGGACTCTGTCGGAATACAACAATCATACTTATGCTTCATTATACCTGCCCTCAAGACATCGTGAATTCCTCATATTTCTAACAAAAATTATGTACATGTAAGTTACGTCAATCGTCATATTTTCTCGATATGTGAGGATGAGAAAAATATAGGTCATTTGACGTGATAACCTTTCCATATCCATCGAAACGTTTTAACATGTACGTTTTAATAACACAGGTTTTAATATAAAAAGGAAATATGATTTGTAAAAAAGAGCGGAAGACAAAACCTGTAATTACATTAGAGAATGAAAGAATGGAAACCTATAAGTTAAACATATACAGTTTTCTTAATAAATTGAAGTAGCGCCATACGCTCTTAAATATTAAAACAAATTGTGTATGCTACAACAATTACTGCTTTACATGGAATGCAAAGACGTTTAGTAGAATATACTGTAGTTACTAATCTACTAAAATGTTTATAAATATATATATATAACATATATATTCTATATTTTACAGCTGTCGAAAATCATAATCTTTATGCACACCCTGAGAGCGGGACATTATGCGACCACACTCTCCCACTTTTAGATTTAATGAATGAAATATTTGGATGCAACGTTTAAAATGCTGTATCCGACGTGGTCACTCTTCTGCACTTTTGATTAAAAGTTTTTAATCATGGTGCTGAGAATAAATTTTTATATAGGATCGACGCCATATTCTTTCAAAAGGAATAGAATCAACAAATACTGTTGATGAGCTCGGTTGTGACTTCTAAACTTTTCGCTTATACAGCATACATCCAATCGTTGTCAGGGGTGTGACTTAAAGCATCAGCGTAAGCAACACTTTCATTATCATGATTATGGGGGTAGGAGCAGCACAAGCTCATATACCGACAGGTTTAACAGGACTGTATGCTCACATTTACCAACAGAACAATAACGTGCCGACAATTGAATTGAATTTATTGTAATGCACAACTGGACAGGCATAAATATCGTTTTACAGTCTCACAAAATGGAAGATGCGCCGATAAGCAGATAAGTATCTGAAATCAATTATTATTCGAGGGCATTTGTATCACCTAGCTGCCCCACCCCAACCACCGCCTACAATAACAAAGTTAGATCTCATTTATTTATTGCCTGAGGAGGCTTTATTTCTTTCATTGTCATAATCATGATTATGACAATGTTTCTTTAAATTGTCTAGATCATTCTAGCTGGCCATCAGCAAACCTAGATGAATCCATACGGGTTGGAGGGCGGGGCACTCGCTGTGTATTTGTAGTTTTGTTTCTTGGGTTTGTCTGTGTAGTCGGCTTTCTTCTTGGAAGGTTCAGCGAAGACATGAGGAGTAGGCATGGGGGTAAGGTACTGGAGGTTACGACCAATCTGGATCATCCCTTCTCTGAATAAACGGCCTGTATTCCTGCTAGCCTGAACAGGAAAAAGAAGAACAAATTGATACATGGAATTAAACAAAAGTATTTTAATAGTATTTTTCTTATTCTCTTCGTATCATCTCCCGACAGTTGCAACTCTTCCACACTTATAATTTTCACTCTTCTGCATGGTCTTTACGCTTTCTTCCTTACTTTGTATTTGGCTTTCATTTTGGTCCAGTGCCTATACCTTGTCAACTATCTTTTTTTTCTCTCGTATAGCTACGCCACTTGGTCCAGCCATGGAGAAGGCATTGGTGGTGCAGTTCTTTTTTTTTTCTTAGCCCCCCCCCCCCCCCACACACACACACACCTCCCCTCTCTATTCGATTGGAAGCATGTACCCCGTGCCTAGCTCCATCACTACTCATCTAAACTTCTGTTTCACCGCCGGCTTTATCATTTCGCCTTAGATTTGATAATCTCTTATACGAGATATGTATATCCATCAGCATAATTATCTTTCACATGATCGTGATAAGCTTTTTTTATACCAAAGTTCATGCCTTACGTGCTACCACACCCGTTTACTAGCAAACACTAATATGTTTGTACACGTCGCGGGTACTATATACAAACGCGTACCGATGTACCAAGGTTACATCTTTTCAAAACAATGCAGATATGATCATTCATTGTATATCAATACTATTTTACAAAATAATACTATGGTGTTACTGCAATGCTTCGATTGTGAACACTCACTCACCATGGAAACTTACAGAGAACTGCTAAATAATTAATATGTTACAGGCTCAACACTAATATTAGTTCGGTGCAAATGGAACTAATTTTGTCCCATGTATAACTCACAATATTGTACGCATATGTTACATTCTCATGCACATAAATAAACTGCTCTCTCAGTTTGGAAAATGTCATGATAATTAGGAGGTATATGGATATTCACTTTAACTGACCAATTTTACTTACATGCAATTCATTACTCCGAGAGAGCGGTTTACATGTATATGTTAAGCCTAGAGGTAAATCTGCAACATTGTGGACTTATGCAGACTTGGTTTTAAGTTATTAGTTTTATTAGTGGACCCATTCTGCAGTCTGGTTGTCTGTTGTTGTTGTTGTTGTTGTTGTTGTTGTTGTTGTTGTTGTTGTTGTTGTTGTTGTTGTTGTTGTTGCTGCTGTTGCTTTTTGTTTTTGTTTTTTGTTTTTTGTTTTGTTATATTTTTTTTCTTTTGTTGTTGATTCTACTCAAATCCGCTCGCAATTCACTGATTTTCCATATAATTATTTTTCTCACGGATGCTTGAGGCGAATGATAGAGGCTTATCCGACATATCAAAATGAAAACTATGCCTCTGATATCTGACGAAAACAGTTCGTCATGCACAAACCACTTGAGAAGAAATTGCCCCTAGGATTTTGAATATCTGTGAAAATGATTTTCTTCTCCAAACCTAAATTTAAAAAAAACAGGACATCAAATGGGATGCCAACTTTCATGGCCTTCTGTGGCGTAAGGAAACGACGGGTTTTGAGTGAATCGATTCATATTTTTACCACATAAATACATAATAGCCTAAGCTTACGCCTTAATTCCTTATATACATCAACACATAACTAATCTGTGAAATATTTGTGCTGAATTCTATTATAATGCAGCTGAATTTCAATAAAGACATCGCACGCCTTCACTTTTATTTCTATCCAATAAGCGGACCATGAAAATTTATGCATGAAGTTGATTACAGATCAGAGCCAGGTATATTTCATATAGTTATCATCAAAACGTTCAGGAGATTAATCCTGAATTGCAATTTTATTCTATTTGGGAAATAGTAAAGCTAATTTGACCAAATGGTGAAATTCAAGCCAGATTCTATTTCCTCTTTCTCTTTAACAGGTTCAAGATAAAGGGTAAAACAATATTCGTTTGAGGTATGTACGAAAATGATATATTGAACAGTTGTACATGTATATCCACAAATTTGATATGGAAGGGGGGCACTATTGTATCTTGGCAGCTTCGCGTCTTGTAGACCGACAATAAATTTGGTTGTTTCGTGTTTTACTGGCGTTTAAAAATGTGGGGGCACACGTCGGCCGGGTTCAAATTATGCTGGATACGCCACAGAAAAGCTGGGACAGCCGTGTGAGAGATACGGCCATTAAAGTAACGATGCACTATACATAGTATATTATTGTCAAGATAGTGGTTGTATATGATTATTATGTTACTCCCAATGTGATCCTTACCTTAGCTACTCTCTTTTTGGCTGACTTCTTCTTCTTCTTCGGTGTCGACGACGACGAAGACTGCGGCTGATTATTGATCACGTGGTCGTCCTCGTCAATCGTCATCTCCATGTTCTCTTTGTCGTCGTCATCGCCTGTCTCGAAGAGGACGTATCTCTTCGAGTTCGTCTTTTTAGTTTGTTTCACATTGTTTGATGCTGCCTCAGCGCAATCGCCTTCGGGTTTCAGCTCTGTTTGGTGTAAATCAGGTAAAATATTTTCCGTTGAATCTGAAAACTTGGAATACTCAGTTTGTTTCCGCCGCTTTTTTGTACTAAAGGAATTTTTCAAGAACTTGATCGGGGAGCTGAAAAGTCCTTTCTTTTCGTCGGGTGTTTTGCGTTTCTCATCCGTCACCTCAGCATCATCAGTGTGGTCGTGTCCATCTTTTGATGCAGAGTCATTTACGATATCGTCCACCGTGTAGTCTGGATGCTCGCACGAACTCGGTGCGTCCATGTCGACGTCGTGTTCTTTCTCCTGGTCGTCAACCTCGAGGTCGATCTTGAAATTCTCCGCTTGGGTATTGTGAAGAAACTCTTGCGACTGAGACCAGCGTTTTCGCTTGCGGACCATTCTAAAGAGAAAGATTCTCTTGGTTTTCTTTTCTTTCTCTTCTGTCTTGTTGGGTCGTGCCTTTACCTTCGACTTCGTACCCATGGTTGATAGTGATCGTCACGTCGCAGGATAAGTAAATGAGGAGTTGATAGCTCTTGCAACTGATGTAGAGATCTTGCTTATAGTAGCTCACTCTATCCTTAGGCTGTTCTTTTGAGTTTAAAGTCCACGTGTGTATGTAGCTTATTCCTAATCTTACGAGTTCACAAAGGTTGATAAAGGAACAGGGATCTCGCCATGCATTTATCTCGCACCTTGATAACAATGGTAAATATTGAGTATTGCTCATGCCCCAGTGGCATTAAAACGGTATGCTATAAATTAAGCATTAAAGTCGTCGTCTTTTTAAAAACATGAAGATCCAGGCGTTTCCTAATACAAACTGTCCCGATCGCGAAGCTTTTTGATGGATCTGTGATAAAAGAAAATGAAAAACAAAAACAGATGACTTGTAGGAAAAGAAAAACTTCGAACAACATTGTTTTGGCATTTACAGTTGAAATAAGTACAGACAAGTTAAGGTGTCTATAATCAAGATAACACTTTTGGTGATGTAATCTGTCTTGTGTAATTACTGGTCTTCAGTGCTTGTTTTTGTTTTTCATTTATGAATGACCTTTTACTCCTTTATACGTGACGGTTGCATAATTTCATAATGTTCATAGCCAACATTTAAGGAATTAATTTTATAATGATATTAAGCGTTTGCTAAAAAGGAGGTATAGATTATGCATGTATATACGTTCACATGAACGCCACTACAATTTCAATGCCTGGAAGGGGGGCGGAATAACCAAATTTGCTGATAGGCCTGCCAAGAGAAAAGCAAATTTGATGACCAGGTTAAAAGTCATAAAAACTTCAGCAAATTAATGTTGCCTATTACTATGATGTGGACAAGCAAAGAACAATGAGAAACCTGGCCCGTTGTGGATTTCCGAAAGACAATGTGATTGCCTTTGTCATTGCACTACATGTATGCATGTGAGTGGGGGAGGGGGGTCATTACACGAATACACATTGGGGAGTGGAGATGGTGCACGCGTCATGCGCACGAGCTTGAAATAGAGTGACCATGCAAGCTGGAGGTAATAAAAACTTAATTTGTAAAGCGCCGGTAAAGCGTTCATAAAGTTATAGTTACAAGCCTGGACCTATAATTATTTTCTTCTTTGGGTATATAGCGAATGATAGCAATATAATTATTACAAGGAACAATAACCAACGAGCTACATGTGTTGTGGAATTAAAAAGTGTAGATTTAATTCAAGTGTATATTGTTTGATTCCACAAGTTGATATTCTTGACATAATTAATACACAGAATCTGAGGCACATGGATTTAAAAGTATGCTGAACATGTAGGTTACAGTGAGCGATCATCATTATTACCCCGTCTATATCAATATAGTTTAGTATTTTTGATCAGATTTATTTTGCAAAAGAAAAAAAAATCATATCATACACCCTAACACATAAATCACGCTGACACATTCAAGTTCTAAACATGCAGTCAATACACGAATTACTGCAGTGTATGAAAACTTACAACTATATAGGATTTTGTTTACAGTGGCACATAATGTTGTATTATATGTGAAAACACAATATACAATATATACCGGAAAACAACATCGCTTACCAGCTCTCGATCCTGCTATGATCGGGCTTAATAGTTGCGTATTTCCTGATTCACAAAACCTTTCCGCAGAAGTATACTTTCGACTTTGCAAATAATTATGGATGTAAGCCTGATTATTTCATTCGTGAGAAGTTTTTTTTTGGTGGAAAGTATCAAGCCCCATGCATGACTTACGCGACGGACGTGCTGGTATACCGACTGATTTGGAGTAGTAGTACTACGTGCAGAAAATATACAATGCTTACATCATGTAGCGTCAGAGGCACCGGTACAATATCGAACGGGGGCTCGTTTTAACAAAAAGATTTCCAATCGTTGAATAAATAGAAATAGGTCCCGTGCGTTCACAGGTGAGCGATTTTTGCCCTCTGTCTGTCGATCGAGTGTCGTGTTTGGCTGCTGAAGTCTGAAGGGGTAGTAAGACGTCCAATAGGCCTAAACTTGAGCTTTTCTCTGAAGTTCACGGTCATCTGTCGAATTCCTTTTGTTTTCCTTCTCCATACTCTCTAGACGTCAAACAGTCAGATTGTCGACTTGTATAGAATGAAAGGGGGGAGGGGAAGCTTCGGAGAAGTTTTTTGAAATTCTGATTGTGATATGAATAAGTGAAATACTCTGATGGGACATACTCAGTCTTCAAACGATTAATTATTGCGGCTTTGTTGCTATATATAAAATCAGCTCTGTGTACATAATTATAGGCCTATAAGAGTATCACTTTTATCATCTCGATTCGCGAATAAAGTTTTCGGGATAGCCCATTTGCATATAGCGATATGGTTACGCACTATTACGCTTATAACCACACAATAGAAGCAGATATAAGATCCGGAATCAATACTCTCTTAGATGAAAGTCCTGTTTGCGGTGTGAAATCTAAGATGTTTTAGAGGAAGCCATAGTGCACATAAGATTAATGTGGTTTGGCATTCAATCCTGCGGTGGATTTCTGGATACAGACGTGCATGCCGAGGAGTTTTTGGAAGTTTGGGGGAACTCCCATTGGTTGCGATGGACGATCATTGCCCAAAAAATAGAAGCAGGGAATACCCGGAACCAAGTTTTATGAAATTATTGTTAGTCAAATATGAATTGATGGAAGTCCTTGAAATAATAACAAAAACATAAAAAAATAAAAAAAAATAAAAAAAACGATTGAACAAAAAACAAAACAAATAAAAACAAATAAAAACAGACAAAAACAATCAATCCATTAAACAAACAAAAAAACAATAAAAAACAACTTTATTTTAGTCATTAATTTTATGATGATATTCACTGCCTAAAAATAACAATGGGTCTATCACATAAAGATTTAAAACATGGGTTTCTGAATGATGTTTTTTTTTCTTCCTAAATAAAGTGTATAGTTATTAACGTAAACCTTAAAGGAACACTGCGCCAGCAACAATAAATTGCTCCCTTTCAGAATTTATTATACTCCTATGATTCTAAAGGAAGATATCTATTCAGTGGTGACTCTACATGTGTTGGTCCCCACCCCTCCCCAAGCATTTAGGGAAGAAAAAAAAATGTTGGTGAAAGAATACAGCAGAATAGAGCTTGTTCAGGTATCAAGATGCCACGCCCACTTATAAAGTGCCACGCCCACTAGGTCATAACTGGGGAGCGTTTCATCAAGCGTTTTGTCAATGATTATTACCGACAAATTTGCCCTAAGCCAATCTGATGCAAGGATTTCAGTAGCTTTTAATAGTTGTCGGTAAAATCACTAACAAAACGCTTGATGAAACGCTCCCCTGATTATACCTTCGTCTTGTAGGTTTAAGGGATCCTTAATTGAGCCCGCTAGAAGAGATATTTCGGGTGTAAGATTGCAGTCGAGGGTTAACATCGTTATCATAGTTATATCAAAACTCGAGTCTATGCTGATAGTGATAGAGCGTCAACAGAATAATGTTCTTCAATCTCCATAATTATGTCCCCCCCCCCGCCCCCCTCACTAATCATGCCTAAACATTAATGCCATTTAATATTACTCTAGTTATCCTAAACTTTTCTCGTGCTTTGGGGAACATGAGGACGGAGGAATATAGGAACGAGGGAATACAGAACAAGAAACATACCTGAGATACATAGGCCTGAATTAATTAAATTAAACCTGAAGCGAGGACTTGTATAAGTCATGTTAAAACAAAGGGAAAACTTAGACCTCAGTCTTCTTTTGTTAAACTCGATCTCTACGACCCTAGAGACAAGGAAATATAGTGACCGTGAAAGGAACAAAGGCGGAACGACGTAACGCCAAGTGAATATCGGGTGAAACCCCCAAAACAAATCTTACTTAAGTACATGTAGTTCCATTTCTGCGACACATGCAATGTCGTTCTTGACATTATTCATATTTGAACAAGATTATAATTATCAGGATTTATTTATGAAATAAACATACATGTATTATTGCCTAAATATTGACATGGTTTCAGTGCACTGCAGTGACTACAAGTACTTCACAATAATACTTCAAACATAGACAATCACTAGACCTTTGATCATGATAGGACGATAGCCTGCTAAATAGTGATTGATGGCATTGTCTGCATTTTTTTTTTTGAATGACCTAAAGTAAAAGTATTAAGGCTACAATTAAAATGATAAAATATCCAAACTGTTTTGGACGTAAAGATAAAACGAACACCGGATGAAATATTTCTCTCAAGATATATTTCATTG
Organism: Heliocidaris tuberculata; assembly: GCA_025618425.1. Classification (NCBI taxonomy): domain Eukaryota; kingdom Metazoa; phylum Echinodermata; class Echinoidea; order Camarodonta; family Echinometridae; genus Heliocidaris; species Heliocidaris tuberculata. The sequence continues at coordinate 35,831,333 of CM046834.1, read as the reverse complement.
ATGGGTTATTTTGACAATTTTACGCCAAGTGCGTTACGAAACGCAGTGAGTGAAAATTCACCAAGAGAGCATCCAAAAGATCAAAATGGGAAATGTTTCCTTTTCACACACAAAACGATAATATTTTTGCCTGAAACTTTTCTTTAATGCTTTTCAACCTGTTTCAGACCTAACTCGATAATTTCATTTCTACCCAAATAAGATGGAAAGTTTATCTACTCTCTAAAAAGAAAAGAGTGAATTTTCACTCTATTTTCACTCCCCTGGGAGTGACGTCAGTGATCACTTGTTTAGGAGTGAGTATTGAGTGATTATCGAGTGCTCTCCTAAGACAAAAAGAGTGAATTTCACTCTATTTTCACTCTATTTTCACTCCTTTGGGGAGTGACGTCAGTGATCACTCGATATTTTTTAGAGAGTAGGAATACTATTTTGATATACACCTTTTCCATTTAAATAACCTTTTTCCCGTTTTCATTGCAGATCCGGGTGGATAGGAGGGGGATGGGCACAAGGGCTCGTACCTCGAGCATTGAATGTCAAGATCGACATCGAGTTTACTACCAGGATCAAGAACTCGACGTCGATATAGCAAATTGAAAGATTTTATCCTTTGCGCATGTTATTAAGGTTTTTAGACATACTAGCATAAATTACCCGTGGCACCTGGGGGGGGGGGGGGGGGGTCTACTCCTGTGTACAGCCCAAGTACCCATTCACAGTAAAAGGCAAGTAGTTTATTGATGAAATTGAGGGGGGGGGGAGAACTTGAATATCATTACGGAGTGAAATCAAAATCTAACCGTATACAATGGAAAACAAAATGTATTGTAACATGGTGTATTTAGTAAGCAGTCAAGAGGCAATTATGGTAATATAGAAATATTATCATTACATGTATTAAGTCCAAAATAAATGTGTAAGTACGTGTACCCTACAATGTACAACAGATTGCATTTGTTTGTAGTTCTTCAATTAAAGGTTGCTCAATCATGTATAGTGGAATGTTGAAAGAAGCGAGAGAGAGAGAGAGAGAGAGAGAGAGAGAGAGAGAGAAGGATACAGCGGGAAACATTGCCTGGGGAAAATGAGAGAGAGAGAAACAGTGGAAAAATGAGAGAGAGAGGGAGAAACAGCCAGTGAAACAGCCAGTGAAACAGCCGGTGGGAAAAATGAGAGAGAGAGACTCATAGACAGTCAGAAAATGATAGAGAGAAAGTGAGAGAGAGAGAGAGAGAGAGAGATACAGCCACAGTGGGAAAAATGACAGCGAGAGAGAGAGAAAAAAATAGACATGCAGGGGGATAGATAGAAATTATAAAGAATACAGGAGAGAGAGAGGGGGGGGGGCTGTTGTGATGAAAAGTGATAAGATTTGTGTAGTGCTTCCACTGGCATGTTTAGGTTTCTGATATATTTTTTCCTGGTAGGTTAAGTAGTTATGCATTGAAGGAATTGATAAAAATGTTAGAACATGCACTGAAAATGCATATCTTATGGAACTCGTGCATCTTTTAAACGTTATATGGGCTATTAGAATACAAAATTCAGTTTCATTCAAATAAATAACAATATCGACATGTGTATGTTAGATTATGTCTTTTTTTATATAGAAATGTAAAGCACAATGTACAAAATATAAACACGTCAACTAAAGGCAAGATATGCTACAGTATACGGATGAAAAAATCATGATTTTGAGATGGCATGTTATCATTAATGTAAAAAGAAACTACTGTATAAGCCATAAATTTCGTGGCCATAAATTTTCGCAAGTAGGACTAACCAGACTATTTCGCGAGTAGTTGAATTCGCGGTCGGAAAATTCTCAAATCTACAAATAGCGGTGATGATGTACTTTTGCAAAGCGAAGTGGTGAATTTCTGACCAGGAGACAACAAATTCAACCGACTTCTAATGTTGGTAATATTTTGGAGTGTTGTTAAATTTGGGACCCACTCATGATGCGTGAAATTCGCGAAAATAAAACCCCCGCGAAATATATGGCGTATACAGTACTCTGTACGTCTGTTATAGATACACTGTATTGGTTGTTTAAGTGATAAACTATTTTTACTCTGTTATATTCATGTCTATATTCTTAATAAACATTCATATATATACAACAGAGTGTCCTAAAACACATGTCAAACAAAATATAAACGTGTCATCAGAATATATGAGATGGCATGTTATGTGAAAACAAAGCACTATGAATTTGTATGTTACAGATACACTGCGAAGACGAATCTAGATCGAGAGTCAGATCGACGACATCGACATCGAAGCCGAAATATTTACAGCCGGTCCCGATGTCCGATGTGACTGAAATTCAGGTGCTAGTTGTACTTGTAGTTCTAGATTCAGGCGGGATGTGCATTAGCGCCTGCAATTTCTGACTGTTGAACAATTTTCAGATTAAGTCTAACATTACATATATGGTCGGGGGTCCTAAAGCTACGCCGCGGGTCTTAAAGCTACGCACCATACAAATCACATACACGCGCAATGCAACGCGTTCAAATCAGAGTAAAAGACACACCGATACATTCAGTCACTTTCAATATCAAGATTTGCATTCATTTATTGCATGTGCGTAGCTTTAGGACCCCTTCATTTTTCCGAACAAAATTTGACATAGGCATTGATATCGACCTGAAAATGTGCATAACTGGCATTCACCCGTCGTAATTTTCTCCACAAATCAACTTTAGAATATGTAAAATCAAGATATGGAATGAAATTTGGACAAACCAATGATTTTTGTGACTTTTCAGCTGCTGAAAACAAAGTGCGTAGCTTTAGGTCCCCCCATCATACTAGTACAACCATGCCATGGATTCACTGGACGGAAACACACTGAATGAAGGCCGAGTGCATGCAGTGTAGATCTACGCGCAACGCGACGGTTCATTCATTCATTCATTCATCAGCATAGCCTTAAAGGGGGTACCCAATGCTGAAACAATGTAAGTTCATTTAAAAGATCATGATTTTATTAGCAGAAAATCATCTGCCTTAAGTTTTTTTTGAATTCGTGTTGCCAGAAAAATCCCCGAAATATGGTAAGACTTCAGGATATTTTGGCCCCTCAGCTGTGTCCCAATTTCAGCTAGGTAACCACAATGACGTCAAAGTGGTTACCTTGTCGCGCAATTATAGCAAAATGCGCGCAAGGTGTAATGCATTTTGTACAGTCTAGCGCGCAACACATCTGCAATACGCGAACCTGGGTAACCACTTTGACGTCATTGTGGTTACCTAGCTGAAATTGGGACATAGCTGAGGGGCCAAAATATCCTGAAATCTTACCATATTTCGGGGATTTTCTGGCAACACGAATTTAAAGAAAAATTTAAGGCAGATGATTTTCTTCTAATAAAATCATGATCTTTTAAATGAACTAACATTGTTTCAGCATTGGGTACCCCCTTTAAGCATACCGTACGTGTAATGTATGCCTATGTAATTTCGCTGAGCCGAAAAAGGTCGAAAGGACTGGGAACTTCGAAGCTTTACTCGGGGCCTGCCAAAGAAAGTTACGAATTGTAAAAAGCTTTTGAATAATGCGACCAAAATACCACAAACAACCCCTTTCATGACAATCTGGGAACAATATAACCACGTTTACAAAAACCCCCAGCTCGATTGAGTGCAAAATCGCCGAGAAAAGCGCCGTCAAACAAACGGAAGGACAGACAAGATCTGAGCTTAGCCAAATTATAGTAAGGATTATTAATTGTTGTTTCTCTTTTTCGTTGTTATTATTATTGATGTTGTTATTGTGGAGAACTATTTTGTACATAGTATGTTATTAGATGCTACTGTGATCAAGTGATCAAGGTTAATGATCTTTACTCTGTTTATTTTTAAAAGCCAATGTTCACCTCTTGTAACCTTAGTTCCACCTGTACTAGCCTTTCAGAATTGCTCTTATTAACATTCCATCCTCCTGCTTTTGTTATCATCATTCCTCCTTCATTGCTTTACATTCTCAAGTTGATCCTTTTCTTTGTTATAGAATTCCTGCAAACTCTGCTTCACCTCATTTGTTAATTGGTTGATTTTATAATGAATGATGAATAATAAATCAGGGCTGGGCCACACCCAGTGCAGAGGAGAATAAGGTTACAAGAGGTGAACATTGGCTTTTAAAAATAAACAGAGTAAAGATCATTAACCTTGATCACTTGATCACAGTAGCATCTAATAACATACTATGTACAAAATAGTTCTCCACATAATATTTTCAAATCTGTAAATCACTTTCATATGACAAGTACTATTCCAATAGAATGTTTGGTAAATAAACTATTTTCATTTGATAAGACATGAAATTCCTTCTTCTTCTTCTTTTTTAAAAACCATCTGTTTGTTGCACATCTAATCATTCAATTTTTTTTTTCAAAATAAATTCTTTTTCTAATAAACGTGAGATACTACATGTACATTGTAATATTTTGAAGTACAACAAACTTGGCATATTCTTTCCCCGAAATAACTGGATGAACAAATTAGCGCAAGGATCACTAATGGATAGACTTGTTAGAATTATTAGTGAAGTGCAAGAGAATCAACATGATGGACAGCTCTAACAGTCGACTTTAATTTGTCTGGAACAACAGAGCAGAGAAATAATGAAATTGTGTGAAACACCATATTCATGTTTGAAAAATGGAACAATATGCGACATGGACGTCGACTCGTCAGAATTGAATTATGATCACTGTTATAAGCAAGATTAGTGAAAAGGACATGGATTCGAAAGCGAAACTATAGTATATGGATGCTTATCATTATGAGTGAAATGGACACTTTAATGCATTTGTGATGTATTACATGTTTGTAGTAATTTCGTGAAATAATATTATTCTGATTTATTGATACATGTATTTTTGGTATAATTGATATATATTTGATATTTACAGATACCACCAAATTACAACAACCAAAAGAAGAAAAAAAAAGGAGAAATTAATTTTCACATTTGATAATTTCAAAGATTTATATTTCGATAGTGATTCAATAATGATTATTTCTAAACTTCGATATCCCAACAGTTATGAGAAATTTATTCTAGTCTTTGAATGTAAATGTGTGCCTATTTTGTCATAAAAATTTGTTTCGTCATAAAATATAGTTTATTGCAATGATGTTATAGTACCATCTACATGATTATGACAAACTGATTAGGATTGAATTGATCGTTCAAATGTTGCTTATTTATATTGCATTGAATACAAATATTGGAAGTAAGTATTTTTTCTCAGGATATTCAATTTACACTTATATATGTATGAAAGAACTCTTGACAAAGAAAATTGAGGAATATACAGTCATGACATGTAGTTGCAAAGTAGAAAAAAAAGAAGTCAGTTTTGATGTTATTTGAATGTGAGATAGCAGTACCAGTTTGCACACTTTGAAGTTAACTGCTTGTACATAATTAGTATATGTGTGTGATATTTTAAGATATTTCAATGGATATGATGATATGTTTATGAGATACTTTGAGATATTATGATTGATATGATAACATGATATAGACATAAACTGTATACTGGCAATTGTCACAAACGTTATTTTCAAGTTACCTACTAAAATGGAAACTGCATTGTTGTAAGGTTATAAACAAGAACAAAAGAAACAAAAAAAAAAGAAGTATTTTTTATTTCAGATATCTCGAATTTAGATAAATTTTCTTCATTGAAAAGTATAAATTGATAATTGATGCAATATTGGTATTATATCTTGGATTTGTTTCATTGTTTGATGACTTAAATGTATGTGTATACATGTGTAGGATCGATATGTAATTTTACAAAATGTGAAATCCAATTCTTCTTGAAAGGCTAATTAAGTTCTGTATGCACCTTAGAGATGGAATTTATTATTGTCTGAACAAAAGAAAAATGTTTTGCAAGCGTAAATCTTTCATGAAATTTGAACTTTATAGTGAAGTGCAAAAATCCGTCTTATTGTTTACATGTATTTTGTCCAATAGACCTGATAAAAAAAAAAGTGTTTTGTTGATAAATTTGTTGTACTTCAAAATATTACAGTGTACATGTACATATAGTATCTCACGTTTATTAGAACAGGGAATTTATTTTGAAAAAAAAAATGAAATGGATGATTAGATGTGCAACAAACAGATTGTTAAAAAAAAAAGAAAAAAAAAAAAAAAGAAGGAATTTCATGTCTTATCAAATGAAAATAGTTTATTTACCAAACATCCTATTGGAATGCTACTTGTTGTATGAAAGTGATTTACAGATTTGAAAATGTTATGTAGTTAAGATTTTTTTTTTTTTTCACATCATGAACAGTTCTTGTTAATTTTGTCTTGAGATTCTAAAATGAGGACATTTTATTTCGGGGAAAGAATATTATGTGGAGAACTATTTTGTACATAATATGTTATTAGATGCTACTGTGATCAAGTGATCAAGGTTAATGATCTTTACTCTGTTTATTTTTAAAAGCCAATGTTCACCTCTTGTAACCTTAGTTCCACCTGTACTAGCCTTTCAGAATTGCTCTTATTAACATTCCATCCTCTTGCTTTTGTTATCATCATTCCTCCTTCATTGCTTTACATTCTCAAGTTGATCCTTTTCTTTGTTATAGAATTCCTGCAAACTCTGCTTCACCTCATTTGTTAATTGGTTGATTTTATAATGAATGATGAATAATAAATCAGGGCTGGGCCACACCCAGTGCAGAGGAGAATAAGATTTCAAGAGAGTAACAGCTCAACCTGTACTTGTCCTGTCTTGGAGTTAGAACCCATGCAGCAATATTGAGCCCCTACATTATTTTTATGCAGACATCATCATCATTATTGTTAATATTATTATTATTATTATTATTATTATTATTATCATTATCATTATTATTATCATTATCATTATTGTTATATTACTATTATTGCTGCTATTATTATTATTATTATTATTATTATTATTGTTATTATTATTATTATTATTATTATTACTTTCATCATTATCATCATCATCATTATCATCATCATCATCATCGTCGTCGTCGTCGTCTATCATCACCATCATCATCATTATCACCATCCACTATCTATTTTTTGGCTTGTCAGATATTACATGTAACCCCCGCCTGGGTCAAAGAATCCTGGATCTGCCTTTGTGTTCTGTAGAATCACAATCCTGTGCACAATTTATGAAGTTGAAGTTGAATATGATTTCAAGCCACCTGTTGGCTGTATTTTAAGGGAAACTTATGGAAGTTGAAATCCTCAGAGTAGCCTCAGTGGAATGACCTTTGAGCTTTTTGAGACTCCCTTTACAGGAGGTTGTCGCACTAACTTCTGTTTTTATAGGAAGAAAACAGAAGGCCTATATGCCAAGTATCATTAATATTGAGCATGGCACCAGTCGCAAGCCATATAAGACAAAGGTCAGGATAAGTCCGAGTGTTTGTAGCCTATTCTTCATTGGAGCGAAACGGATTACTTCGAAGATACCCATCTTATTGATTATATTCAGCGTGAGCAATTCTTTTTGGTAACAAATCCCTGAGAAACATCTTCTCAAGAGGGGATGGTGATGTATGTTATTGTTGACAAGCATGAAAAGCCGATTGTCATCACAAAGTTACAACGTTGCCTTGATTCGCCTTGGACAGTTTCACGTACAGTTCAGTAGTGACATTGTCTTTCTGGAATATGTAGCGGCCATCGAAAATCAAATACAGGACGCTTTCCAGGATGAAGGATCAGTATTTATTTCTACGTTAATACTGGACAGCACCCTTCAGAATCATGATGATTCGATTTCGATACGTGAATTTGGATTGAACAAGGCAACAATACACTGGAATGATAACCCAGCATGACATTCATCTATTAACCCTGCATGGAACTTGTTTCGCCGACTGCTGAAATCAAAATATTGCCATGGATATGCCCAGGAAACACAGGAAGCTAATTCGAGTTCACGATCGAGGACCTGAGGTCACATCACTCATATTTCCAAACGAAACTTCAACATTTTCAACCTTTGCATGCAAACCATATAGGCTGTTAAAACAGTACATGAAATTTCGATTTGAAGGACGATAATCATCACTTTAGAATATAATCATCACTTTAGAATATCTAACGTGTAAATATGCTGGCGTGATTGATCTGCAACGCACAGTAACTGTTGTTTACGAAAACTTTTGCCGTATTGCTATTTTGACAGCCATATTGCCATTCATTTTAGAAGCATAAGCATTAATTATCATGATTAATGCCGATCCAAGCTGCTCTCCTGTATGCACTCAATATTGATAACGGATTTCACACAATCTATCAGATACATTAAGAATAGTACATGAGCGATATTTTAAGACTTTACAATGATTTGACTTTACACTGAATGGAGTGCAAAATGTATATTTGTGTTTGAATGCAGACTATATGTTTACTCTCTGCTCCACTAAACTCAAAGTTCGATGGGACAAACCGGAGTCAAGTCTTCATTATTGTATATGGACGTCGATCGTAAAAAATCAATGGGATATCAAATGCTAAAGATGCATTTATTGCGACTGAGTGATTTTGACAAGAGAAGATTATGAATAAAAGGGTTAACTGGTTTTTAACCTATATACTTATTACATAGGAAATTCAGAGGTGACTCGATCGCACTGTTCCCATTTGAAGGCATTATCATTACATGTCCTACTATACCATGTATACAATCATAGTGTTCTGCGTCGACATCATTCTGGCTTTTTGTTGAAGAATAAAAGTCATTGTCACATGATACATCCTGGGTATACAGTATAAACAAAAACTTGGTCATTTTGAAGAGACAATTAAAGAAAGGGGAATGCGGAGCTCAACAAAAATGGCTAGCAGATTATCGGCGAAAATGTTCCGGGATAAGCAATTGGTGCATGATCGGCAACACACGGCTGGCGATGCCGTAGGCTTGGTGGATAAAGCAGATGAGAAAGTGGAGGGGATCAACGCAAATTATTTCACGTCTGAGGTTACTCATACAGGACTTGGAAATGAAGGAATGGAGAAGCAAGAAATGATGAAGGACGAAACCTTTAAAAATGAAATTGTAGACAAATCGCACAGTCCCCGAGTACCGGAGTCGGAATGGCATGGGAATGATAGCGATGTTGACACGATGGATGACAATCCACCGGAGCAGAGACGAACGATGACGGGAGATGTGACGCAGACGACAGGTCACACCAAATGCGTCAAATTTGAAAAAGACGAGAAAGGTGACGACGGGGGCTCGAGTCACAGAAGAACAGGAAGGAATGTTGAAAGAAACACGGACCAAGAACCTGCTCCGTGTAGCCTTTTCTGGAAGAGGGTTCGTACATTTTCTAACAGATACTTCACCTAACCCTGCTGTGACAGTCTTTCAAAGACGCTATTTCTATTTGTTCTCAAATGCTAAATTATTACTGCAGTCTTCAACCGCGTAGCCAGGATTTAGGGGGCGGTTGTGAGCACGCGAAGCGTGCGAAATTTCTGATGAGCACGCAAAGCTTGCTTCCCATGGGGGTGGGTGTAGGGAAGGGGAGTTCTCCCGCGCGAAGCGCGAAAGCTTTGACGTTTGAGCAAATTTGAGAGAAAGATACCCGTGACGGCTCGTTCTTTCTAAATGTAAAAGAGTGAGAAAAAAAAACATTTGAAAAAGAGTGAAATTCCACTCTCACAAGGAGTTAAATGAGGGACAACCCTTTTTCGAGTGAAAAAAGAGTGGTCACTATTCCACTCAGGAAAGAGTGAAACACCAATCCTTTAAGGAGTAAAAATTTTATCACTCATGTGGACAGAGTGGAGATAATTCACTCCTCTCTGAGTGAAATCATCAAACTCGGTCTCAAGAGTATTGTGACGGGCACGGTTAGCCACGCCGGCTGACACGGCTATCTTGTCAGGATGCCCCACTGATTCTACGGAAAAGATTTTTTCCCGTAGAGATCAGTGGGATATCCCCCGTGCCTGGCCGAGCTCCCCCTCCGTCTGGTCAAAATGTATGACAGCTGCTGATGGCTGGAGTTACAGGCACTCGACAATCATCAACCGTCAGTTACTGCACAACACCAGGCCTACCAGCAATCACTCATCCGTCGATGACAATTGATCAGCATGATTAGGTCATAGGCTGCAGAGTAAATGCTAGATGCAACCTCGGTGAGATCCATCGGGTTATGATGGGGGCGGATACAGTACGATGGCTAATCTAAAGCACACAATCCTATCACTTAGGGATACACTTTCATTAAAACAACATAATTCCTACTGAATTATCAAATGTAACCACTGATTCTCGGCAAGACATCTTTATCAAGAAATAATCCATTAAAATGAGTCATTACAAAAACCCCTATATCATTGAAATATGCGAATTATGCTAATTTTTCTGCCTGAAGCCCAACCAGTACCGATACGTTGTAATCTCTATTGGTTTGCACAATGTAACCGATGTGCTGTCACTTATGAAATACTTAGCTCGGTTCATTAGAACATGAAGCTTTGTAGCTTCATGATTAGAGTATTCGCCACTCTTTTTCAAGAGTAGGGCTTGTAGTTTTGTTCACACCAAAGAAATGATACTGACAGTGAATTTCAAGCGGCTTGTCATTGGTTGCCTTACGTCACTCGTTGCTCACGAGTGAAAATACTTCAGTCTGCACACGATATTGAGCGGAACACAGGCGCTCTGTCAGTGAGTGAGACGGCTGATGAAGGAATATCGGCATGTTCACTCAAAAGGGAGTGCTTTACCACTCAATTTGGAGTGAAGGGGAATGAAACCCTGGGGGAAAATCCATTTTAATAAAAAGAGAGGATAGAGAGAAGTAATTTTTAAAAAGTTCCATCAAATCGGTTAAGAAATGAGAAAGTTATGAAAGTTTGAAAAGTCTCAATTTACTTCCTATGGCGATCCTCAAATTGGCAATGTTGTTTCAAAGTGACAGGTATATAGAGTAGGACAACTTTCCATGTGTTTTCCACACAAAATTTCATGTTTTCTCCATTGTCTCTAAAAATGATGCTTGTCTTTTTGTGAACTCAACATATGTTGTGTCAAATACATTTCTCCATGATATATCTTGAGCTGAGAAGGAGACAAGCTGCACCTTGAGAGATAATGGGGAAATATGAAATTTTGTGTAGAAAACATATGGAGAGTTGTCCTACTCTACCTGTCATTTTGAAGCAACATTGCTAATTTGAGGATCGCCATAAAAAGTAAATTTAGACTTTTCAAACTTTCATAACTTTCTCATTTCTTAACCGGTTTTTGATGGAACTTTCTCTAAATTGCTTCTCTCCATCCTCTCTTTTTATTAAATATGATTTTTTTTCCCCAGGGTTTTATTCTCCTTTAATGTCGAGCGGCAAATTCACTCCTTTACATTAAGAAAGTAGCACCTTTTTTTAGGCGGATAGTTAGTTCGACGCCCTGACTGCTTTTCAATTATTTGGACGCAATACTGCGCTGCATGTAACAGGGGTGGGCGCGCAGGGAGGGGGGGGGGGGACGTCCCCTTCCCGCGCAAAGCGCGAAAGCTTTGACGTTCTGGCAAATTTCAGAAAAAGATAAAGGGGAATTTCCCCTTCCCGCGCGAAGGGCGCATACTTTGCCGCTTTGGCAAATATTGAGGCAAATTTGACTTATTATTGTCTGGCGAATTTGAGAGAAAGATAACGGCTCGTGTACCCCCCCCCCTTTTTTTTTAGGCGAAAAGTTAGTTCGATGCCCTGACTGCTTTTCAATTATTTGGACGCAATACTGCACTGTATGTAACAGGGATGGGCGCAGGGAGGGGGGAGTCTCCCCCTTCCCGCGCGAAGCGCGAAAGCTTTGACGTTCTGGCAACTTTGAGATAAATAATTTATAAAGGGGAATTTCCCCTTCCCGCGCAAAGCGCGAAAACTTTGCCGTTTTAGCAAATTTTGAGAGGAAGATAACGGCTCGCAGCAACTTTTAGGCTTTTTTCTCTCACTTCCCCCGCTTTTTTGCTCTCACTTTTTTTTTTTTTTTTTTTTTTTTTTAATCAGCGTTTTTCGGGGGCAACCGCCCCCACCGCCCCTGGCTACGCGCCTGTGTCTGCAGAAATCAAAGGAAATATTTTTGTCAATATAAAAAAGGGTCCCATTAACTTTCTTTCTAGTATGTGTTGGCCCCGAGTTGCCTGAAATGTTTTGCAGCACTGGTGTTGTTACCCCGATAATGATCATGGTGAGGCCATGGCATGCTTAGGAGTTTGTAGTCGTGACAAAATTAGCCAATTATCCAGTAGAGAGTTTCTTTTCTTTTCGGCCCCGCATGACTGGGGTCGCTTCAAAAGAAGTAAATCCGACTAATAAGTGAATATTCAAACAATGGCTCAGTGGTAGAGCAGTGGTCTCATAATCATGGTAATTGGGAGGACACGGGTTCGAACCCAAGAGGATGCGCTAAACTAGTGCCCTTTGTTAAGGCATTAATCCCCAAGTACCAAGTCCATCGGAGAAGACTTAAAGCCGTAGGACCCCTGATTGCTTTAATACTTACTAGCATACACATGCTTTCTTAACAGTTATAGGTAAAATAAACCAACACCACCAATGTGGTTGAGCCGGCGTACGCCCCAATTGAAGCCGCCCCAAATAAAAATCAATTTGTAGCATATCTACTGGCCAGGCACATCAACCCCGATAATGATTTCGCCCTCCTGTTTTTCAGTTTTATCAGCTTTATGAATGAATTTACTGTCACTTTGTACACTTTCTTGTAATATCATGTCATCTTTGATTTCACCCCAACAACTTCTTTCTGTCGCAGGTTCGAAAGTTCTTTGGCAAGCAGGCAGGGAGGGTGCTCAGGTTGATTGGAATAGGAGCCCTGGTGTCGCCACCAGTGCCCGGGTCTTATTACGTCCCCGTTCAGACTCGCCAAGTTGATGGCTGGTCAGAGAATCAGAACGCGTCACCATCCTACGGAATGCTCCTGTTCTGAAGGCAGTGTGAACCACAGGGTGTGAACAGTGCACTTCCATGAAAGAAGACTCAGTGCAGATTATAGTTACGAAGTTGCGATTATATTTTATAACCATCGCAAAATACCGTAATACTTGTGATTGTCTTCGATTTACTGCAACCGGATTTCTTCGAAAAAATGTAATTGGCAAAAAAACATCCAGTATATTAAGGCATTTTACTATAATTATAACTGCAATTAGGCTGGGAGTCATTTTGAACATGTTGAATACTACTGGCGCTCTTGCGTTTCGGTACTATTTTGTGCAGTACCTTAATTGAGGTACCCTACTGTGTATCATTCGACATGCTGCAGACAATCGGATGTCAGAGACCCGCTTTATAAGGATTACTTTTAAAAGACGGAGATCATACTTCTATCATGTATGTCTGTATCAAAATTCTCTCATGCTGGAAATTGCACATCGACGAAGTGGAGCATATACAAACATCCAAACTCTATGGTCTTCGGCCTTAATTTGAATTATACTATTCGTATTAGGCCTATTTGTATTTATCAAATTGCATATTAAAATCATCTCAGAAAAGGTTACAAATAGCATGAGCGCAAATCCAGGGGGGACAGGGGGACATGTCCCCCCCCACCTTTTTGAAGATAGGCGAATGCCCCCCCCCCACCTTTCTGAATAACCTTTTTTTTTTTTTTTTTTTTTTCTTGACGGAGAATTTTGGGGGCGAATGTCCACCCCCCCCCCCCCAATTTTTAAAACGGATTTGCGCCACTGACAAATAGTGCAATATAGGCCTAGCTAAATGGTCTTTCTAACCGTCACAATATAGAGAGAGTGCGGGGAGAGAGAAAGAGGACATTGGGAGAGAAATAGAGAAAGAGAGAGACAGAGGCAGAGAGAGGGAGAGGGAGAAGAGAGAGAGAGAGAGAGGTGTCCAGTTTTGTTGGGAATCCATGCAGGGTTATTTTTCCCTCGTAAGCAGGGAAAGGGCATTATTGAATTTTGTTTACAAATTCTGAGGACGCTTTTTTTTTCTTCTTCTTCTTTTTTTTAGTTTGCGTTTTCCTTGGTGGCACGACTTTTCATTTTCCACCACCCCACGGCGGGACTATTATTATTAAAGAATATTTCCCCCCTCCCCTTGACATGAATATTTTGTACCCCCTTCCGGGGAATTTTCTTGTCCCTCCCCTTCAAAAAAACAAAGTTTAATTTTGCCCTGTGCTCCTTCCTCATACACAATTTCATTTCAATTTGCATATAAAGTTGACAGAAATTTCAACAAGTTTAGTTAGAAGACAGTGGTAAATAATTACAATGAATCAAACTGAAACTTTGATGAACAGGGATGTGAAAAAACCTTTTAATTAATGGTTAAAAAGGATAATATTGATTGAAACATGGTTGTATAATTATAATTATAAGTGAAAATATCCTTTTTTAAAATAAAACTGCACCTGACAATATTATAATTTTTTTCGGACTTGTACTCCTTCTCCTTTAATGGCAGTCCTGTATCCGCCCCTGCCCATAATGTTTTCTCCACATTTTCACATTCCCTATTCAAAACAAAGTTAATTCTTACCTTATTTTTATCATTAACTTACACTCTAAAAACATAAGTGTTAAATCACCATTTAAAAGGGCCGAGGAGTGACAACTTTTTCAAAATAATACATCAACTCTTTTAAACTGCTGGATTCAGCATTTATAGTGTTGTATCCAGCATATTAAAAATGTTCATCTACAATTTTGAAAAAGTTGGCACTCCTCGGCCCTTTTAAATGGTGATTTAACACTTAAGTTTTTAGAGTGTATCTTTTAAATCAATTTTGAATGGCTGCTGTAATGATTTCATGTTTTTTATTTCTATCTAATTATAAAATTGCTTGCAATGGTATCGATATCATTATATCAAATTATATACATATTTTTTAAAAAGAGAATGTGAAATTTAAATGGGATTCGTATTTTCTCAATATATCAATATTTCTTTGGCCTATAAACTTTGCATGACTCTATTTTATAATTTTTAATCAATTGTAAAAATATGAACTGATTATCATACAGCGTTTGTTTGGCAAACGCAGTATATTGAAAAAATAAATCAGCGTATATAAAATTTGCCCTTATAATCAACAAATATTCAGAAATTCTGTTATTTCGGAGAATATTTTATTCGGTGTCTTTGTAGTTCTGTATGGTTATGTTGCTGCCAATGGAATTTAGCATTTAGGAGTGGTGTTGTGTCATGATTATAAATTGAAGTATTACATATATCAGATAATAATTATGTTGTAATTATCTACTCACTAGTCTATTCAATTCTTTCTGAATTCTTTCTGAGGATGTTATGAATATATGTGGAACTGAGCAGAAAAAGGCACCCCCTTTAATTTAACCTCATAGAGAAAATTGTGCATAATATTTTTTGTAATTTAATCTCATGCACTTATATCATATGTTCAGAATTATCAAAACTAATCATATAAAACAGGTGCCATACAAAGCTAACCCACACCCCTCCTGAGGAAATAGAAGAGCCCACTTTTCCAAGAAGAGGGCATCAACTGGGTTATGTGTCTATGACATCATTACACTTTCGGTGATGTCACACACAGTAACCATATTGAATGTCTTCTCTTCTTTTGGATTTTTCAGGTAAGAAATAATACTTTCCAACCTTGTTTACAGCAAGAGTGACAATGTACTGTTTTAAGTTTAGAACTATCCAACCTGATTTTCGCATTTCCATTGGAAATGCAAGGAAAAGTTGAGAAGAATTACAGAATCTTGCTGCACTGAAAATCATGCAGGCACAATGTCAGTCTAAAATGTACATGTATATAGCTTGGCAGTGGAAACAGGATAGAGAAGGGGAGAGAGAGAGAGAGCTTAAAACAAAGAGAGTACTGTTAAACTCCTTGCTCAGGGATGTTTGTGGTTACTCCATCCCTCGTGGAATAAGTTAGTGTATGTGTTCACATATAGGCATATTTAAGGGTATACTAGGAGTATGTCACAATTAAGAATTATGAGTTCAATTATATATTTTGTTGTCCAGTTGAAGGGAAATAGAAATAGTTTTAGATTCATGTGTATTATGTTAATGGCATAGCATAAGGTGGGGGAATTAAATACATGTAAATGGCATATTAAGATATTGTAATATGTAGAGCTTTATAGCAACAAGACAGGTGGAAGTATCATTTCATAAATGGGCATTAACAGCATTTGAAGGTATTTAGAAGAGAATTAACTACCCGTATTAGTATTATTGTAGTACACTGATTGTTTCTCTGGTACATGTATTGTGTAGGGAATATCCCCTTTACAGTGAGAGATTTAGATAATTGGTCCTTTGTGTAAGTAATCTTCATTCAATTAGTATAGTACTTAGTGGGAACACATCCAAGGTTAAGACTTGTGTTGGTATTGTAAATAGTAGGTGTGTTCACACAAGCCTAGTTTCATGAGAGTAGTTTAAGTGTGGGTTGGTGTGACTTCCTATAATAGGCATGGGTAATACGGTATGTGAGGTCAGCAGAGATTAAAGTTAGTCCGATTTATCTTAGTGTTACTAGACCAGTGTCAACGTGCCCATGCTAAGATTTATTTGTTTGGGAGACGTTCAGGTATACTCTTGAACTATTGGAACAGAGTGCAAAACAGGCATATATAGACACAATATAGGAAAGCTTTCCTGCATTTTCCTAAATGATATAGGGGATCAACTAGAAAGTGTTGGGATGTTGCTTACTTCTGTTCCATGGTTCATTATACCCCCTATAATCTTATAGGTTGAGATTATGATTAATACTTTACTATGATTTAATATTCTGAGTTCATGTTAGTTATAGATCAAAATGATTATTCAATACAGTTTCATGGTGGAATTCCATACAAAATGATACAAGTTATTTTGTCAGGATTATGCAGTAGCATAATGATTATATTTGATTGTCATTGATATTAAATGACATCATTACACTTTCGGTGATGTCACACACAGTAACTATATTGAATGTCTTCTCTTCTTTGGTATTTTTCAGAATAAAACTTCTATCTGGAACCCCGTAACATATACATTTGAAAATATATCTATTAAAGCAGGTATCCGAAAATCTAACTTATATTCCGTTTTTTTTTCTTCTGATATTGTCAGTTTGACATAGTAAATTATTATAAGATTTCTGGGCCCTCTTGCATAAAAAGTTGCGTTTAATCGCAACTCAAAAAATTAAACGCAACTTGATTTTCAACCAATCAGGATCGCGTATTTGGGACTTGCGTTTAATTTTTTGAGTTGCGATTAAACGCAACTTTTTATGCAAGAGGGCCCTGGGGGGGGGGGGTGTTTCATAAAGCTGTTCGTAAGTTACGAACGACTTTACGCACGACTGGTGATATGTTCTTGTGCTAAATGAGATATCCCAGATTTTCCCTGGTGTTTTAACATGTGGGACTGAATTTCCAATAACCCTAATCCTGAATTTTGACAAATAATAAACTTTGCATTCGGATGCTTGTTTAACAGCAAGAATTTTAATCCACAAAGATCGGATTTCAACTTTAGCTGATGGGAATCGAAATGATTGAGAATCTGATTAGCACCCAAGAACCAGTACCAGTCGTGCGTAAAGTCGTTCGTAACTTTACGAACAGCTTTATGAAACACCTCCCAGGAGTCATAAACTAGATGATGCAAAGTTAAAAGATTAGAAAATTTTAAATTTCAGAATTTTTAGATTATGTTAGGGTCTTACTCGGAAAATGTTTTGAAATTAAACTATTCTATGATTGAAATATATATATATATATATATATATAAAGAAAACTGCTAAAAGCGTTTGTAATGCATTGTGGCCAATTTTATTTTTCTACTCAAATTTTCGACGCTCCCTGGCGTCTTCTTCAGGAGAACAATAAATGATAAGGTATCATACAAATAATTGAAATAGTTATAGTTATAGCGCGCGCATACTCAGTCAGATATTTCAATTATTTGTATGATACCTTATCATTTATTGTTCTCCTGAAGAAGACGCCAGGGAGCGTCGAAAATTTGAGTAGAAAAATAAAATTGGCCACAATGCATTACAAACGCTTTTAGCAGTTTTCTTTGAATTTGTTTGAGCCGATACGTGAAACCTTAACATATATATATATATATATATATATGTGTTTATGGGGACATTCACATTGTTATACGTCATCCCAATGTCCCCAAAGCCAGGCTACATGTCCCCGTAACCCGGTTGTTTTCAACCTATACGGAATAAATCGCATTCTTATGTATACGTCCCCAAAACCACAGTTTTGTATCTTTATTGGAACAGATAAAAATGAACGTTAGGGCTATATCTGAATTTAGTTTCTCATGGCTCTTATAAAATGATGTATGATTAAGAGGATTTGTAATAAAAGATAAAATTAAAGTTTTATTGTAAAATGCTCTTTTGTTTGAGTGCAAAAAAATAATTTGCAATTTATTGCAAGTAAAATGTATTTTTTAAAAGATAATGGGAAAATATGCCATTGTGTTCTGTATGGAAGAGGAAAGTTTCGCTTCCTAAAAAAGGAAATACCAATTCATAAAAGAGGCTTTAGAATATGTGCGCATAGAAATTGGCTTCATAATCAATCAATATAGGCTTTCACAAGGTATATCACCTTGATGAACATTAAGTATAAAATGCATAGTCGTCCCATATCGCACCCACATAATAGTAGGGTATAGGGGTATCCGTGCATCCCCCATACGACTAAACGAAACCAACTTCTTATCTTCTTTATAATGTATTTTAAGATATTCAAGATGTTAACAAGAAAAAAAAAGTGGCTCCTCATGGTCAAAATCAAGATGGCGTCAGAGGTGATGAAAATGGGCTTTTATTCAATTTCTTAGGGGGTCCCATTCTACCCTTTGACATCTTCCCCTGTTACTCTTTGTATGATTATTAGATTTCATTGAAACTTGGTCATCGTATTAGGAATCACATTCCGCACATTTTGATACCAACCAAATGTATGTGACTGTTGCCATGGCTACCGTCTATTTCAATACAAAGAAGTCTTTGATATTTTTTGGTGAAAATTTATTCGGTTTTAAACTTTAGATTTGATATGGCTTTGATACAATATTTAAACAGAAGAAAGATATCGTACTTCTCTTTGGTGTATATAAACACCATATTGATAATGTTCACCTTAATTGCTTATCAGTAGAGCACCCTGCAAAGCATTATATAAACCTCCGTTTTGGGAATATTTGAGATTTTTCGACATCTGTCAACACATAGAACACATAAACAGTTACATTATAGGCCATAAATTTTGATCTCATGATCCTAATTCAATGAAACTTGGACATTCTGTTCAGAATGATATTCTCCATGATTTAAATATATATATATATATATATATATATATATATATATATATATATATATATATATATATATATATATATATATATATATATATATATATATATATTGTATCAATTTCCGTTGCCATGATAACCGTTATTCAAGTAAAAAAATAAACAGATATTGCTTTGAACGTCTAGAATTCAGTGTAAATGTGAGTGAGATATAATAACCATGCAGGCAGTTATGGTATTGTTTGTAAACCTAATACACCCAAATAAGATCAGGCGTGATTACTATTCTTTAAATCTATATCTTTTTATGATCTTTTTAAAATCTTTATTTGTTTAGCCGACTATTTCACGAATTGTGCCTAGAGATGTCTTTATTCTTTCTAACTGGAACAACTAATGTCAATTAGCATTCATGCTCATGTTGAATGAAATATGCTGAGAGGAGATATTTCTTTGAATGATGCATAACTTTAGAGGTATTCAACAAATTTATGAAAAATGAAATCTACCACTCTGATAATATGTGATTTCTTTTTAAATCCAGTGTTCTAACCTCAGTGGCTTCATTGTACTGTGATGATAAGCTGTGCAGACTCTATGATTTGAACCTTGAACCTGCAACACTGAATATTTCATGTGAACAAATGGTGATTGGACATCATTGACAACAATGGGATTAAACACTTTTAGGCTCATGGATGAAATTGATATCTGATTTAATCAAGGATAAAATATTATATAACAAATTAGGCTTTGCCTAAAGACGTTGTACTTTAGAATGCATATCTTGCTGGTTACATTTAGTAGAGTAATCATTAGATATCATTGGTTATACAGTATATCATGATATTGTGATCATTAAAAAAAATCCCTATCTTGATAACATTTGGAAAAGATTGAACAAAATGAATCACAACATAACAGTTGTAATAGTTCTGACCAATGAAAGAAATACCGTTTTTATGATGCTTGTCGAGATAATGGAGTATTCAAGTAGAATTAATTACATTTACATTAGAATAACATACACCTGTTATTGATATCAAATTTATAGAATTGATAAAGAAGCGTAAATACTGTATATAATATGTGAAAATTACTTTATTACCTGTTTTTGTGTTTATGACTTGTTTTTTTAATTCATATTAAGATAATGCAGCCTATCTCAAACACTGGGAGTTACAGAATTCTTGATTTTGATATTTACCTCCTATTTTGCTCTATTTATGTATATATTGTGATATGATTTACATTACATACAATGATTATCTTATCATAAACATTTAAGAGTGCATATGGACGTCTATTGTATACAAGTAATATAATTTGATAATGCTGAACTAACTTTGCCTCTCAGACGGTGATAGAAGCTTAATTACATTCAAATGATTCTAATTGCTTGATAAAGTTTTGCAAACATGGGCCTATTTCTCGTTGTCAACCTCAAAACACAAATAAATCTGACAAGATGATTTTGTGTTTAACAACGTGGAAAATATTATCCAGTGGATCCAAATTTCTCCATATCCACAATGAAATTGTAGTGTTCCAAACTCCAAAGCATATTATGCTTAGGCATGCAACTAAAATAAGGCAATTTTTAACACATAAATTTTGTCATTTATTCACTGCATGAATGTGTGAATTATTTTTACTACTAAATTCATTATACAACACATAACATCACATTCTCTTTGATGTATGGATTTATGCGGTATATTTCCGTATAATATAGTCTTACCTATTCTATGCAAGTAAATTAGGGTTTTGTTTTTTTAAGGTCTGTGTAATTTATACATTACACACATAAGAAATAATCATATTTTACAATCGTAGAAATAATTATCTCAGCGTGATTCATTCAACTTAAATTAAGAATTGGTTGCTATTCACACTGAGAAATTAGGGCACAGTTTTGCAGACCGTTGGTACAATAGCAGCACCCTTTAGGGTGCAGAATCTGCACTCCAGTAAGGGTGCAGACTTGAACCTTTTAGGGTGCATTATGTGCACCCCTAGGGGGTTCAACATTGCACCCCAATATAAGGTGCATTTTGTGCACCCTAAAGGGTGCATCGTCGATGGCAATCGATTACCATTCTTGCCTCTTCTCAGCTTAACAGCAAACAATAAAAAGATATTGCCGATATTTCATAATTCACGCACAAATGGGACACAGGCAGTACAGTACACGCCATGAGGGGACCTCGGTGAGATTCTTCGAGCCACGCCCGGGGGCATGTACTGTGCGACAGCTTGCTTTACTTATACTACTTTAACAGCTAGAGTAAGTACTGAACTATCTATCCATGTAACAAATCAGTACAGTAACAGTTAGTAAACTAGCACTTTCACTTAAAATGATATAATCCCGACTGAATTATCAAATGTAACCACGTATTCTTATTCACATAACTTTTCTGACAAAGAAACTATTAAAATGAGCCATGATAAACTCCCAGTATAATTTGAATATGCGAATTATGCAAATTTTCCTGCCTTAAGCCCTACAGGTAGCGATACATTGGTAGCTGTCAGGCTAGCTGCAAGCCGGTTTATGTTAGTCTTTGCGCGACTACTCTCTTGAAACAAGTCATTACGGAGATTTTTAATTTAAGCAAATTTACGACACAAAGCTGATCGAAATGGATTTATTTTTTCTTTTCCAGTCTTACTTCATGAGGCATTGTAATATAAGTGTCAACAATGCTAGTGTGGGTATTCATTTAAGACTAATACTTCTGGAAGGGTGCAGAATTCAACATTAGTTACATTACATAATTTTGAACCCCGGTTTCTGCAAAGCGCATGCGTAGGGGTGCAAGATTCCACCCCAATCAGCCCAAATTTGCACCCTAAAGTGCACCCTAATATCTTAGTGTGTTGCAGTTGGGAAGAATGAAGGTATTTCTAAGCACCTATAAACATTGGCCCGCATTCTCGAAAGTGGCCTAAGTTAAGCTGGGCTTAACTTTGGCCACTGATTTATGGAAGGCCATTCATCAACCCTAAGTCCCGTGCAAATTATTATATTTATGTAACAAAATAAAGAAACTCAATTATTTTCTAGCATGAAATGAGCATCAGAAATCAATTCTGTCTTATCAGTTTTTGTATTTGCATTTAGTCCCAGAACTATTGTGATTTTGTAAGATTGAAAGAGGGTTTCATTTGGCTCTCCATAATTCGGTGGCCTAAATCTTCACCCTTAGGCGGGGGCTTAAGTTAGACGCCTTTCGAGAATACGGGCCATAGTTTTCTGACATAATTGGCTAAACAAATAATAAAGAATAACTCTAATAACGTCTAATGTTATTTGGGAGTATTAGATTTACAAACAATGATATAACTTCTTTGTTATTATCTAAGTAACATTAATGCTTAATCTCTGACTTTCAAAGTGATTTCTGTTTGAAAAATTACCAAAATGAAATGAAAATATGAATATTAATAACAGTTGCCATGGCAACTAAAAGTAACATAGATATATCAATACTGGTCTATATAAAACATGCAGAATATCATTCTGAACAGAGTCTCCAAGTTTCATTGAATTGGGATTATGATTTTTTTAAAACGTTACAGCCTAGAAGTAAAACTTTGTGCGCTCAATGTGTTAACAAATATTAAAAATCTGAAAACTCAGCAAAACGGAGATTTTCATAATGATTTGCAGGGTACTCTGCTGATAATTAATATGTCTATTAACATACATCAAAAAGATTCTACTGTCTATATTGTATCGGATCCATATTAAAAATAAAGTTTCAAAACCGAATCGATTTCACCCCCAAATATAAAACCTCAATACCACGTAGGTTTGTATTGAAATAGACAGTTGCCATGGCAACAATCAGTGAGATATATACGTTTGGTTGGTATAAAAACTGTGCGGAATATGATTCATAATACGATGACCAAGTTTCAATGAAATCTAATAATCATACAAAGAGTTACAGGGAAAATGTCAAAAGGGTAGAATGGGACCCCCTAAGAAATTGAATAAAAGCCCATTTTCACCTTTGATGCCATCTTGATTTTGACCATGAGGGTCCATTTTTTTCTTAACATCTTGAATATCTTAAAGAATTTAAAGAAGCTAAAAAAGTTCGTTTCGTTTAGTCCTGTGGGGAATGCATGAATACCCTACCGTAACGTTTCACTAAGGAAAACGAAACAAAACTATATTGTATTTGGCCACTAGAGGGAGTAAGACTCGTTTCTCTGACAGTCCTGATGCATGGTCCTTGGGCGGTGTAGGCCGCATTCAGGTTTGAAGGGGGTAAAACATGCCCCCTGTGCCCCTTGAATCCTGCATTGGTGATATTATAAGGCGGATGAAATGCGAGAAAACAAAGTGGCCAAGTGAAGAAGGTGAAGAATGTGGTAGAGAGTCGTAAATTGCATCATCTTTCTCTTTTCTTTTCCTATATTTTCCCTTTCCCGCTCTTAGTCTTCTTTCTTTCTTTTCTTTTCTTTCTTTCTCTCTCTCTCTCTCTCTCTCTTTCTCTCTCTCTCTTTCTCTCTCTCTTTCTCTCTCTCTCTTTTCTCTCTCTCTTTCTCTCTCTCTTTCTCTCTCTCTCTCTCTCTCTCTCTCTCTCTTTCTCTCTCTCTTTCTCTCTCTCTCTCTTTCTCTCACTCTCTTTCTCTCTCTCTTTCCATCTTCCTTTGCCATTTGAAGGGGGCACGTGTCCCCCATGGTCTTCGATATCTACGACAGTGCTTTAGATTGTCCATAATTATTCAAGGTCATTAAAAGCTTAGAATTCGAATATCTCACATTCGTCATGTTGTTGAGAAAAAAGTCGAATTCGTAAAGTTGAAATAAATCAAGTGGGTTATATAGATCAGTGGTTAACACTTTTTTGACAAGAATAGGAAGCGGGTCATCTCATAATTGATACCATCTATGTCAAAACCCAACACCTCAATCTGGCATAATATAACTTTAACTTCACAAAAGAAAAGAAGTGCACATTTTTTTTTTTTTGGCATACATGTGTCTATCACCTACCCACCCCCCCCCCCCCCCCCCCCCCCCCCGTCAAGAGTTGCTAACTTTAAAAAAAATTGTTGTATTTTTTGTTGCTTGCTTGTCATAGGATTTAGAAGACCATTAACGCACATACATTTGAAAAATGGGAGAACCTTTTCCGCTTCCCTGTCAACACTTTAAAAAAAAAAAAAAGTGCTCCGACCAGAGGATCTGGATCCTAAATTATAGATCAGACATCGCGTAGGATTGGGCTATTTGGACTGTGGGCAGCCGGGGGGGGGGGGGGGGGGGGTTTCAATGACTCCGCGCCTCTGATACTTGCTGAGATATTTTGAAGTTACTCCAAATTTCGAAAAAGAAAAGTGACTATAATGTTTTTATTTTTAATTACTATTACAATTATACCGTATAGGTATGATTCTTTTCACTTCCTGAAACATTATTTTTGTATATATATATTAATGAATATGTAAAGATAACAAGAATTTACACTAAGCATAAACATGTACGTCATCAACACTATTGCGTTCACGCTGGCCGTTGCTTTATCGTTCATTCAAAATAGTATGGAGGGCTCTCTTTTGAAGACGAACTGATTTTATTGGCAGTGATTTGTTACATTATGACTATACAAATACAACTGACAATCAGAATTTCGTTTTGCTCTCGCTCTATAAGCTTGTAGACACTCCTTAGTCTAGGATTAGAGTAAATTATAGGCCTATAATAAGATTGCCTCAGGAAAGGATGGTCTCTTTTATTCTCTCTCTCTTTCTCTCTCTCTCTCTCTCTCTCATCTCCCTTTTAGTCAAGAAATGGTTGACGTTTGCCAGGGAGATTGAAAGATTTAGTTTTGAAGCATTTCCTCATCGCTTTCCACGCTACTGAAAGAGATTTGTCAACTCAAAAGATTATAGTGCCACTTCAAGTCGGCTTTCAGTACTTCGGCATAATGATTATATCAGGTGTTTGCTTGAGTACCGAACCTATTTTGGTTGTAGAATACATCATACATGCAGCTCAAAAGCTGAAATTGTTCGATTTATAATGTAAATCATTTTATATGAAAATATGAAAATACACAATTATGAATGCTAACATTTTCTTGTTTGCACTGCATAGAAAATTAGTCATTTCGCAGTTCTTTCAGAAACAGAACGAATAAGGCTTTGAGATAAATCTATTCCAATATAGGAATTCATACTCGAATCTATAGTTAAACATTTAGAAAAATACTTAATTCTTTTTTATATAATATGCTATGAAGGGGGATACTGAATTCTCTTTTATTGATTTTTAGGCCTTTATATAGGCCTAGTATAGGGTTTCAGTTATTTTCCCTATAAGATGTGAGGTTTTAAATGGAAAGTCCACCATGGTATTTAGTTGATTTGAATAAAAGCAGAAAATGAGAAAACTGGATTAGTGAAAGTTTGAGCAAAACGCAAAAAGAAAGTTATGAATTTTTGAAGTTGTCATCAGCCAAACACAAATTGGCAACTCCGTGACGTATCTTGGGAGCTCCTCTCCCATTGCTCAGAATAGAAAATTTCAACAAGTTTCATTTTCTTAGTTTTGATGAAGGTCAATAGATTTTTTCAAACAGTTTCTTTGCTTTAAAATTTATTGGCAATAATTATATATAAGGTGCATGTATGATTGAATATATTCTTTAGAGAAAATGGAAATTAATAATTTGGGGGATACAGGGAAAATACGTAAGATAGGCCTATGTCGCGAAGTTGCCAATATTGGTGTTTGATTGATTACAACTTCAACATTTCATCTTTCAACTTTCTTATTTTTTATCGTGCATTGTCAAACCTTCACTGAACTGTTTCTTTATTTTCTGCTTCTTTGAAGCCAACTTGTAATTAGGGTAGTCGTACCCTTTAAACCTCTTGGTTATACCATGGACCTGGTTGTAATATACTGGTTTTACGGAACGGTATACAAGCAAATATGGGGCATTGTGTAACTATTAGAGCCACTATCCTGTATCGCCGGTGGCCATAGTAAATTTTCCTGTGATCGAACTGTCATCTAGTTTGATGCGGCTGATTTATTGCTCCCTTCGGGAGTTGTCGGCTTTGTTAGTGATGATTAGGTTTGTTGTTTTAATGAAGCTAGCTATGACGGATTAATCGCTTTCCACTCTTACATAACCCCCCCCCCCCCCCCCCCCCCCCCATTGAATGGTGATTCTGTAGTATATACACTGTTTACACAGTCCAATGTTCTTCTGTTCTGTTCTTTACTAATTTTTCTAGAAGTTTCATGAAGAGGCCAAACTGCTAGTATTTAATGACAATTTACAATTTTAGTCTTGTAAAATTTAGCGTTTTTCAAAACCGAAACACAAAATCACTTTTAAAAGTAACCGGTAGCTTATAGCCATTTTTTAAAAGTTTTACCGAGATATTATAAATATACGATTACTGGTATTGATAATAGGCCTACTCTGTATAGGCTCATTTTCTTCAGTGAAGAAAACAAAGTATTGTTGTTCAGCGGCCCAATGCATTATGGTCATTTGCTATATATGGTCTGTGTGAGGCTGTGAGAAAGGCAATATAAATTATGCGGTCGGGCTAATACATATGCATTACTTTTAATTACCATATGAATACTATCTATACGATGTGCGTTGTAGTACGTAAACGCTCGCGCGCGCCCGTCGATCATCAGAGCGTTTAGTCTGAAAAAGCATACGCTGAATCGCGCTGTATGCATGATTTATGGTCATTATTATATTGCAAACGTTAATTCGCTCATATTTTAATTTGAAAATCTAACAACTCGTTGTAAATTATGATTTTTAGAGAAATTATTTAGGGTAATGATGATTAAATGATACAAAAGTCCCATTCATATTTGGTCTCCTAACAATAAATCATCGTGGCGGCTGATTTTTTAAGACTAAATTTCCGTACACGCTCTATACAGCGGTGTGTTCTCACTATTCTACACCGTTTGGAAGACGTTCATCTCTTACATTTATACATAGACTTATACAAATAACAAATAAATTAATGATTTATTTGATTTCTATTGATTCTTAGAATATTTTTGTTAAAATTTGCTGTAAGGTGGGTCATAGTCATTTTTTTGTATTTTTCGTCTTTTTTATGTTAAGACGGAGTAAATGGAGAGAACTGAATGTTTCCTATTTTTCTCCAACGGAAACAAAATACGTATATTTTATTGACCATACTGAATGAAAATTCGCAATTCGGTATCGCTTCTCGGCCTTTTGGCTAAGATCATGTGTAGTATCTGTTCTTGTAATAGATTGAGGTCGTTCAATTGGAGGGCAACAAATGGGGCATTATGCACCCGTGAGAAGCTCTCACGTTGGGGTATCGGAAATGGCAAATGCTCTTTTTGTAATGAAGTAGAAAATGTTACTCATATTTTTTGGCATTGTAAATCGGTGAACACAATTCTCGGCTGGGTGCACAAAGCGACGAAAAATTTGTTAGGGTTCCATATATTTTTTGACCAAAATATGTTTATGTATGGCTGTCCTCTTTCTCAAGTGAATGCTTCAGTGTGGGCACGGGTGTGGTTTCTTTATACAGTAGTCCGAAGAGCCATTTGGAAACGTAGATGTGTTTATATTTTCGAAAAAGATTTCATTTCAGATGATGTGTTAATCTTGAGAATAAAAGATGAGATTCGGGTTCGTATTTTGGTCGACCTGAGGAGGTGGCCGCGGGATAAGTTTGACAAGTTATGGATTCAAGGAAATACATTTTGTTTTGTTCGTGGAAGTGATATAAAGTTAAATTTACCATGAGATAATCATAAGCGCTCGTTTTCACAACGATACATGCACAACTTTACGGTTACAAATGTTTTTATGTGCACGATGTTATTTTGTAAAGATGAAAGTTTGAATGCTTAGATAATTGTTTAGTTTTGAGGTTATGTCAGGTCATTCTTGTCATGAAAGTTCGTTAAAGTATTTTTTCCGTTCCTTTATTGCCTGGTCACATTGTAAATAACCATTGTTTTATGGAAAACGAGCATACGAAAATTTGCCAGGTACAATCTCGATAATTTGTTTTAACTTTTATACCTCGTATTTATACCTTGTATTTATAACATTATTACCGTAGAGTATAGAAAGATAAGTACAACTGTATGTAAACTTGCCAAGACTGTAACCTTGATGTCCAGTATTATTCGTTTTCATCCATTATCTTTATATTCCCATGACATATTGTAAATATTTATATTACATGTATTGTGTTTTGATATTTAATAAAATTGAAAGAAAAGTATCTGTTCTTTTCAGCTTAATATCTGAAACGCGACTCACCGAGTCGCTTGTATATTAAACTGATTTTTGAACCTAGGCCATGGAATAGGGGCTTGCTCCATCCTGGCCACGGGTTGGCCCGGTATTGCAGTACCTCCGGGATCGGCCCACCCCTTAGGGGGTAATAATAAACCAAAGAAAGAACTTCCTCTTCTCTCCTCTTCTCTCCTCTCCTCTTCTCCTCTCTCCTGCGTCCTCCATCTCCTTCTCCTCTTCCCCACCCCTGACCCGGCCCGATACCCAAATTGTACTTTAGATTACTCCCATTTTTCTTTCTCCAAGATATAAATCACTTTCTTGCTGTTTTCAGGCAAGCCGTTCTTCTGCCCCCAAATTAGTACATGTACTGGAATTTTAAATGGAATTCTATATAATCACGAGCGGCCGTCAGAATTACCAAGGAGTTATCTGTGATAACTCCTTGGAATTACTACACCCTATACCAGTATAGTGAAACAAATGATCACTATGAGACTCCTCCTTTATTCGTCAAGCTTTCGATCTGTGATCTTCATCAGGACTCTATACAAATACAAAATCAAGGCCAACTTTTGTGTTTTTACATAGTCCTGATTCCACTGTATTGTGTATGTTTGATTGGTTTGAATAAACTGAACTGAACTGAACTGAACTGAACTGAAGATCACAGATCAAAAGCTTGACGAATACAGGAGGATATATAAAAGCTACGACCGTCTCCATATAGTGAACATTTTTTCACTATACCTTCCACTAAACAACTATGAGTGACCACCAGCGTTGTGTTCGAGGAACATTTCTCACAATATATATACTTATAGACAGATTATTGTTAATTCTACCCGTCTCAAATAATAATAAATAAAAAAGAAAGACAGGGCATAGTAGAAACCTAAATAAAGAGAGAAGTCATTCTCCATAAATATTAATAGCCACTTTTATCCCTGATCAAGTTCATTGCAATTTACCTCAACCCCTTTGTAGATTAGTATAAAAGCACAGTTATTCAACAAGACAAAGCATAGGAAGACAGTTGCGTATCCAGCATTTTAAAATTACCTCTGTATATAGGATATAATAAATGTTCAATGTCAATCGAGGTATACGACTAAAATTAGTAATACAAGATCTTGATTTCGTAATTTATTTGGAAGTTCTGTTTTAAAGATTCGTAATCATCTGTTAAAAGGTATATATTTAGATTATTTTGAAGGGCATTATTAGTTGGAACTTATATTGTTTAGCATTGTAAAAAAGATAAAAAGCATTTACTTTTTCTTTTTGTAATGTTATTTCATATTTACACACCATTATAATTATCATAGATTATTATGCAGTACCAATCATATTTTTAGTAAAATAAATAGAGAATATTATCAAATAAAATCATCAATATAAGATAAATGAATAATTTGATACTATATCATACATGGGTTTAGGCACCCCATGCACCCGGCCGGGCTCGCCACATCTATCCCGTTCCCTATATGGCAATGGTGAAGGTTCTTGACTCTCATATAAAATGGTCCCGGGTTCGATCTTTGCTCGACGCTTCCGTCCTTGGACAAGATGTTTTACCCACATCTGTCCCTCTCGACCTAGGTGTAAATGGGTGCCTGGCAATTGCTGGGGTAAAAGGAGGGCCCTCAGGAAGAACAACTGATGCTGCATGAGGCTTCCCTGGGTAAATAAGATTATTATTATTCATTATTTATTATTATTATTATTATTATTATTATTATTATTATTATTATTATTATTATTATTATTATTATTATTATTATTATTATTATCATTATTATTATTATTATTATTAATATTATTATTATTATCATCATCATCATCATTAATATTATTATTATTATTATTATTATCATTGTTATTATTATTATTCTCATTAAAACTATTACTATTATTATTTTTTTAATACTTTTATTATCATCATATATAAGCATTATTATAGTATTAGGAATCTCAGTCAAACTAAGAGAACGCCACTTCCATTTCAGTATAGTCATTGCTGGAGGAGCAATAGTGAAATCAATTCACAAATGCTCTTCTGCGAACCTTCAAGGAGCAAACGCACCAGAGGTCGTCAGCAATGAAATACATAAATTATAGTAGTATAATAGTAGTAGTAGTAGTAGTAGTAGTAGTAGTAGTAGTAGTAGTAGTAGTAGTAGTAGTAGTAGTAGTAGTAGTAGAAGTAGTAGTAGTAGTAGTAGTAGTAGTAGGAGTAGTAGTAGGAGTAGTAGTAGAAGTACACTGTAAAAAATAACTGTAAAACCACAGACTTTTTGGCCCTTGGTACTACAATTTATTGCCGTTTTTAATTTTACGTTCTTTTTCCTGTAAAACAACAGCAAGATTGTTGGTTTACCGGAAATCGCCCGACATAAAACACTGTTAAAAAACATTTTCTCATATTTTAACAAGTTACCCTGTTAAATTACAAATCGTTTCCATGGTTCCGTTTTAATTTACATAGATTTTCCTGTTTGAAATTAAAGTTTCTACTTTTTAACAACAAAAAAAAAGAACAACAAAAAAAAAAGAAATCTGTTATTTTAAATGTGCTGTGGAAAAACGGGCTTTCCCGGCCTCTCGGACTGCCAGGAAATTTTCCGTGAAAAAACGGCAAAAACTTTTACAGTGTAGTACCTATAGTCCCTTGGTTAGAAACTATAACAAAACACGAAAAACTGTTGTATACTTGAGTAACTCAGCATGTTTTCTGTTAAAATTTTGAGACAGCTAGGTCTGTGCCCCCCTCACCTCAGAATAGTGGGCCCGTCGGTCCAGGCATTCATAAAAGTATAAAAATAAATCCTTCATATTACATCAATAAAACAGAAATCAAATTCAGTATATAGAACAAAATTCATGCTTACCCGCCCGAAAAATATCTATGTTGATGATATTGTTGTTGTTATTGTGGATTAGTTTTAAGGACGCACGTCATTCATTTTTGAAGTCGTATTATGCTGCGGCTATAGGCTGCATTATTTTTGCGCGATTTTACTTTTCGGGAGACTCTCGACAGGCTGTCCGCAGAAACCGTTGCCCGCTTTTCATGTATATTTTCTGGCCAGCCCAATTTGGAAATGAGACAAATTACTATTCTCTCATTTGGCAAATGAGACAAATATTCTCCGTTACAGACAATCTCATTTATTTGCTTCCACAGTTCTTTTCGACCCCCCCCCCCAAAAAAAAAAAGATAAATCGTATAAATTAAAAGAAAAGAAAAACAATAAGTCCCATTATGTAGTAGTCTTGCTGCAGTGACTCATAGCAGCTTCCATCCATCCATTGTTATAAAATGTCTGGTAATAAACCTACAGAAGTATTGCATTATGACCATTCTACAGGTAAACAATAACAAAGAATATCTAGGTCGATCCATTCTTTCTTGACATGGAAGAGGAAACAATAGGAAAGGACCCCACACCTGCATAATATATACCCAAGGAGAGAGAGAGAAAGAGAGAGAGAGAGAGAGAGAATAGAAAACAAGAGATAGAGAGGGAGAGGGAGAGGGAGGGAGAGAGAGAGAGAGAGAGCAATTGAGTGAGGAGACTGATAGAAAGAGGGGAGACAGAGACTGAAAATGGGGGGGGGGTGGTGTTGAAAAGAGTCATGGCTCGGTTGAATCTCTGCAACCTGCAACAAATGGATATAATATAGTCGGGGGGGGGGGGTGTATGACAGGATTGAGCGATTTATGGAGAAATAACATAACTGTGTAAGACAGAGGGGGGGGGGAGGGTCATAAATGAGGTAGGATGATAGATAGATAAAAGGTAGAAGAGGAGCAGAAAAAGATTTGTAAAACAATGTGGGATATTGGCGCAGAATCATAACATAGAGCTATAAGAGTTTTTAGCCTCATGATCAAACAGAGGCTCATTTCTGCATTCATGTAGTCATTCAAAAACAAACAAAGCCAGCAAATATACAGTACACTGTTCGCGAAGCGAAACCTTCACACTGACGATTGAATTAAAGGGCCACTCAGGATGTTAAACAATATATCAAAATGTTTTAATATATGCCCTGCAAAAATATAAACATCCTTAGCCATAAGGTCCTTTAATGTGAATGATTTTTAAAACACATTCATGATGGTTATAATCACCATTTTAAATGAATATAGAATAATTATTGCTAAATTCCTTTCTGATTATTAGCATTTGTTTTCATTTGATATTCAGGCATTTATTTTGCTATAGATGGGATTTTATTTTCCTTGCCTTTTACATAAACTTTTAGAATCAGAATCCTGTTTTTCCATTAAAAATGTTCTGTGTATTTTAATGACAAACGTACTTTTTTGGACTATGTATAGAACAACATTTTTTGATAAACAAGATTATTGACATAGAGCGTGAAAATTATAACAGAAAGTCTTTTTTCATACCCCTCTCGTTACTTTTTTTAACACTTCCCCAATCCAGAATAAATTGCATAAGAAATTATGTTTTACAATGTGAAAATGACAACTCATCGAACATTCGGTCGAATTGCTTCCTTGCAAGCATTTCTTCAGATTTTTCTTAATTTCGCACCCCAATCGAAGTGCATGAAAATAATTTTCTAGCAGTGCTGTAATTCTAACTAACTAGTTTGACTTGTATCTAGGAGCTGATTGGTGTAAGAAAAATTGCTTAGGGGTGTACAATTACAGCATGTACCTTTGGTGTTATGTATACGCAACTGCTCTATTTTTGTTATTACATCGTTTGATTACAATCTTAAAAGAGAGATGAAAAACTAATAATAATTCACCACTCAAAGTAAAACAATTCCGGGATATGTATACTTTCTCAATCTAACAGTGGACATTCCAGAACCTTTCAGTGATCTTGCCAACTTTGTTCATGTACTCGACCTACAAGACAATGTAATATAAAGACAAACAAAGCCTGTGCAAAATACCTGAGGTCACCAAATACAATTCGAGCAAGCAAAGAATAGACAATGATTAAATCAGACAAGACTGATTTAAGGAGTCTTGTAAGTAAATAAAGATTGGAAAATGAATGCTTGATTGATGGGAGCGACATCGAGTCCATATACCATGTATAATGTTTGAAGATGATTTGGCATTTCACGTTCACTCTGAAGTATTATCATGTGATTAATTAAATGGATGGTTTTCAGTGGCGTATCCAGTGATGTATCCAGAAATTGATTTTTTTAAGGGGGGGGGTGGCTACATCCTCCCAGGACAGGGGGGGGGGGCGATGTACTGGGTAGCCGCAATGTAGCTCTTTGTGCCATAGATCCACTGCTAGTTTTCTTTATATTTCTCGGCCTTCATATTAATTTGTTCTAATCATTTGTCGGCCTTATAAAAAAAAAAGGGGGGGGGGGACTACACCGGTACCACTGAGGATACATGTTTTTCTAAGTGTTTACTTATTTCAAAAAATGATTGTGAGTCAATTATTATCTGCTGCGAATTATCTTCATTAAAATAAACTTATGGCTATTTCCATTCTATCGAAATTCAAGGAATAATCAATTTCATACTTGGGCAAACTCATTGGAATGTGCTTTCGATATTTCTATCATTATAAATTCTATTTTATTTTATTTACATAATTCACGAGTTATGCGCACATGTTTAGACAGGGGAGTTATTCTATAGTATAATATGTTTTTATCAGTGCATCTGAATAGAACATGGAAAACTCGTAGCTAAAGTTGTCCCATTTATAAACAAAAAAATAATGTTGAACCATGTCATTCTAAGTCAGGAAACCTTTATATTTCCACAACTCATGGGCACCACAGGTCTATATCCTTTACATTTTGTTGACCAAGCTTGTCTGAGCGATTGCAACAAAATAAATCTAGAAACCGTGAAATCCGCTAGATAAATGATGTTGTAAGGAGATTGATAATGCTATGATAAGGATTCCAAGCAAACACTGTTAAGGGTTCATCCGTCTTTAATCTCCTCTCGTCCTTGGTTGCAGTCGGGGTCCATTAATTTGCTTTTTAATTAATTTGCATGACAGTAGGCAGAGGAGAAGAGAAGGGAGTAGAGAAGGGAAAAAATCCCAATCGAATTATCGATCGGGTAGAAGACCAAGAGTATTGTGTACATGCCTTGGTGCGTCAATCCAAAGGGCCCTTGGATGCTCTTCCAAAAGCGCCATTGTGCTCCTATAGATTAAACGCACTGGATGCTTCGCAACCACACAAACACATTTTGTATGAGCTTTTCATTAAGCCGCCGTTACACAGCCACCGAATTACCAGGCTAGAGATATACCGTATTACGTTTGGTATCCACCTATACCACACGGGCAGTTTTCATTCGTTGGCAGTTCCTTATCGGATATTTTGTGTAAATGTTTGAGTGGGAGAGAACTTTTCGATGTTGATGTTAAAACAATGACAATGGCTAAACAAGAGGGATCGAGGAACTTTACATTTTTGGCAGATACAGACGTTGATACTTGATTATTTTGCAGTAATTTTTCTTCTTCGTCTGGCATTATGAATCCCGGGAAGGATGTCGCCTTGGAGAGTCTTGACCGAGGGTTCGAGGAATCAAAAAACATGCAGCTTATGCTGTTCCTAAATGATCAAGCCGAAATATCAAGTCGACTGAAAACTTGCCGTTTCAAGGAAAATACGAACAGTAATGGAGTGTTGTACACCCCAGACTCGAGAGTTTCTACCGCTCCAGAAACAGCCACAAGAACTCACAGGCTCAGGCCGCTCAGTGCCAGACCTTCTACTGCCTCTGGAAGGCAATACCAAGAACCGGAACCTGACAGAAAGATAGATTTTGACAATTTGTCAGTTAGTGGTCGTCGTCAGTCTGCAGTGCGACGACAAGCTGCTGAAACTTCGTCAGTGGTTTCGTCGTCGTCCCCAACTCAGAGACCTGAAACCGTGTGTGGATTTTATGATCTCACCGACGTTGAGGAGGAGAGTGATGAAGAATTGTACGATGTCGAGAGTGACTTAGATGTTCTTTCAATAGAGAGCATTACGAGCACGAGTCCCTGTGATGACATCGACGATGAGGACGTGGACGGCGTCACTTACGAGTTTGATGTTCCCGAGAGTGATAAACGTCATATTGAGGTTGAGACTCGAGAGCATTCCGAGGATAATACCGAGTCGACGTCGTCTGTTCCTACTAGACGTTCCCTCACAAGGAGACATACGTCGAATGATATGAGTTCTTCAACGCCCATGTCATCTCCCACTCGAGTAAAATCTTCAAAAAGCAGGAAATCAATGCCAAATATTGGGTCGACATCGGTGAATAAGACTGTCATCAAGACTTATCCCACCGAACCCCATCCCCCTAATCGTCCAGACTATGAACCGAGCTCGGTACCAGAAGCGAGCTCGACCAGCACCGTTCTCCGACATATGCGAACTCGATTGTCGTCGACGGAACTCAAAGATCGGGGTCGAGTTCAATCTTTGTCTAAAGGTGTCGTCTGGGGAGATCCCAACGTCAATAACAACGGGTCTTCGTCGCATCACTTTCGCTCACCAAGTGACCGATCTCCGTTAGCTGCAGCTCCGATGTCTCCTCGGATATCATTCGAGGAAATTCCGATCGAAAGGCAAGGCGTGTCACTCAGGACAGTGGCGCGAATCGACTGCGATGCTTCGTTTTATCGCAAACTTCGACATCGTTCCGCTCCCGCGATGAGGACGGACGAATTGACGACGTCCAGATCGGAGGGGAATTCTCCAGTTCGTGCCAAACCTATCGGGATCTATCATTTACCTCCCTTGTCGAAAGAGACGTCGCCTTCGTCGTCGGCTCATTCTAGTGTTAGAACGCTTGCCCCTTCGGAATTTTTAGCGCAGCAGGTGCCACAACACAAGGCCGTTTTTCAAGAACCAAATCTTTTACACTAAAGCTTAAGTATCGTCTTTTAACTTTCACCTTTTCCTTGGATATTATAACTGTGCCTCAAAACTCAATTGGATTAGTACAATTACCTTACTACAACGGGAATCAAGCTTCATGTTTATGACAAACTTGATGACCATAAATCTATTTGCCATTATAGCAAACACATACTGGACAACCTACCTTTTAAATTGTGATTCTTTCAGCCTTGTACAAAGTGTTTCATTATCTCGCGAGCTGAATATGATTTTTATGTTGGTATATGTAAAAAGTATAGTCTATACGGAACAAAAATATATGTGTTGTATATTTATTGTAACTTGCCAAAGTATCATCAAAATATATTTTTGTTAGAGGTGTTTGTTATTTATGATTTTCTTATTACCCGGTATATATGCCTGTATAATGCGTCTTGTTGCTGTTTTTTTTAATATAGTTTTGTAATATGCGTCATATCTTGAGAAATGGGATTATTAGTGCTTACGATCAAAAGTTAAATAACCCTTCAATACCTTCATTTGCTGAAATGATAAAGATTCATAAGGATTTAGTATTCAAATGCAAGTTGAAGTTAAACTGTACCGAATTTGTAGAAACAGTCTGTTATGGATGTGGTATGTCTGCATTGTTCAATTATTAATTCTCTCACATGAACCTATTAACCATTGGCAACATCATAAGTCCACTGTAAACCCTCAAAGCTATACATCTAGTTACATCCTACCTTAGGAAATGCCCTTACATTCAAAGTTCTCTCGAGAAATTATTAATTTCATTCCACACGAATGTGAAAAGTTTGTGGTACAACAAGGCTTTCTGAAAATATGCAAAACATTTCGAGATTGATGCAAATTTCACATCTGCCTTGGCATACGAATTTGTCACAATTTTACTACGATTAAAAAGAAATATAAACTACTTGTTTATGGTCCAATCAGATAAACAATTAATTGCCACAACAATTTAAAGCCCAACCAATCTCATGTTCAGATACTACTCGTGTGAAAGCAATACAAAACATGACACTATTTCTTTTTGCCATAGATTGTGTTTTATTTTAAGTCCGACCTTTGCGATAACTTGAATAATCAATAGCCTGATAGACAAATTTAATCTATTTAAGCTCTTAAGCAATGCAGAGGGATAACAATCTGTTATTACTCGAACCATTTCGGCTACATCGTGAGCTTTTGGATCGCTTACTTGAGACAAGCGATTACAAACGATTATCAAGGTATCTAGGTAATTCATCCCTACATTTAGAAAATCAGCAAAATTACTCGAAATCAAAGTCTGATCTTTCATTTGTCAATTTCTAATTCCAAGAGTTACTTTATCTGAAAGGGGGACTATATAATGAAAATAAGAATTATATAAGTTTTATCCTGGGGGAAAAAAATAAGGTTGTCGTTCGGGAAACAAACTATTTATAGTGTATTCCAATTAAACTGTTTTGAATAATATTCCTATGGACTGCCTTTTACTAATGTCTTATATGGAGTAACTTTTATAACATAGGCTTATCAAGATTCATTAACCTAAAACTTTTCTAGCTGGGTTTTTTTTTATCATCTACCATAAAAACAGCAATAACTTGAATATTGATTTGAACATTAGTGGTGCATTTGAAAATTACTTTTGTGACAATTCTTACTTGCTTTCATTTTTTTTTTTTTTTTTTTGGGGGGGGGGGGGTGTATCACTAACGGTAAACATAGTCTGGGAGCCTATCCCGAAATAGTCACCCCATTTTACCCATAAGATTTGACCCCGTAAAGTTACTTTTACCATCTAAGTCGGTGACAAAAAGGTTGTCAGCCTGACCGAAGCCGCCGGGTTTAGCCCCAGAGCCCCCAAAAGAGACCCCAATGGTAAGAAAATGGTTTTCTTTACGTACAGAGCATTTTTTTTTGGGGGGGGGGGGCAAAGCGTTGTCAAAGGGCACTTTGGGGTTTTAATTTCATGGGGTCTGACACCCCCTTCTCGATGGACAATTTTGTCAGTTTTTATATTTTTGGAATGTACATCCATAGCTCTTCCTCCTGACAAAATTTGGTCCCTGGGCTTCAAGGGGAAAATTTACCCAAATTTTTAGGGGCCGTCTCCATCCCGACTTGAAATTTTGTCAGATTTGTGTGTTTTGTAATATACAGTCATACTATTTCCTGCTGTCAAAGTTTGGTGAATGGGGGAGATGGGGTAGAATCGACCCGACTTTGGGGTCTCTTTTGGGGGCTCTGGGGGCTAAACCCGGCGGCTATGGTCAGGCTGACAACCTTTTTGTCAATGACTTAGGTCTAAGTAACTTTACGGGGTCAAATGGGGTGACTATTTCGGGACAGGCTCCTGGCCTAACAGTGTTGTGTTGATTTGTTTCGTCAATCTATGTGAATTTTAGTATGTACGTGGATGTTACATGAAGAAAATGTGCCAAAACTATATCATTTTAAAATAAGAGAAACATTTGATTAAGTTTATAACATCAGGACAAATCCTTATGTCAGGATCAATGTGGTAGAATATTTGTCAACAAAATAATGTCTTATATACTCCGTGGTTATTGGGCAAGTCCAAGGCATTTGGTAGTTTGCGTTCAATACGTTACGAAGTGCCACGGAATAATAAACGTGACTGACATAAAATCTACCATCTTCTTTTTTTTTCATATTCGGTCTGATTCAAGCTAGGGCTATCAACTTGATAGGCCTATACAATCTTCAGGTAAACGAATATTTTTGATGTAGTCGATAACGTATGGACCAAATATGCCCCTATCTTGGCCTTGCCCGTGCAGTTACAGGATGCAGTATACTTTCTAAGAACCATACTATAAAATCATTAATTGTAAACATTGCATTTATCCTCTTAGATAAATTAGATAGATAAGCAACACGAAACTTTTGACAAAATAAAAATATGATGTTCTATCTTTGCATTGAATATGAATTATGATGTTTAAAAAAAAACAATGACTTTATTTACAAGTCATGATGACTGTATCTTACAGTTTAGAGACCAAAATACACGGGTATTTTTAAAAATGCGTTTTCCTTCTTGCTTTCAAATTTGATATCACTTTTTCTTCATCACTATTACCCTACAATTACATTCTATTCTTTGGGGAATTTTTTTCAAACGATTGCCTAAAACTATTTCCTAATCAAATTCAAAGAGATTTTAGATATTTTAAAAATCCAATTGGTTACGGAACTTCAATCGCGGTGCATCATTTTTAGGGGAATTTTCCCCCTCAGTGATTTCAACATAAATCATTTGTAGCGAATATACTCCATATGCCTCCCATCTTATTTGTCTCCGTCCTGAAAACGTGCGGATAAACACTATTTGGTTAATATTTCAACCTATTTATCATGTTTATGGTTTGATGGTTTATTTTACCTGACTGATAAGAAAGCATGTGTATGCTTGTAAGTAAGCAACCAGGAGACCGACGGCTTTAAGTCCTATCCGAGAGACTTGGTACTGAGGAGTAATGCCTTACCAAAGGGCACTAGCGCATCCATTTGTTTTGAACCAGGGTCCTCCAAGTTATAAAAATAAGGATCAAATATAATTCGAGATCTCTTTTGTCTTGCTTCTATGTTGTAACCTTCAGTTTATTGAGTTTTTCAGGTCTGAGAATCTGAAAAACTTGTTTGTGACAATCAAAACTAATTTGTAAATATACAAATATGATGTCGATATGTAAAGTATGAATAATAAATAGCAATAGAGAGCTAGTACTAAAGAAAACTGTTTGAAATTTGCCTTGTGTGTTTTTTTTTATTTTTAATTTTTAATTTTTAATAATTTTAATGTGGTTGTAATTAATGAAAGATTTCACAAAAGATGAATTAATCAAATTATTTATTCCAGTTAAACTAGTGACTACTGACTAGACACAGTAGACACAACATTCATCAGAGAGGGATCATGATGTTATCAAGTCAAATCAATATATAATTACGTCAAGCATTCATCTCAAACATTTTATGCACTCGTACTTGGAACTCATAACAACCACAAAGATTCAAATCAAGGTGATGTTCGACCCATACACTGGCGACAATCTAAATAACAAAGAAATGTTATGTTATTGATTTAAGTTGACCCTATAAAATTGGTTCTTTCCATTCATGAGAAAAAGGTCTGCGTAGCTATTTCTTCAACATGAAGGCAGTGCATGGTTAGAAGTTTATAACGGTTTGGCTCCCTTGCAATATATGTATATATATATATATATATATATATATATATATATATATATATATATATACCCCTGTCCAGCAACATTATACACCTATTATACACCTATCCAACAATATATGGCAATTATGTCGGCGTCATGTTGTTTCATGATGTTTAAACATTGTAATCACTTCAACTGTTTCTGTCTAATGAATACAATGGATATTAGGGGGTCTCTCTTGTTCTTCATTATTTTAAAGTGTGTATGCTGCATGGTTTGAAATTTTAAGTACCGGAACTTCTGTTTTCCAAGGATTCATGTCCGTATTATCATTATCATTGTCATTGTTTTCATTGTTATCGTCATCATAGTCCTCATCCTCCCCATCATCGTTTTCAACCATCAGCACCACCACCACTACCACCACCATCATTATCATCATCATCATCATCATCATTATCACCATCATCACCACCATCATCATATAATTATCATCATCATCAGTAGGCCTATCATCCATTATGAAATGTGAGAGTGAAATAGCTAGCTAATGGGAACACGGGAAATAGATCATGCCTCCAATTAAATGGCGAAAAGGGAGGGGGTATGAAGAGAAATAGAGGGAGACAGAGAGAGAGACAGAGAGAGAGAGAAAGAGAAAGGAAGGGAGAAAGGAAGGCATCTTGACAAAAAATCCCACACCCTGCCATCACTCGATGGCCTGATTCTCTGGCAATTCATCAACCTAAGACCGATGCCCCCCTTTGACACCAGTGCCCCTCAAAAAGCTCAAGCCCACGTGACGTCACTAAAATATATCACTCGTCACTGCTCTGTATCTTTTCATTCTGTATGAGTTATATGAGTTATCATAAATTTAAATTCTTGAAATTAACTTCCAATAATTTCTACTGCAGTAGGAATTAAACAAACTATTTTCATGTTGACATTTACCTTCAATTAATAGGAAGCAGGGCAACATGGAAATATAATCAAGCCGTCTTCATTCATTCGAGGTGTTGCGGCCTCCTCTTGTTTACCATATAACGGTTTGGCGTGCGGTTACCAGGGGCAACCCTTTAGTAGGTGCGGAGGAGCGCCCGCTGGCAGCACCGATCGGCAAACACTTCTTTCCCGTAGTAGGTCGATTGGGAGTCCGTCGATCAATATTTGGACCGACTCTCAAGAAGGTACCAAAAGGTGTTTATCGTCATCAAAAAAGTTGTCCGCGTTTGAAATTCTATCTCACTGAATGTGAGGATTGGTGTAGGTCTATACAACTTTCAGTAAAATCATGATGAATGATAATATTTAATTTTTTTTTAATTTCATGAAGTCAAATCATTTTAGTCAGTGAATGTTATAAACAAAATAGCCATGGGCGATTTCGTGCAAAGTGTCCATACGATAGATAAATCTTTTATCCATTCATTCCATCAACAAAAAAAATTAAAAAAAAATTAAAAAAAAAAAAAAAAATATATATATATATATCTTGCTATGACCATTGAAAACTGATGATACCAGAAAGAACCATAAACCACCGATGATATCAAGAGATTTTTGTTCATTTTTTTT
This sequence comes from Heliocidaris tuberculata, assembly GCA_025618425.1. Taxonomy (NCBI): domain Eukaryota; kingdom Metazoa; phylum Echinodermata; class Echinoidea; order Camarodonta; family Echinometridae; genus Heliocidaris; species Heliocidaris tuberculata. The sequence goes on along the minus strand of CM046834.1, from coordinate 35,788,992 downwards.
TCATGTCGTATAGAGTACACATTGCCCGAAATTGCCCCATAATATACATGTATATATTGAAGAGCTTGTTTAAAAGGTACACGGCATGCATAAGTTACAGGTTTTAATTAGATTTTGTTCTTAACTTCCATGAACAAGAATAAAAAAGATTTGTTTGCACTTCAACTTCCCTTTATGGCATACGTATTGCCATCTCCAGATGTCTCTTTAAACACCCTCGTTTAAAACTCTGTATTTTTGTGGGCTAAAGTTATTACAGCCTGCATGAAACACACAAAGCAAGATTAATGCTATCGGTATTCAAGGCATGGGATTAAAATAAGATGCTTACTCCTGAAGCCATAGCTGTGATTTTATATATTATCCCACTCAAGGCCTACGGGCACAATATTCCCGGTGGGGGGGGGGGGGGGGGCTGATGACGGTATCTCGTCCAGATTTCAACTTTTCAGTTTTTAAATTTGGGTTTGGGTTTGAAATCTGAATTTTTTGTTCTAGTTTATACTTTTCACCATGAATAAGAAGTTGTTCAACTTGAAATATTATTCATTGCTAATTGCGATTATAGTGAAACGTAAATTCTTCCAGCATGCAGAACGACTTCCATCGTTTCGATTCGCTTCATATCCTTTGGTCGTCATATATATACATGTATATATATATATATTTGCACACATCACATTGCAGCAAGGGCACTTTAATTAAAAGCAGTCGGCGGACACTATTTCAGTTGACATATTTGCTGAAGGAAGAGATCGATTGAAAAAATTGAAGAGAGCGTAATTGACAGTTACTTGTAGGCTGAGCTAACAGGAGGACCACAATGAGGCGGACATGGACGTAAAAGACTGGAGTGGATACCCCGAGAGTTCCTATTGGCGTAAAAGGTGTCGAAAAAGAGACTCGTTGTTAGGTACTTCAAATGAATCCCTTTTCTCCATCTGTGCTTTGTTAGATCTCTCTCCTGACTCTTGTTCATTAATAGTCCTCTAATTGCCATTGATTTTCAACCCATCTTGAAATCTATTTTGGGAAAATTTTCTACTCGAAATTAATTGTGTTGGTTGTCGCGATGCTTACTTCCGATTCAAGTAGCAATTGGCATGATAGACACCTGGAAGAACAAAAATATGTTGAATATTTAAGATGACAATTTGTATACAATGTAAGATTACATATTGAACCAATTATGTCATGTCTCTTTAAATGAATTGACTCACAAAGATTGTAGGGAATTTTAATCTATTAAATTGCAAAGTTAAACTTTAACGGAGACAGCGCATCAGAACCTCTTTAGCCGCACCCACCCCCCCCCCCCCCCACCCGAAAAAGGGAAACGACAATATCATTCGTATCTGCTAGAGAGGTAATGATGAAGTAAAAAAAATTACTAAAGCCATTGGGAAACACTGAAAATCAGATTATGTTTAAATAAATAGGTCTACCCCACATGATTAAAAAAAAAAAGTTGTAGGGAAATGTTAAAGCTATGAATAGCTAAGAACATTTCGAGAATGATATTGTTTAGGAATTATGTAGGGGAAAAGGTATGTATTTCAGTACCATGCATAGCTTAATAGAGGAAGAGAAATAGAATGAGAGAAATGTATAGAGAGGAAGGAAGGGAAGGGAGACAGAAAGACAGGAAGACAGAAAAGGAGAGAAATGGAGAGAGAAAGAGAGAGAGAGAGAGAGAAAGATTGGGAAGAACGGGGGGAAAAGACAGAAAAATGGAGAGGGACAAGGAAAGAATAGGGCAAGAAGAGATAGAGAGAGAGAGAGAGAGAGAGAGAAAGAAAGAGAGAGAGAGAGAGGCGAAGGATGTAATATTGAAAACAAATTAATTATTTACTTTGATCTGTATTTTGTTAAACACATTACAATAGGAGCTCAAATTATTACAGGAGACACGCATAGAGCAGTTTTGCTCAATGATGATATCGATTAAACGATAGAGAGGGGCGTGGTCTTATTGAGTCGAGGCGTCGATTGGATAAAGATTGTTATCAGATGTACATGCACCCATATAGCAGTCATAGTTTTTTATATTCATACAATTGAATTAAAACCGTGACAAAAGATAACCAATAAGACAATTACCACACCATGCCGCCCCCCCCCCCTCTGCCCTCTCCCACAGTCTCTTCCCGCTATCTTCAATATCTCCTCTTTATTTCTATTTTCTTAGTTCTCTCATCATCATCATCATCATCATCATCATCATCATCACCATCATTATCATCATTATCTCTCTCGCTCTCTCTCTCTCTCTCTCCAGTTATCTTTCTTCTTATATTTTTCCCCTTCTCTCTTTTCCTCCTTTTCCCTTTCACATCTCTCCCATTCCCATGCGCATGTTGAGAATTACCAAGGTAATTGATAGTAGACTTTCAAGAAAAAAAAAAAAAAAAAAAAAAAAAAAACTTCCCAAATAAATGTTGTCCATTTTGAATGACTCAGTAAAAAGACTTACCTTAAAAAATGGATTCGGATGAAACCAGGCATGTGTTATTATGGCTAATAAAATATCATAAATTTAGCTTGTAATAAGCCCTTTCTTGAGTTCGAGTTGACTTTAACATCTTTTCTGTTCAAATGCACCAAGTAATTGAAAATAACTCAGCAATTGTGTTCCAACTGAAGTAACTGCTGCATAATTGGTTTGACCACATTCGCTGCTTCAGCCCAAACTTGTTACGAGAGGATTTTGACAATACTTTTTGAAAAGCCTGCAGCTCAGCCATCCGTGGCAGCAAAGTTATGACTAAGGTATCATTACACAGAATATACGTTGCTCTTTACTATGAAATAAATTTCAAGCTCATAGAGGTTATAACTTTTTAATTAGAAGCTACCAAAGTTGGGTATACTTTTTTTTATACGCACTTTGTGTGTGTATATACATATATATATGTATATATATATGTACATATATATATATATATATATATATATATATATATATATATATATATATATATATATATATATATATATATATATATATATACGTCTTCGTGACGTTTTTAAGATATTTTTGAGCTGTAAAGCGTTTCCAAGACAATGCGCCCGGTTACTTATAAACTAATTGCGCATTGTTTTGGAAACGCTATGGATACAATTTCGAAAGTTTGTCATTCACTTGATAAAGACGGTGTGAGTACCGTCGAAAATTCGTGAGGAAATAAAGAAGTTGGATAAAAGCATGACATTTCTAATAGTTTGTTTTTTTGATATTCTACCAACACGTGGACTTTGTATTTAACACACACACACACATATATATATATATATATATATATATATATATATATATATATATATATATATATATATATATATGAAGAGAGAATGATGGAACAGAATGAAGCAGGTCACTCGGTGTATTTACAAGCTTTCGGTACCTCTCTCGCTATATATATATATATATATATATATATATATATATATATACACTATACCCTATACACATTTAATTGTGAAATTCCTAACTACCCAACAAGGTCCATGAAATATATCTGTTATCTACATTCCTAATTAGAACAAATCCCCCAATACTAGTAAATATACTCTCGTGGAAATAATGATTGTGAGAAATGAAGTGAGAATTCTCTCATTTCATTTCTCACAATTAGAGTTGCCAATGCTGTTATATATGTTATTTCCTTACAATTATTTATATTTATTATAATGTATACATGTATCTCAAAGCATTCGCTTAGATCCGTATGAGGCATGCGGCTTGTCATTGTTCAAAAACTCACCTGCCCCCGACAAAGGAACTAACTGATGAGATTGCAGATTTGTCAGTCTGTCGGTCAATTGAATTTGGTGTCGTCGAAACCACTGGCCCGTCTCCGTGGTCTAGTGGTTAAGGCATTGGCGTTCTAAGCCAGCAACCTGGGTTCGATTCCCGGCGGAGACATTTTTTCTACCTTTGCAAAAAAATCAAAAAGGGAGGACAGCTCTGGGGAACTTTGAATTAAGCTACGCTACCTCACAATTAAAATTATTTCCACGAGAGTTGCCAAAGCTGTTGTATGTGTTATTTCCTTACAATTATATATATATATATAAACCCTAGACAATTTTGTTAATACATTGAATATATATACATTTAATATATACATATATATATATATATATATATATATATATATATATATATATATATATATATATACATACACGAAAATGAATGAATGAATAAATTTATTACCATTTCTGAAACAATATATGAAACATATTTACAAGGCATTTACAAATGTGAATGGTAATGGGAGACCCACGAAATAGCTGAAATGGCTAATGAATATGTGGTTCCCTGACAAATTATGTAAATGTGATATAATTAAAGACTACTTAAAGCACTTTTTAAGAATACAAATACTCTAACAAATAATCCACATTTTAACAGCAGATGATTAGTCTCATTTTTTAAATTATTATTGGGGAATAGTGAGTATCATCCTTTAACGGGAACGTCCAATCTATAATTGTTTTTTTAATGAAAGCAAGAATATGAGAGAAACATATATACTGATAGAAAATAAAGAAAGTTGTGGATTTTTAAAGTTTGATGGTTTATTTACCCGATTGCCAAGAAAGCATGTGGCGTTCAAAAGGCAATTTTTTTGTCGCCAGCCGTTCTGAACCATTCTGCGCTTTATTTTTTTCCGATTGTAATGAGTTTTATTAATTTAACTTATCTTCAGGAGTCATGTGTTTGAAATATATGGGGCTCGAGCCTGTGTCATTCCTAGAAATTATCTTTCAATTGGGCATAATATGGATAAACATTGTTTTTCCCCATGTCGCAAACCAAGCTTTGTTCTTATTGATGTATCCAAGACCGGTAAATATGTACATAAACCTAAGATTTTTGTTATTCTCCATTAACTTGCATCATATCTCAATGATTAAACGCAATAGAAAGCGATATCATGCTTTCATATATTTATCTCGGCTTTTTGAGGGCATGTCGCCGATACTGTGACCAGATACGGTATACCATTTTTCTGCTCTGTGAAAACTGTGATATGAATGAATCAAGATATGCGTATTAGGCCAGGAGCCTGTCCCGAAATAGTTACCCCATTTTACCCATAAGATTTGACCCCGTAAAGTTACTTAGACCATCTAAGTCATTGACAAAAAGGTTGTCAGCCTGACCGTAGCCGCCGGGTTTAGCCCCCAGAGCCCCCAAAAGAGACCCCAAAGTCGGGTCGATTTCACCCCATCTCACCCATGCACCAAACTTTGTCAGTAGGAAGTAGTATGACTGGACATTACAAAACACAAAAAACTGACCAAAATTTCTGTCGGGATGGGGTGTCAGACGGCCCCTAAAAATTGGGGTAAATTTTTCCCCTTAAAGCCCAGAGACCAAATTTTGTCAGAAGGAAGAGCTATGGATGTACATTCCAAAAATATAAAAACTGACAAAATTGTCCATCGGGAAGGGGGTGTCAGATCCCCTGAAATGAAAACTCCAAAGTGCCCTTTGACAATGCTTTGCCCCCCAAAATGCTCTGTATGAGAAGAAAAACCATTTTCTTACCTTCTGACTAAGATAATTCATAAGTGTTTTATTCAATTTACTTTAAATTTTCAAAACATAATTTTGAATATAATAATCTTCTTGAGGTGCAATTTGGTGTTAATTGGTCTTTTGGTTAATAAGTTATTGAATTGTGAAAAATGTATTGCTTTCTCAAAAGTAGCCAAAAAAATATTGTCAGGATTATGTAGACACACCCATTGTCCATCTTCACCTGTTTGACAAGGGATAATAGAAGAGCTTTTCAGGTATCTGTGGTATGTGACTGCCAGTCTGAAATGTACTATTCATGTGTTAATTGCACAGATACCAAGCAAGCTCCTTTATTATGCCTTGTCAGATGGTCAATGGCTGTGTTTACATAATCCTGACAATATTTTTTGGCTACTTTTGAGAAAGCAATACATTTTTCACAGTTTAATAAATTATTAACCAAAATACCAATTAACACCAAATTGCACCTCAAGAAGATGATTATACTCAAAATTATGTTATGAAAATTTACAGTGAATTGAATGAAATGCTTTTGAATTATCATAGAAGGTAAGAAATGGTCTTTCTTGACATACAGAGCATTTTTTTTTTTGGGGGGGGGGCAAAGCATTGTCAAAAGGGCACTTTGGGGTTTTAATTTCAGGGGGTCTGACACCCCCTTCCCGATGGACAATTTTGTCAGTTTTTATATTTTTGGAATGTACATCCATAGTTCTTCCTTCTGACAAAATTTGGTCTCTGGGCTTTAAGGGGAAAAATTTACCCCAATTTTTAGGGGCCGTCTGACACCCCATCCCGACAGAAATTTTGGTCAGTTTTTTGTGTTTTGTAATGTCCAGTCATACTACTTCCTACTGACAAAGTTTGGTGCATGGGTGAGATGGGGTGAAATCGACCCGACTTTGGGGTCTCTTTTGGGGGCTCTGGGAGCTTAACCCGGCGGCTACGGTCAGGCTGACAACCTTTTGTCAATGACTTAGATGGTCTAAGTAACTTTACGGGGTCAAATCTTATGGGTAAAATGGGGTGACTATTTCGGGACAGGCTCCCAGACTATATGGATCACGGCAGTCCTATATATACTAATACGCACAAAATGAAATTTGATGATCTCTTTTGAACAGAGAAATATCAAGGCGCATTCTCACAAAATCTGTGACGTTCAGATACCCGTTCAGAAAAACAGTGAAGAATACAAAGTAAAATCATACACTATTCCTTGGTGTATTGGTAGATACAACTTTGCTTAGGACAATTTAGTCTTCAGATATAAACATTTATCAATAAGTACATGCACATTGTAAAGAAAAAAGCACGGCCAGATACGTTACCATATCAGATACGTTACTTATATAAATCATAGGGGGTTTTTTTGGTGCCAAATAATGAGCAATAAAACACGCATGATCTCCAATGTCATTATGTAAGTGATCAGCGGGAGTTTCTTTAATAATTTAAATATTCTGTATCTCCCAAATGCATCGTGAATTTGTCAGTGTCGGGATGTGGTCAAATTTCTCAAATATGCTACATCAGATACGTTACGACAGATACGTTACCCAACAAAAAGGTTTTGTTGGGTCCTCTACATTGATATATGAAAGGTAAACATGATAGATTTAAAGATTTAGCGCTGAGAAGTGTTGTGTTTAACAGAATTGTAAACATATTTGATTCTCTTTCTTTAATTCAGCTTTATATTTGCAGTTAATCTTAAACGAGATATTTTGTCAGATACACACTAAGAAATTAGGGTGCACTTTAGGGTGTTTTGGCGGAGCACCCGTACATCAGCCACCTCTTGTCTTACAAGCTATGCTTTTTGGCTAGTTTCCTCTCACTTCTCAATTTCTGCCTTGTCCATTACGGAATTCGAATTGTTAAGTTGAGTTTTAATATCCTATGTGTATACTGTTACCTATTTCTATACCATGAATGTAGAATAAATAAACTATAAAACTATGAACTATATCTACTCGGGTGGAATCTTGCACCCCTATCTTTAATAATTTAAATATTCTGTATCTCCCAAATGCATCGTGAATTTGTCAGTGTCGGGATGTGGTCAAATTTCTCAAATATGCTACATCAGATACGTTACGACAGATACGTTACCCAACAAAAAGGTTTTGTTGGGTCCTCTACATTGATATATGAAAGGTAAACATGATAGATTTAAAGATTTAGCGCTGAGAAGTGTTGTGTTTAACAGAATTGTAAACATATTTGATTCTCTTTCTTTAATTCAGCTTTATATTTGCAGTTAATCTTAAACGAGATATTTTGTCAGATACACACTAAGAAATTAGGGTGCACTTTAGGGTGTTTTGGCGGAGCACCCGTACATCAGCCACCTCTTGTCTTACAAGCTATGCTTTTTGGCTAGTTTCCTCTCACTTCTCAATTTCTGCCTTGTCCATTACGGAATTCGAATTGTTAAGTTGAGTTTTAATATCCTATGTGTATACTGTTACCTATTTCTATACCATGAATGTAGAATAAATAAACTATAAAACTATAAACTATATCTACTCGGGTGGAATCTTGCACCCCTACGGGTGCGCTTTCCAGAAACAGGGGTTCAAAATTGTGCAAGGTTGAATTCTGCACCCTTCGATCAGAAATATTAATCTTTACATGAATACCCACATCAGCATTGTTGACACTTATGTCACAATATCTCATGAAGTAAGACTAAATATTCAAAAGCATAGAAATCAAATAAATTAGAAAAAGAAAAAATAAATCCATTTTTGTGTCGTAAATTTGCTTAAATGAAAAATCTCCGTAATGACGTGTTTCAGGAGAGTAATCGCGCAGACTAACATAAACCGGCTTGGAGGCACTATGAACACGATGGAAAAAAAAAGAGAGCGTACAAAATATACAGCTCTTCATTGTACCCTCCACAATTGCTCTGGTAGACAAAAGAACATCCTTCATTGCTACTGTGTAAAATAAGTAGAATAGGTGAATATGCATGTGACATCTGTTCTACATATTTTTACATGATAGCAATGAAGGGATGTTTGTCTACCAGAGCAATTGTGGAAGGTACAATGAGGAGCTGTATATTTTGTCCGCTTCTTTGTTCGCCATGCAAGCCCTTACAAGCTTTTTTTAGGAGGGGGTTCGCACCTTAAAAAGAGAGATATATATTATATGCGCGAAGCGCGAAGTCACTTGCGGCCGAGGTCCAGGGCCTTTAAGCGGGCCCTGGAAGCTCAGGGGTTTTAGATGCTCTTTGGTGCAATCTCTGCCTTATATCAGAGCATTTTATCCCAAATTTCTGACCAATACATCACAAATGATTTAACTTCTAAAACTAAAAAATCATGGGGAGACCGGCTCACATACAATTGTAGTTCATCACTTTATTGGATATAAAAGTCGAACAAAGGAAAAGAATATACTAGTTACTATTACTATATTACTTAGAGTCAGTGGCGGATTTAGGGGGGGCAATCCCGTGCCCCCCCCCCTTTTGAGGGAAAACAATGCATTGTGCCCCCCCCCCCTTTTCGACCAGAAAACCTTTTTTTTTTTTTTTTTTTTTTTTTTTTTTTTTTTTTTTTTTGCTTGTCAGAGAATTATGGAGGGGAACTGGACCCCATAACCCCCGACCCTCCCCACTGAGCGACTTTTGGAGGGCTGGCGAGACCCAAAAATATGGGTCTCCTTCCAAGCAGTTTCCCAAAGTTGACAATCCTGCATTTGTGTGCCCCCCCCCCCCTTATACGAAATCCTGGATCCGCCCCTGCTTAGAGTCTACCGTAAATAACAGCCAGGGGCGTCGCTAGAACATTTTGAATGGGGGGGGGGGGTGTGATATCCAGATTTGCCGACAAATTTTTAGGGTGTGACATCCAAATTTGCCGACAAAAATGCTGCACCCTAATCCCCCCACACAAATAATAAAAGAAAATCGCAGATGTAGAGATCTTTATCATACGGGCCCATTTTTCGTAAGGAGGAGCTGACGCCTTTTGCCCGAATATCAACTTTTCAATTTCTAAATTTTTGCGAGCGAGCGAAGAAAGTGAGGAATTAAAAAAAAAACTCTTTATAGTGAAAATGTACAGAAGTTAGTCAAGTTACATACAGAACTTACATTATTATCTGGGAACCTCGCTGCCCAAATATGTGGATATTCTGGCACCTCGCTGCCCGAATATGGAGTGGTGATTGCCAGAATATCAGAACTTTGAAAATCCTCGGGGGGGGGGGGGGCTGGATCCCATTGCCGAGGGTGACGCCTTTTGCCCGAATATCAACTTTTCAATTTCTAAATGTTTGCGAGCGAAGCGAGCGAGCAAATTTTTAAAAAAACTTTTCGTAGTGAAAATGTACAGAAGTTACAGACACAAATATTATCATCTGAGAACCTTGCTTCCCAAATATTGAATATTCCAGCACCTCGCTCCCCGAATATGAATATCGGAACTTTGAACATTCTCCGGGGAGGGGGGGGGGGGGCCTGCAGCTCATTGCCGAAGGGGGACGCCTTTTGCCCGAATATTAAAATTCCAGTGTTCCTGGGAGCGAGCGAAGCGAGCGACCAAAGTTTTTAAAAACTTTTCTTGGTGGAAATGTACAGAAGTTACATACACAAGTTTTATATATAGTTAGGTACACTGACGGCTCCTCATGGAAAATGGTGTTCACTTTTTTCTGAACATGGATTCTTAAGTAAAATTTAATGCTGAAAACGAATCCATCGACTGATTTTTGAAAATCGGTGCCCAAAGTGCCTAAATTGGGCCTTTTGGGTACTTATTGTAAAAGTCATGTTATTTCACATACAGAGGCTAAGAAAAGTTAGAATCATATAACCTTTTGTTTCTGCTGTATTCTCTAAATTACAAATTAACTAGAAATACCAAACAGGGACCATTTTTCTTGAAAACGGGCCTTTGGCCCCATTATTATCCAAGTTCTCATTATAGTGGTCAAATTTAGTGAAATATAATTATTTTGCGATTTGAGTTGGTCAAGTCCAAACATACTAGTCCATGGGCCAGGAACCGAAAAGGTCCCCCCCCCCCTTAGGCACAATTTTAAATGATGTTTTTCTGTTAGCTAGGACCCTCAGCTATCAGAATCAGCTTGTTTGCCATAAAGTTGGTGGTGGGTGTGGCCACCAGGGCCGTTACCATGGTAACGGATCAAGAAAAATGTGAATTTTAGGAAAAGTCATATAATTCCAATTCACCAATCTAAAAATACTTGGAAAGCATCCTAATATATGTATTTTAAGGTGCCCAATCGATTGCAACCATAATCAGAGTCATTTAAAGTCATGATCATGTCAAAAAATGGCCGTTACTATGGAAACGGTACCATAAAAAGCGGGTATTTTGAAAATTTTTAAAACTTATCAATACGAAATAGACAAAAAGGTGTCTGCACAAGCCTAAAGTATGTTTTTCTATTAGCTAGGACCCTCAGCTATCATAATCTGCCGATTTGATGTGCAGTTGGTGGTGGGTGTGGCCTCTAGGGCCGTTACTATGGTAACACATCAAAATATACTGGAATTTTAGAAAATACTGTATATTTGTAACTCAATAGCTATAAAATATATGGTAAGCATCCTGATATGTGTATTTCAAGCTGCCCCACTGATTCCAACCACAATCTGAGCCATTTAAAGTCATGGGCGTGACAAAAAAGGCCGTTGCTATGGAAACGGTCCAACAAAAAGCTGTTATTTGTGAAAAAATCTATAACTAACCATTACAAAATAGAAAGAAAAAGGTGTTTGCACAATCTTTAATGATGTTTTTTTTATTACATATGACCCTCAGCTATTATAATTTGCCTGTTTGACATCAAGGTGGTAGTGGGCGTGACCGCTAGGGCTGTTACTATGGTAACACATCAAGAAATAGTGGTATTTGAGGTAATACCATGTATTTGTTATTTAACAACCTTGAATACAAGGCAAGGATCCTAATAGGTGTATTTCAAGCTTCCCGACTGATTCCAACCACAATCGGAGTCATTTGAAGTCATGGGCGTGTACAAAAGGGCCGTTGCTATGGAAACGGTCCCACAAAATGTTGATAGTTTTGGAAAATATCGATGATTTATCAATACAAAATAGAAAACAACTGTCTGCAAAATCTTAAATCATGTTTTTCTGTTAGCTAGGACCCTCAGCTCTCATATTCTTCCTGTTCGACATAAAGTTGGGGGTGGGCGTGGCCACTTGGGTGGTTACCATAGTAACGCACCAAGGAATTGTATTTTAGAAAATACCATATATCTGTAATTCAAAATCACAAACACAAATTGTAACCATCTAACGCTATGTATTTTGGGGCGCCCGTTTGATTGCAAGCAGAATCTGAGTCATTGGAAGTCACCGTCATGTCAAAACATGGCTGTTGCTATAGAAACAGTGTGATAAAATTGGAATATTTCAGTAACTATTCAATACAAAACAAAGAACAAGTGTCTGTACAGCCTGAAATGGTGTTTATCTGTCAGCTAGGACCATCAGCTATAATCAAAAGCTTCCTAATAGCCACAAAGTTGGTTGTGGATGAGACTGTCAACGTAGATACCATGGTAAGGTACCAAGAACTATCAGAGTTTTAGAATAATAAATAATAATAAATTAATCTTACTTACCCAGGATAGCCACATCAATAATATTACTGCCTTGCAACTATCATTGCCCGGTACACATTTCATACATCTGGGTCAAGCGAAACAAATGTGGGCAAAATACCTTGCCGAGGCATGTAAGCACCGATCAAGGATCGAATCCAAGACCCCTCGTATGAGAGTGACAGGCCTTCACCAATATACCACAGTGCTTCCACCATGTATTGTAATGTAACAAAGTAAACGAAGATGCAAATGTTAAAATAGATATGCATGGCTTCTGAAAATTCACTGCATAAGCCAATTCATATAATATTGAAACAGTACCACTGTACTTTTAGATACTCTCATCTACTGTGTTCTGGTATTACACAGGATCCGTTACTATAACTTTGACTGCTTGGTAGGTGTTGTACTGTGACTGTGAGCACCAACATCACCTTAAGAATATTGGCATTACAGAAAGTGGCATTGTTGTAGTTTAACATTTAAAACAATATAACAGTCTAGACATGCTAGATATCTCCATTGCAAGCAGCCTGAATGACTGTATTGAAAATGTTAATCATTTAAGACGATGATCATATCCAAATAATCACTGCGAAGGCAGATATATGATCGAGAAATCTATTTTTAGAAAAAAAGTGGCATATTTCTGCGATTTTGTAACACGCAACATAATGGTGGTGATGATATTATTTTTATGAAATGAATTTCTGTCTGTACTGCGAACTGTAATGTGTCAGTATTGAATTCACGATCATTTCACGATCATCTGTGAACTGATAAGTGAGCTGCACAAGTGTCCACATGCAGTTGACATGATTGAGAGCTACTCCACTTTCCCCCTGCAAGGGGTTCTATAAATGGATGCCATTAGAAATCAGAAGTTAGAGAGCATCCTTTGAATAGAGGTACGGAACATTTTCAGCAGAATTCCTCTTGCAGCAACATCCGCTACTTTGGATGAGGATTACCCGTCAGAGTTATGATGAACAGATACAAGAGGGCATTGACAGACTTCATAAGTACATACACGAACTATACTAACTTGAATTCCCTCTAGTGTGAAGTGAGGATTCACTCATCATCTTCATCCAAACCAAAGAGAACTTACTCCAGCATTTCAAAAAATTGTATGCTCTTCCAACATAGTGGTGGAGGTAGATGACACCTATATCTCCATCCTGAGTTCTGACTTTATTCTACCAAACAAACACCAGCAAGATTTGATAATATCCTCACCATGACCTTCTTAGCCTGTGATTCAAGCCAGATAAGAGTGCCTCACCCTATCAGACTTGTAAGAAAGTCAACCAAGTTTTAATAAGATAATACTCAGTTCAAATAAGGCTGCAGAAAGCCTTAAAGCTTTAAAAGACATTATAGACAAACCCACTGGTGTTCACTAATTTCACAACATCATTGACTTAGCCACTAAACTGCGCAACCCCCATCCTTTATCCAACCATGCTTAAGGCAAGATAGTTCAAGAAGAACCATCTCACAAACTATTGGCTATATCTCCTGTAAAGCCAAGAGAACTGCAGCTTACCTGTAAGGGCAACTAATGTGTAAACTTATAGGTCTTATGGTCCCCAACACATCAAGTCCATAGCTAATATACATGTAACCCCAATCATGCAAGTCATGAGAATGCTGAGCTGCAATTGCACCACAGGCCTTCTCAGTGGCTCTTGAATCTTTTGGCAAACATAAAAAAAACCTCCAGGCAGCTATCAGCACTTTAGTCCTGGACTAGAGCTATGATGAGGCACCCAAAAGTTCAATTCTTTGGCCCTGTTTCTGATGAAGTCCATATCCTAGACCACCTTGGTCATGCGGTTAATCCTTAATGAACATGCAGATTTCTTATGGGCAGGATTAAAATTGCTAAATTCTATTCCAATCTCCCCAGATTTATTTCAAGTAGACAGGTTTAGCTACAAACCGACAAGTTTATCATCTTATGAATACATTAGGTTCTGTGACTGGAGGTTAATCCATCTATTAAGCCTCCACTGCCTCCCTCCCAGCACCAAGGCATAGAGTTTGAAGCATAACTACTCAAGTACAGCTAACCAGTTAGGATAAACTGTTGTTACTGCAAAGGTCACAAATATAAACACATTTATCAACTCAGACACCCACATCTTGCCCCGGAACTATCCGAACAGCTAGAAAATGTATTTGCAACATAACTGCTGCTGTGTTATAACAAAAATATGTCACCTTTTTTTTCAATTTCTGAATTTTCATTTCTTAATATTACCATAGCGACAACCTTGTTTTGACATTACTATGGCCTTAAATGATTTGGATTATGAATGAAATAACTCAGGCAGTTTATGATATGTATATCTAGACCAATATCTTGTTGTTTTCTATTGTTAAAACAGAAATATAAGTCATTTTCAAACAATTTCCAATATTTTGATGGTGCATTGCCACAGTAATGGTGCTGGTGCTCACACCCACCATATCGTCATCAGTTTGAGACCAAACCGATAATAAGAATTATAATTGTTTTACCGGACTATGACCTTGAAAGCACACCAAAAAATTGCACTCAAACGGGCTGCTTGAAATAGATGTAATGCCTAAAAAGTATTTTCACATTGTTGAATTACCGATGTATGTTATTTCCTATTTTATTACCATGGTAACAGCCCAAGTGGTCGCCCGACATCCGACTTTGTGGCAGTCAGGGAGGATATAATAGCCAGGGTCCTAGCTAACAGAAAAAACATCATTTCAGGTTGTGGAGACCCTTACTTTATACACTTTATTGAATAGTTACAGATTTTTTCACAAATATTTACTATTTCACCATCCGTTTCTATAGCAACAGCCATTTTTTCACTTGACGGTGACTTCCAATGAATACCCAAAATACATATAGTGAGGTGGTTACAATTTGATTTTGTGATGTTGAATTACAGATATATGGTATTTTCTAAAATTCAAATCCCTGGTGTGTTACTATGGTAACAACCCTAGTGGTCACGCCCACGACCAACTTTATGTCAAACAGGAAGAATATGAGAGCTGAGGGTCCTAGCTAACAGAAAAACATGATTTACGATTGTGCAGACATTTTTTTTCCATTGTGTATTGATTAATCATAGATATTTTCCCAAATATCAACATTTTGTGGGACCGTTTCCATAGCAACGGCCTTTTTTGACACGCCCATGACTTCAAATAACTCAGATTGTGGTTGGAATCAGTGGGGCAGCTTGAAATACATATATTAGAATCCTTACCATATATTTTATGCCGTTTACGGTATTTTCTAAATTCCAGTATTTCTTTATATGTTACCATGGTAACGGCCCTAGCAGTCACGCCCACCTTGAACTCTATGGAAAACAGGTAGATTATGATAGGTGAGGGTCATAGCTAATAGAAAAATATAATCTAAGATTGTGTAGACACCTCTCTGTCTATTTTATACTGATAAGTTTAGATTTTTGTCAAAAATGTCTACTTTTTATGGTACCGTTTCCATAGTAACGGTCAATTTTTGACATGACCGTGACTTCAAATGACCTAGATTTGGTTTCAATCATTTGGGAAGCTCAAAATACATATATTAAGATGCTTACCAGTCATTTTTCAAATTTCTCAATTAGAAATATTGGGTATTTTAGTAAATTCCTATATTTCCTTGATCCATGGCAACGGCCCTGGTGGCCACACCCACCACTAACTCTATGGCAAACAGGCAGATTCTGATAGCCGAGGATCCTAGCTACCAAGAAAACATCACTAAAAATTGTGCCTAAGGGGGGGGGGGGAGGGGGGTCTACGGTGGCCCACAGACTATTAGAATAGTTAAAGGAAACCAAAACCCAAGGAGAGAATCAATGTTATTGGAAAGTGAGAATTCAGAGAAGCACTTTACAAAAAGTTTCATTAAAATTGGTTAAAAAATGAGAGAGTTATGGAAGTTTGAAAAGTCTCGTTTTACTTTCTATGGGGATCCTCAAATTGGCAAAATTGCTTCAAAATGGCTGATTTTGTGAACAACTCTCCATTTGTGTACACAGATTTTCAGATTTTCCCCATTATCTCTCAGGGTGCTCCTTGTCTCCTCCTGAACTCGACATAATTATGTGGTGTAAAATACATTTTCCCATTATATATGTTGAGCTCAGAAGGAGATTAACTGCACCTTGAAAGATAATGTGGAAAATCTGAAAATCTGTGTACAAAACAAATGGAGAGTTGTTCACAAAATCAGCCATTTTGAAGCAATTTTGCCAATTTGAGGATCCCCATAGAAAGTAAAATGAGACTTTTCAAACTTCCATAACTCTCTCATTTTTTAACCAATTTTAATGAAACTTTTTGTAAAGTGCTTCTCTGAATTTTCACTTTCCAATAACATTGATTCTCTCCTTGGGTTTTGGTTTCCTTTAAAGAGATATACATCTATTGTTTCTGAAGTATTCTAAACACTTTAAAAATTACTTTCGAAAAATAAACTCAAGGGCGATTTCAAAGGCCTATTGTAC
Organism: Heliocidaris tuberculata; assembly: GCA_025618425.1. Classification (NCBI taxonomy): domain Eukaryota; kingdom Metazoa; phylum Echinodermata; class Echinoidea; order Camarodonta; family Echinometridae; genus Heliocidaris; species Heliocidaris tuberculata. The sequence continues at coordinate 35,772,306 of CM046834.1, read as the reverse complement.
TGCCCATAGAAATCAGGTTCGGATTACGTAATACGCCATTGTAATGTTCGCACATTTATAAAGGTGATAGACAGGGCTATTGAAATTGCCTTCAGTTGATTTCTCGAAAGTAGTTTTTATCGTGTTTCTATTAAAGGGAGCCCCCGCTCGATATCCATGTACGTTCGATTTCATTCGCTTGCCCCTATTGCAAGGCCGTGCATAACAACAATCTTGGAGCAGCGAACAAAGTGCCGTCGAGGGTGGGGTAGTTTGTCAGTTGGGTTGTTCAGTTCGCCTTTTTTCGGTCGAATGCGTATCACTGCTATTGCGTGCTTGTTTACCGAAGATGTACGGAGATTCCTGAATATTACCCGAGCCGGGCCAAGCTCTGAAACACCACGATTGGCGACTTTTCGGTCCCTTTAATGATATTTTAACCAAATAGAACTTTAAATATCCAAATAGGGGCCGATTTCCTTGAAAACGGGCCATTATTGTCCAAGTTCTCATCACAGTACCCAATTTTAGCGAAATATTTTTATTTTGTTATTTGGGTTGGTCAAGTCCTAATAAATAAGGACTTTGGAAGAATGACGTCTGATATCATTAGAAATCAGGTGTTCACATAGTTATAAAAATGGGCACAATTTTTGTGTTGCTAGAAAGATGATGGTGTAGAGCCAGCATTTGAGTTGACATTCTAGCTGCTTCTTCTTTTCAGTTCTTGCTGAAAACGATGTCACTGACCGCTTTTATGAAAGTACTTGTAGGTGCCCTCAGTGCCCACTTTATGGGTATCGTCTTTTTCACTAATTATTGTCATTTCCGGTCACAAAGCTATTACATTAAAAATTAGTATTAGAGTGAAATCCTCCTTAATGACATAATTTTCAATCCATCTGCGTGTATGAGAATTCTATGAAGCCTATTCATGTACCGAAAAGGGTACATTAGATTAGAAATTCTTCAGTTTACTTCTTGAATTATGTCACATTGAACATATGGGGCACCTAATCAAATCTGACTTTACACAGTTACCCTAATAATTATTGGACCCAAATAATGCGTGAAATTCATATTGTACAGGTACACTTTATATAACTTTATTCGAGCTTAGTTAAATGAAACAGATATCATTATTCTATATTGTTGAATAGTCATATGGGCAAAAACCACAACCTATTTTATTTTGACATATATTCTTACAGTAAACTTCCTTACTGTAATCACTGATTAACTTTTACATATACCATACCACATAGCAGGATACACTACACATAATACAGTTGAATACATGATATCCATTAAGAGATAATATACATGTGTTGATAAATGCATAATTCACATTTGAAAGTGACCTTTTAACATGTAGGCTACATATATCATGTCTATGAATGTGTGTGTGAGATATTCTGAAGACACAATGAATTTAGTATGCTCTACCACTCTGCCAAGGGTCTTCTTGAAAATTGCTATAAATCGCTCATGATCCATAGTGCTCTTAAATGGTACGTCCTTAGCAAAATAAATATGTTCATAATGCAACGGTACTGGGTATGAATAGCAGAAAATTACACAAAATCTAAATTACAGGTACAATACGTGTATACAGCTTTGTAAACATATGCATATTTTGTATATATATGTAGTTTGTATAAATTTTACCCAGGGCCCAGGATAGCATTTTTTCACAGCTGAAGAGGCTACCTTGAATAAATAAAACTGAAAATAAATAAATAAATAAATAAATATTCAAATTTGATAGTTTTTTCCCTTCAATCACAATTCTTTTTGGAATAACCATCGAAAACGTGAAAATAAGTAAATGTATAGGCCCTTCTAACCTAACATAAAGCTTATAAATCATTTAGACCTCTAAATTTGAAGAGCAAAAGCTAATGAGACAAACATTATTGAAATAAGGAATTGACGACTTCATGCATGTTGGGAGAACTATTTTACCTCAAGCAGCAAATTTTGGGATTGGAAATGACTGTAATTTTGTTATAATCCTTATAGAGCTTAATGTACGAGAAAATTTTTCCCCCCTAATACTGCGATATTCTATATACATATTATAAGATTGAAGGAAACATAGACTGACAAGGTATTGTTCATAACAAAATTAGGAAATAATTTCTTTACATGATTCTTGTTCACTGTCTTCAAAATTCACCAAAGTATACTTTAACACAACACAGAAACTTCCGTTCTTGCTCGTGCGCAAATACTAATCAGGAAATAATCAACATTTGTTTTCTGTAAATAAAAAATAAATAGCATTAAATATATATTCAAAGACTTGCTGTACCTTTGGGCACGGTTTCTGATAGATATACCACTTGTACATGATCCGATAGGATAGTTTTTGGAAAGAAAACATTGGTATAATGTAACTTCTTCAATTTCATGTATGGAAAGTATCGATGTTAACTCATTTTTTTGTTAATTACAAACAATGTGTGTTTAAACATGACTTGATATTTGAAAGAGCACAAGTTTATCGGGTTTTTTTTAAATAAGGAATGTTAAAATGTTAAATATGTAGGACTTTTCGAAAAAGCATATTATGTTAGTGCAAATAGTTTTCTTGGAAATCACAATGATACGATCATGGTAATCATTGTACAATAAAACCCTTTTTTTTTTAAAGATTTAAATTGGATATAAAAAGACATCAGTCTAAACAAGATATTGAAAAAAAAGTAAATCTCATTTTAAATTAAAAATAATGCTTTCCTCAACATGAATATTTGGAAAAATAATAGAAACAAAACAATTCATATTTGCATTAACCATGTTAACAGTTTGATATTATATTGGCTATGCACAAAGGACAGATTTAAAGACATCTCTTTGAAGCTGCGATATGAATACAAATGGCGTTATTTGAAAATAAATATTGTCTAAGTCTACCGTCTAATTCCAAATCATCTTACAGTTAGCATAGTGTATCTTGGAAAACAATGAAAATACTAATATAGACGACATAAAAGTTTTCCTCTATAAAGTAGAAAGATCTCTTGTTCTTGTTCAAAAAACTTAATGTTATATGCTTCGTCAGAAGAAATAGATATCGACATTTGAAATCAAGAAATAATGAAAATTTAATAAGGGCAACTAAAGAGTAAAATACAAATGGGGTAAATGTCCTCCGTATCAAACACTTATTGATGACAATTGCCTTTGCCATTAACACATTCATTCCATGCTTGAGAGGCTCATTTTTCATCTTTATAAAGTGATTGTACTTCAATAGGAAGTCAGCATAACAATTGGTGACAAGTCATTAACATGGTTCATACGACATAATACGATAATATGAATAACAAAAAATTTCAAGGGGAACGTGAGACTTTATTGTTTTTTCTAATACTTGAAGAAACATTTCTAGCGAACATTGCATTTTTAGAAGTGAAAAAAGAGGATACTACAAATATTTGTAGGTTACAGACCAAATATCTTTCCTTTATGACAGGAAAATGAAACTATTAGAGATCAACACTTAACTATACGGTGTAGATTATTCTATACGTGGCTCACCTATCCCGCGGTCCATAAGGTCTTTCTTTCATAAATAAAACATGGACACAATTTTCTGATTAATATGTAGCCAACATAGCTGAGTGGGCCATAGTATTGTGACGAGCAAGCAAAGATTAACTGGGCTTGAACCCAATAACTATTCGATATGGGCACTGTCTGATGGGGGGTGGGGGGGGGGGGTGGGGGCACATTTGGCCCGTGTTCCGCTTTTGGAAACCGAATTGGCCTATGTCCGATTCATATTAGTACTTGACTAACTCGAATGAAAAAATAGAGATATTTTGCTAAAATTGGGTACTCTGATGAAAAATTAGACAACAATTTTTCTATTTTGTATTTTCAAGGTTCTATTTGGTTAACACGTCATAAATAGAATACTTCAGAAACAATATATATATATATATATATATATATATCATTTTAACTATTCTAAGCCTCTCTGGGTGAAATAATCTTGATTTTACAATGGGTACCCAAAAGGCCCAATTTAGGCACTTTGGGCACCTACAAGTACTTTAAAAAGTTGGTCACTGACATAATTTTTTAGCAAGAAGTGAGGGTGAGTAGCTCGCTAGAATGTTGACGCAAGTACTGGCTCAACACTGTCACCTTTCAAGCAACATAACCAATGGGCCAACTTTGAAACGTTGTGGGCACCTAATTTATTTTAATATCAGCCGTCATTTATCCAAGGACAGTATGTGTGTTTGGACTTGACCGACTCAAATCGCAAAATAATGATATTTCACTAAATTTGGCCACTATAATGAGAGCTTGGATAATAATGGGGCCAAAGGCCCGTTTTCAAGGAAAATGGTCCCTGTTTGGTATTTCTAGTTAATTTGTCATTTATAGAATACAGCAGAAACAAAAGGTTATATGATTCTTACTTTTCTTAGCCTCTGTATGTGAAATAACATGACTTTTACAATGAGTATCCAAAAGGCCCAATTTGGGCACTTTGGGCACCGATTTTCAAAAATCAGTCGATGGATTCGTTTTCAGCATTAAATTTTACTTAGGAATCCATGTTCAGAAAAAAGTGAACACCATTTCCCATGAGGAGCCGTCTGTGTACCTAACTAAATGTTATTAACTGGGAACCTTGCTCCCAAATATTTGGATATGCTAGCACCTTTCTGCCCGAATATGTATATCGGAACTTTGAAAATCCGCGGGGTGGGGGAGGGGGTCTACAACCCATTGCCAAAGGGGGATGCCTTTTGCCCAAATATTAAAACTCCAGTGTTCCTGCGAGCGAGCGAAGCGAGCGAGCAAAAAAATTGTTCAGTTTTTCCTTCTTCTTCTTCCCTTCCCTTTTCCTTCTTTTCTTTTTGCTTTGCTTTCCCGTTTCTTTTTTCTTTTCTTTTTTCTTCTACGTTCTCTTTTCTCCTTTTCCTTTTCTCTTTCCTCCTCCCCCTTTTTTTCTTTCAATGTTTGCAAACTTTCTTAGTTCTGTTCAACCACAAAAATGACTTTCCCCCCTTTTTTTTTCTAAGGAGGGGGGGGGGGGGGTTCGCACGCACCCCGCGAACCCCTAGTTTGTATGGTACTGCCATGTTCATATATAGTGAGGCTGACAGCAACCAACGTATCAGTACTGTAGGGCTTAAGGCAGGGAAATTTGCACAATTCGCATATTCGATTTATATGGGGAATTTATCATGGCTCATTTTGATAGTTTCTTTGTCAGAAAAGTTATTTGAATAAAAATACGTGGCTACATTTGATAATTCAGTCAGGATTATATCATTCTAAGTGAAAGTGATAGTTTTACATTTTACTAACTGTTAATGTACTGATTTGTTGTATGGATAGATAGTAGAGTACATACTTCAGCTTTTAAACTGGCATGAATAAAGCAAACTGTCGCACTGTGGACGCCACTGGGCGTGGCTCGATGGATCTCACCGAGGTACCCTCATGATCTGCACCCTATTGTACCAACGGTCTGCACCCTAAAGGGCGCTGCTATTGCTATTGTACCAACGGTCTGCACCCTAATTCCTTAGTGTGTACGTTACCATGATTCTTTAACTTATGTGCTAATAATCAACGTTATTTCTACCCTTTGCATTTTATCAGGCCTAGTTTTAGCTCTGCATCAGAACCCGGGGGGGGGGGGGGCACTCACGTATATAGGTGGTACGGGGACGTGCCGCTTTGATGACCCCCTTTTTCAGACCCCGATTTCCGTTCTCTAGATACTCAGTTCCGCTCAGGAGCCGCTCAGCCCCGCTCTGAAGACCCCCGTTATGAAACATATCCGTTCGCGTGCGGCCGGGAGCGTGGCAGAGGCAGTGGTCGCTCGACCTGATCTCGCGCCCTAGGCCCTTTCGTCGCGCGAGCCTTGAAAACTGCTCCAGCTAGCTAGCTACTAGCGCTACACGGCGCGGGCGCGGCCCCCGGCGCGGCCCCCCGGTTAGTTTTGTAGTTCCCTAGACCCTGTTTTTCACTCTGCCCAATAGATCATAGTTCCCAAGACCCCGTATTTTACACCTTGAAGTCAGTTCCTTAGACCCCCTTTTCGGGGATTCGTGAGGCACACCCCCGTCAAAATATAATTCGAGTGCCCCCCCCCCCCCGGGCATCAGAAGCTTTGCATGACTTTACGATTTTCGATTGCAAAGCAAGAAAATTATTTGTGAATTAATCTAAAGCATGCGGAATTGAGTATAACCTCTTATTCACAGAAAGATCGCGTTTGAATGTAATTAGTAGGACAGACCTGAAATAATTATGTCGACGACTCCCATCTTTTTATATATAGGGCTATATCGCATCAGGTTGATAAGTTTTAACCTTTTTTACTTATCATTGTCGTTGAAATTCAGATGTTTCTGCATGAAAAACTTGTGGTAACGTATCATGCGGGCCATCAAAAATGGTAAAAAGCATGGCCAACTCTGACCGCTTTTCCCTCCAAATTGGATTTCATTGAAAAATCATCCATTAATTGTTTCGTATTCTGTCAGTATTCAAGTTTGCGAATCCAAATAAATTTCATCAATTTTGAGAGGTCAAAATTTTGTCATTTGTGCCATCGGAATTAAACGCTTTAGTGGAGATTGGACCATGTGTATGCTTGTAAGTAAGCAACCAGGGGGCCGACTCAGCTTTGAGTCCTCTCCGGGGACTTGGTAATGAGGATTAATTCCTTAACAAAGGGCACTAGCGCATATACTTGGTTTCAAACCCAGCATGTCCTCCCAAATGCGAGACCACTGCTCTACCACTGAGCCCGGGAGGGGGGGGGGGGGGTACTCGGATATTTTTGACGGGGGTGTGAGTCTCGGACCTTGAACCCCTAACCCATCTTTAGGGACAAATTTTAAGAAAAAGGGTACCCATGTTTAGGGATTTTTCGCAAAATATAGACCCATGTTTAAGGATTTGAACGGAAATTTCAGATTTTTCTGTGAGTTTTCTTACATTTCTTTCCTCAAACCTCAAGAAATGGATTGAAAAAATACATGAGGCACAGGATTTCGGGATACCACCCATGTTTAGGGAATTTGTTGAAAATGTGAATCCATGTTTAGGGATTTTTTTTGTAGAACTGAACGGGACACATGTTTAGGGATTTCTTGTGAAAAAAGCGACCCATTTGGGAGGCACATCCCCGTATATAGCATGTATATCGAAGCACCCCCCCCCCCCGGGGCCACTGAGCCGTCATGCCTCCCTGTTATTGATCAATTGCAAATTGGCAACTCTGTAATGCAACTTTCGAGCACCTCTCCCATTTTCCTCATTTACTGAACTTAGAAAATAAAACTAATTTCTAGTTTTGTCCAAGTTGTTGATGATGGCTAGGAATGCCAATTTGCCTGCCAATTTGAGTTTGATGGATTATATAACTTTAAAATTTCATAACTTTCTTATTTTCCATGAGATTTTCCTCAAACTTTTCAGTGATATGTTTCCCTCACCTTTTTGTTTGTATTAAAAATCTCTTTTTCTTCTTCTTCTTCTTCTTCTTCTTCTTCTTCTTCTTCTTCTTCTTCTTCTTCTTCTTCTTCTTCTTCTTCTTCTTCTTCTTCTTCTTCTTCTTCTTCTTCTTCTTCTTCTTCTTCTTCTTCTTCTTCTTCTTCTTCTTCTTCTTCTTCTTCTTCTTCTTCTTCTTCTTCTTCTTCTTCTTTTTCTCCTTCTTGTTCTTCTTGTTCTTGTTCTTGTTCTTCTTGCTGCTGTTGTTGTTGTTGTTATTGTTGTTGTTGTTGTTTTTGTTGTTTTTGTTCTTGTTCTTCTTGTTCTTCTTTCATATTCTGATGAAGTTGTGGTCCCCCACCCTCCGAACCTTCGGAATAAAGAGCTAGCGCCTATAAGCTATGAACGAAATAGAAACTTCAGATTTCATTTTTATTTTGTCTCTTCAGCCACACCTCATGTAATCGCTGCTGATGCAATTTGTGTTACTGTACTTTTTCTTGTTTTTTGCTAGATTTACCAATGTAGTCCTTTTGTGGCACGATGGCGGATGAGAGTGACATAGACGATTTTAGAGAAAGACAAGAAAATGAAGTGGAAGTTCTTAAAGCCATATTCATGGACGACTTCGAGGATAAAAGCCGGGACCGCTCAGTAAGTATTTTTGTTCAGTCCCATGCACCCTTCTTTGTGTTACTGGATTAACATGCAACTGTCGTGTTTTGGAAAAAAGAAAAAAGAAAAAAGAAAAAGAAAGAAAAGGATTTCTAATTGTATGACATGAATTCTAACATAAGTAGGATATCGCATGTGCACATTGATCTCTATGATTGCACACACAGAATATCAGGACTTTAAAGTGATTGATTAACTTTGTGAAAAATTGTAAAATCAGCTCAAATGCCAGTGAATTGTGTGCAGTCCTCTAACTACATATATAATTAAGGATATGTGAAAGTATGAGAGAAAATGGAACCCGTTTGCTATCCTAAAAAAGAGAAAATCGCGATCAATCGCTAGCGCAAGTCGCTCGGCTTCTCCGCTGCGCGCTGCAGTGACAAAAACCAAGCACCAGCGCTTGGCGATTTCAGAGCGAGTTTCCAGCCCGTACGGTATTCTGTGATAGAGCGAGGTATGCCATCCGTAAGAGTTCTTTAGGGTTCGGTGGTACTCTATCCCGACATCACTGTTCAATCGTAAATATCTTGATATATAAACGACCAATCAGCTTATAAAACTCAGGCGATTCCTGTCTGAGCTAAAGGTTTGCAATTATGATTACAGCATTAGCTGGAACAGTGATTTTTTTTTTCAATCCTGGGCAAAGTTAATCAATGCCTTTAAGTTTTACTTGCGTGATATAGAATTCTAGATCTAGGGAGTAGGTAGACAGAAATAACTGTCTGCTTCTGGGGAATAATTTAATAATTTTGACATTTTCGACCTTCCCCATACACAGACGGTACTCGTGCCTATCTCGCACTGTTAGGGTGCCAAACCACCCAAATTCCCCCGAATCTGGGGAATTTCATTTATCCTCATTTTTGATGTATTTAGATCTATTTCTATTTAAAAAATTATCACAAATGAAATTTCAGGTATCTAATACCTGGAAGGTATATGATTTAATATAAAATTTCGAATGAAAATAAGAATATTATGAGCTTACTTTGAGGTGATCGCCATAAAACTGCCTCATCTTCTTCTCCGGGAGCTGTATATACGTTCAAATCAATGCACTTCGAAGAACTTCCGGGTCACGTCAGTGTTATAATTGACGATGGCTGACGACGACTCTTGCCTGCGAAGATGTCTTACTTCAACTTCAGGTTGAAATAAGGAGCCGAAGAAGCAAGGTATGGTAAGCAAAATACATGAAGTGTGTTCTAAATTTATTCAATGGCATAATTAGCGTATCTTTATGAGTGTCATTGTTACATAAATGCCATAAAGAGTCCGAAATTCAAATCTCTTCTCTGCGATCCCGTACCCGTTGCCCTTTCCGTTGGCTCCTAACACACAGCACAGCATAGACTTCAGTCTCTAAATGGAGGCGGTCAGTGGAGCCAGACGTAGTCTCAGCGTAACAACCGCCGAAATGAGAGACTGAAGCTTTCGGTCTAGGGAGTAGGGCACTTATACATGTACAAGCTTATCTGAAGATAACCTTGTACTCCAGACTAGCTTTTACAGGTGAATAGGCTTCAATAGCTTTTGTGTGTATCAGCAGGCCTTTTTCCAGTCTAGATCATTCATACATGAGAGGAAAATAATTATTTAAAATTTCACTTTCAATTCTGAATCCCCAAATTTGTGGCACAGTAAGAGTTCCTGAATCAGGTAATCTAGCAAATTAAGAAAATTAAAGCTTGCTTAAAGCAATTTTGTTGTCTGTTTTTGACTGCTCCAACAGTGAATGTTGGACACAGTCCCACATAGGCAAGGGCCTATGAGTGGGAGTAGGGCCTAGGGCAGTCACGGCACACATATGGGCAAGATATCACACTTGCCTACACTCATGGGCCCTTGCCTATGTGGGACTGTGTCCAACATTCACTGTTACAGCAATCAAAAACAGACAACAAAATTGCTCTAAGCAAGATTTAATTTTCTTAAATTTGGTAATTTATACCTGATTCATGGACTCTTCAACTCTTTATACTGTGCCACAAATTAGGGGATTCAGAATTGAAAGTGAAATTTTAAATAATTATTTCCCTCTCATGTATGAATGATCTACCCTGGAAAAAGGCCTGCTGATACACGCAAAAGCTATTAAAGCCTATTCACCCATGAAAGCAAGTCTGGAGTACAAGGTTATCTTCAGATCATGTCTTCAGATAAGCTTGTACATGTATAAGTGACTTGCCTATGGGAGGCAGTTGCTCACGGTATGAAGGTACAGAGTGTGAGGTTATCTCCAATAACCTCGCATAAGTGTGAGTGGGCCTGGGGGTCTAACTGTTAGCCTCTAACTTGTTAAGACTAAGTTAACTTAAGTTAGGGACCGAATTAGGCGATTCTGAGTTTAGCAGTCTAAATTATTTTAGGTTGCTAACTTCAGCTTGTCTATGCCCTAACCCTAACCCTAACCCTAACCCACGCTGAAGTTAGCAACCTAAAATAATTTAGACCGCAAAAACCCAGGATTGCCCAAAATTTTTGACAACAGATTTTTTTTGCTGTCACCATCCAAAAGATGTGGCTCAGTTTCGAAACTGGGTCCTATCACTCATAGCGACTTTACTATACTTCGTGTGTAGACTCTAGGCAGTCATCCACCTCGACACTTGCAAAACACCACTGCACAAAAGTCACCAACATTCACTCATAATCGGCATTTAATTTACAAAAAACGACACCAACATATTCATGAAATACAATAAATTCAACTCACCGATGTTGGAAAAGATAATTCCAAAAATGAAATCCGTAATTTACTGTCACTTCTGGTGAAACGGGGTATCGCAAGTCATGGTGTACATTTCCTGATCGCCGTGAGCGCTGACATCTCCTGCTAAAAAATTCGGTCGTTAAAAGTTCGGTTCCTATCGCGTACACATAAGTCCCGATTTTCCGTGTGTGCGATTGTAGAGATCGATGTCCACGCGATACTGAGTTTCTTTGTGGACAAAATTTTATTGGCCGATTTAGTCTAAAAACATCGGCAGCAGGAAAACAACATGCGACCGCGAAAAAAATTGGTGGGGATTTCTTAGGTTTTGGACATGATTTTGACTTTGGATTTTGCTGGAAATATCAGAAGTTCTTCCTAATGGCCATTTAAGGTAGGAAAGAGATTTTAAAGGGCTGAATTTGACAGGAAGTATTTTAAACATTTATCTTACTTTTCCCCCCATACCTAATGTACATGCTATAGAAAATGACTAGTATTTTTGCATTCGTCCCACGTAGTGGTCAATATGACCACTATAGTATTACATGGTGTGGGTCCTATCACACATAGCGACTTTACTATACTTCGTGTGTAGACTCTAGGCAGTCGTACACCTCAACACACTCACGGGACCATAACTATATGGAGCTGTGTCAATATCGGCCTGTCATGACCTCTAAGTTGAAGAGGTAAAAACACCAATATAATCGGCAAAATTTTGAGAAAATACTTCCTCCTACATTTTAGAATGATAGAATATCTAACTTCATGCCAGATCCTTTAATAGGATCTTTATCATCTTGATCAAGTGAAATTTTCAGGGTGTTTTTGGTCGGTGATCTTGCTCCTCTGCCGCACACATATGTGCAAGATATCACACACTTGCTATGGGAGGCAATTGCTCACAGTATGAAGGTACAGAGTGCGAGGTTATCTCCAATAACCTCGCATAAGTGTGAGTGACCTCAACACTTTCAAAACACCACTGCACAGAAGTCACCAACATTCACTCAAAATCGGCATTTAATTTACAAAAACCGACACCAACATATCCATGAAATACAATAAATTCAACTCACCGATGATGGAAAAGATAATTCCAAAAATCCGTAATTTGCTGTCACTTCTGGCGAAATGGGGTATCGCAAGTCATTGTATACATTTCCTGATTGCCGTGAGCGCTGACATTTCCTCCCAAAAAATTCAGTCTTTAAAAATTCGGTCCTTATCGCGCAAACGTAAAAGTCCTGATTTTCCGTGTGGGCGATCGTAGAGATCGATGTGCGCGCGTGATACTGAGTTTCTTTGTGGACAAAATTTTATTGGCCGAGTTTAGTCTAAAATATCGGCAGCATGAAAACAACATGCGATCGCGAAAAAAATTTCTTAGGTTTTGGACATGATTTGGACTTTGGATTTTGTTGGAAGTATCAGAAGTTCTTCCTAACAGCCATTTAAGGTAGGAGTGAGATTTTAAAGCGCTGAATTTGAATGGAAGTATTTGAAATATTTATCTTACTTTTCTCCCCCATACCTTAAGTACATGCGATAGAAAATGACTAGTATTTTTGCACTCGTCCCACGTAGTGGTCAATATCACCACTATAGATATGGTGTGGGTCCGATCAGAGTCAGTTTGTAGGCGAATACAGAGAACTGACCGCAGACGTTACCGCTACACCAACTCCTGATCCCCTTCCTTTTACTTTCTATTTCATATAGACAGTGTATACAGCCACAGTCTATTAAAAAATTGTTTGTTTGAAATTTCCTGATGTAAGTTAGAGTGCACAATTTGATGAAGCTTAGAAAGAAAAATATAAACATGATGAAGGTTTAATGTAAATACTTAATAAACACTAAGTTGACATACCTTACAATATAAACTTGGAAAATTTAATTTAATAATATGACCCCTAGATCCAGCAGTCTGTCATGTTACAAAACACTATTGTAACTGCAGCCAATTAATCTGCACAGAAAATTTAAAAATTTGGAAATGAAAATGAGACACCAATACATTGAGATTTGTGCTATCACTGTCCATTCACGTGATCAGATGATCTCATGTCTCAAGTTATTTGATATTTATAAAACAAAGGTTACGTCCTTGTCTTGTTTGCAATGGATGCAGCATGGATCTGCACAGGCAGGTCAGTGTATGGATCATACTATGAATATAGGACAAAAAAAGAGTATTTCCAAATATGTCTTGGAAATCTAAAAGTTAAAGTGAAGTCCTAGAGAGCACTCTATGCAAGGTTTTTTAAAATTCAGAATAGCAAGAATTAGCAGTGATAAATCCCTGGTGAGTCCTACATGTATATGAGGATGGAAAAAAAGAGAATTTAATGCTTTATTATTTTCATCTTAGAAAACGTAAATTTTGTAGCAGTGTGTCGAAAATATATGGGATTTTTTTTTTCTTAGTGGCAATCAAACGTAACACATGTTTCAAATGAAATGAAAATATCAGAATATTTGTCTCCTTCTTAGTATTCAATCTTCTCTTAACAGACAGATCTTTTGCCATATTTTGCTTCTCAAATCAATCAATTTTATTGTATTTTGAAGCAAAGAACACTGATGAAATGATATTTGTGTGTATGGTTTTACCCCGAACAGCAAGGTCTGGAGCTGCACCTTCACCTGATGCCTCAACAGGGGATGAGTGGAAGTGGGGATGTCCATGTCACAGCCGATATGACCATCATATGTCCACCTAAATACCCAGAGCAGTAAGTAACAAATAACTTATTGAAGTGCTTTATTATACACTCCTCAGATTGTTGCAAGAATGAAGCCGAAATCATAATATATAATTTTGGAGCTACTTTAAGAAAGAACAAATTATTGAGTTAGAGGGTTCATAAGAGGCATATTATTTCAAGGATATATCTTAGGTATACAGCCTTTCTGTTCCTTTTGCTTGAATGTAAATCCCCTGGAATGTAAATCCCCTAAGAAATGAATAAACAGTGAAAAGGAACATTTTCTGACACATGTAACATATAGCGGTAATGTGATCAGGATGCATGATAAGGAATATTTTAATGACTTCAAGAAAAATTACATTAAGCAACCTACCTTACTGATTATGTTTTCAATATTATACTGTGGATTATGATTTTAGGTGATATTGTGCACCTTGTCTGGTATTAAAATGTTAGATCCCTATCCTGTCTGCTTTTCCTGTCGGAGCCTACCTGTAAGATACAGTTCAGCTGAATGTCATTCTCAAGAGTGCCTCCAAATTAATGTCTACCAATTTATTTCTCTTTGATAGAATACCAACAGTTACCATAGAAAATGGCAGAGGAATATCAAAAGAAAAACTGAAGCAAGTCAAAAAGGAGGTGGACAATATGGCAAAGAAACTACGTGGTGAGGTAAGTAGTCAGATAAATATCTTGATGAGATTTACTTTTATGCTGTTCTGTTGAAATCTAAGAGAAAGTGCTAAGAATTTTTGTGGCACAAAATTAATCAAGAGACATGAAAGCTTACCTTTCATCCCTATGATCAGAGTGGAGGATTGGTGGGACAACCAAAGAGATTCTGTTTTGGCCTGTATTTATTCTTCAGTTATTCAGTAATCTGATCCTATTATGAATTATTATCTGTATCAGACATCCAAGCTGTGGTTCTACAAAATTGTGTTCCCCTCGTCTTTGGTGCAAATTGGGCAAATTGGGTAATATTTCTTATATCTCCCTCTTTTTCAAAAGTCGATGGACTTTACATGTTATAAAACTGAGCAATATAGGCTTGTATTGACTGGTGGTGCAGCGCACAGTATTGCAGCGCACAGTTGCAGCACACAGTTGGTTGTTGCACACAGTTACTGGCTCAGTCAGTGGGAAAATTTGATTTGTGAATTTTGACAGAAAGAGATTAGATGATGATTTTGGGATTCATTTTATGATAATGTTACGACTTTTTTGCTCTAGATGTCTGATGTGGATAACAATAACAATATTGACTGGCTCCTACTTTTGGGAGATGCAACATACTGTATAAGCCATAAATTTTGCGGCCATAAATTTTAGCGAATCGGACTAGCCAGGCTATTTCGTGAGTGGTTGAATTTGCAATCGGGGAAATCCAGATCTATAAACAGCAATGATGATGTACTTTCGCAAAGCTAAGTGGTGAATTTCTGACCAGGAAACAACAAATTCAACTGACTATTTATGTTGGCAATATTTTAACATGTTAAATTCATGACCCACTCGTGATTCGTGAAATTCACGAAAATAAAACCCCTGCGAAGTATATGGCGTATACAGTTTATCGCCCTCACTAGATCCATATTGCCCTCGTCTTCAACTCTGGCAATATACGAACCTAGTGCGGAGAATATATGTTGTATCCCTCTCAAGGTCAGTCAATATTATATAATAATATAATGACTGTGAGAGCAATATTATGGGAAGTTTGTTCATAAATGGGATATCATTTGTCCTATTTTCTTGGACAACCCTTGTGTGTACTGCTTTGTACTGTTATTAGTTTTTCTCTCACATGTTTATCTCTCTGTATTAGGTAATGATACTACAGCTTGCACAGCATGTACAGCAATTCCTGCACAACCACAATGTGCCTGGCCCCAAGTCTTTCTATGAGGAAATGATGAGCAACCAAAAGAGGGCTGAAGAAAAGATGGCCAGAGAGCAGAAGAAACAGCTAGAACTGAGGAAGAAGAGGGAAGAGCTGGAGGTAGGGGATTTTTAATATTTCTCTTGTTGGATTATACTGGGAGAGAGGGAGGAGGAGAGCTTAGAAAGAGAGAGAGATATAGAAGATAGAAAGAGAGAGAAGAGAGAAAGGAAGAAGACACCACAGCTGAAAAGGAGATATCGAGAGAAAGTGCATAGAAAGAGATGAGAAAGAGACAAAAAGGAATGAGAAAGAACAGCAGTGAGGTGGGTGTAGATTAATGATCATTTTAGGTTAGAAAGAGATTTTGAAAGTAAATGCTATCTTGGATTGAAAGAATAGGGAGAGAGAGTCTCCCTAAATATGTTTTAAACTTTTTTTGATGCTAAGTATATGAGAGATTATGTATGGTGTAGAATTATCCCTTGATAATTACCTCTTACTTATTTCACAGAGATTAGAAATTGATGAAGAGATCCTGAGAAGACAAGAGGCAATGAAAGAGCTGAAGAAGAGGAAAGACCTAACAAAGCAGGTAAGAAATCTAAATACGTAAATAACATGAATCAATGTGGGTTAGAAATGTCTAAATTAACCGACAGTACTGGGCTATTTCAAGCTCTTCTCAGATCTCGGCCAAGACTTGACTGGTCGGTGCAAAATTTTGCACGGAGCCTGAAAATCGCGTAAAGAACACAAATCCTTCCTTATTTTCCTGTAAATCTTTATTTTTGTAATTTTAATATTATAATTTATGCAAATGGTATGCATAAATGTAAATTTTGGTTGATAATCAAGTAAAGAAAGGCCTTGGAGATAACATTTTAAGGCAACAAGTTCTTTCCAAACCTTAAAAACATTATTACATAAGAAAAAAATTTGACAGTGATTACAATTTCTATGTATTCTATTGTTTTAAAAATTTCTAATGTATTTCTTTGTTTTTTAACTTTAACTTCTTAATTCTTTTTTTAAGATTGCTCTTTCATAGTTTTATCTGAACCAATATTCAGTTAGAATAGATGATAATAACAGCTTAAAGAAGAAATTATAGGTGATAAAGGAGGAACATGAGCAAATGCAATTTCCCATTCATTTTGTACACAAAATTCAGAAATTCTCTGTTTTGGGCCTGACATAAGGTCACAAAAGGTCTCATGATTCGGTATCATTTTTTTTTAGCTTTTAATTTTTGTAAACTTGGTGTCAAAAGATGTGCAAGACTTTAAAGAAAAAAGTCAGAAAGTTATGTGGTGTGAAATGCAGCGGTTCAAAATGTGCGGCAAAATTTGTCTAAGGGGCCTTTGAGGCCCCCCCCCCAGTACAGTAAGGGTTAAAGGGGAAGTCCACTCTTTAACCTGGTTTTAAAAGAAGCAGAAAATTTTTAAAAACAGATCAATGAAAGTTTTAGCAAAATTCGATAAGAAATAAGAAAGCTACGAATTTATGAAGTTGTAATCAATCAAACAAAAAATAGCAACTCCGTGACGTATCTTGCGAGCTCCCCTCCTTAGAAATCTAAATTTCCTTTTTCTCCAAAATTTTTTTTTATCATACATGCACCCTCGATATAATCACTTCTCTTACACTTTTCAAAAGACCTGTATGATACAAATCTGTTCCCTCATCAAAAACAGAAAATGAACATTTATGAATATTTGTGTATGGCGCAAATGGGAGAGGAGCTCGGATAATATGTCACAGAGTTGCCAATTTGTGTTTGATTAATTACAATTCAAAAATTCATACCTTTCTTATTTCTTATTGGGTTTTGCTCAAACTTTCATTGATCTCTTCCTTCTGCTTTTTTAAAAACCAACTTAATATCAGGGTGGACTTTCCCTTTAAGACATGCTTTTCATTATGATAAAATTATTATTTCTCTTCAGTTCTTTATGACCAATGAGCTCATAGTATATGATATGGATTGACTGTCAGATTTTTGTCCACAGAAAGTTCTTCCTAAGTTTTGGTCCGATTTCCATTGTGGGTTAAAAAAAAAAAATTTAATGTTTGATATGGTATAGCAAGTCGCTGTACATAGACACATGTAGTGTACAGAGAATTTTAGTATGATGATCATGAACAATATTATAAAACAAATTATGCATGTACAGATCATCTGAAATTCTTTTTAACTATTAACTTTGGTCTGCCTTGAGCTAGATGAGTTTGACAGTCTGGTTTAAAGGTATTTAGACCTGGCGTTCAAGAGGGCGCTTTCAAAATGCATGTGCTGGCGGACAATGCAAATTGCCCAATCGGCACCAACATTACTTGACGCTTAAGCAGATGCCATATCACGAATACCCGAATAATGCCGATTCTCATTCTCTCAATATATCGATAAGCTGTATACGGTACGGTACATATACACAGCAAGTGCACACACTGTACTGCACTGTAGGTGGATCTACCACTTTGATTGACAGCTGCATGCGACTTAAATCGTCAATCTTCGTAATGAAGATGGCGGTGAGTTTCACACCATCCAACAGCGCCCTCTTGAGTGCCAGGTCTAAATCCCTTTACTGTACCAAGTAATCAATGAATGAATGGAAATCATGGACAATCGAGAACAACTTTTGATGCTGATGGTGGTTTACGGATGGTTGAAGCTGTATGTTGTTACTGATGTTTTTGAAGCCTTAAAAC
Source organism: Heliocidaris tuberculata (assembly GCA_025618425.1). NCBI lineage: Eukaryota > Metazoa > Echinodermata > Echinoidea > Camarodonta > Echinometridae > Heliocidaris > Heliocidaris tuberculata. The sequence continues at coordinate 35,754,140 of CM046834.1, read as the reverse complement.
TAATTTTAGACTTTAACGCAAAATCATCTAAAGTACACCATAAACTAAAGAAAAATCTAAAAGGACTGTTGCTACTTGTAGATTATTTGACTGAAAAGCTAACCAAGAAAAACTTACCTCAAAGCATTTCTCTCCAAACATGAATTTATTTGTGAGTACCGTATGACATTCTTTCATTAAAGTTGCTTTTTGCTGGAATCCCAAATGTCTTGTACATGTATTAAATAGATTGCTTATATAGAAAATACACACTAACACCAATGAAGAGTTTCAAAATGGTAGATTTCTTTGATTTTAGATAAGTTGTGTTGATAAGAAGATGCTCACTTATGGGTTTAATTCCAACTGCTGGAAATTCTTTTTTTTCTCTCTCTTTCTCCTGAAGTGGAGTAATAAGTAAAAAAACTGTGAATACATGTACAATTGAAATGAAATCAGTCATGAAGTATCACTTTTTTGTAAATGTATCCAGAATAATCTGTCCTGTTTTATCAATTCTATCCCTGTATATATTTCGCAGGGGTTTTCATTTTCGTGAATTGTGAGTGGGTCGCAAATTTAACAACATGCTAAAATATTGCCTACGGGGTAACCTCGCTATTCATAAGGATCAGTGGTTCATAAGGACCGCTATTCATAACGTGTAATTTCCTATACCTGAAGGGTCGTTATTCATAAAGCAAAAAGGGGGTCACTATTCATAAACTCATAAGGACCATTATTCATAGGGATTGCTATTCATAATAGAAGAGGGTCGCTATTCATAATTGAAGAAAAGGTTCATTACTCATAAGGACCGCTATTCATAATAAGTCATAAGGGTCGCTATACATAATAAGTCATAAGGGTTGCTATTCATAATACCAAATCGGGGTCGTTTATCACAAGGATCGCTACTCATAATCGAAGAAGAGGGTGGCTATTCATAATCACCCCTTCCACAATTGTCGCATTTTTTTATCAAAAGTTCCCCTTTTATTCTAATATCTCACCATTCTCTTTCAATAATGCCCCTCTCTCTTGCCTTTAAGTGCCTCTGGAGAGGACAAAATGCTTGTTGATATGTATTTGATAGTTTTTGTCTTTTCGATTAACCCTTCTGGCGAGTGGCAAAATGAGATTTAAAAAACCCCCAAATTATGGTAAATTAAAAAAAAAAAAGGTGGCGTTATTTATATTCTGATTCTAGCTGCGTGGGGGAAAATAACGGTTTTCACGAGTTTAATGAAGTGGGGCAGAGGACCACTATGCCACCCCATTATGAAAAAGAATCTTCATCAATACACATCTTATAAATAGATAAACAAAATAGTTAATAAAAAAATTGGTAATTGACATAAAAGCATAAAGAGTTATGCTAAACAAAAGAGGAGGCTTACCTTATAGACCAAATCTTGTCAACGATGTACATGCTGCGAACAAAAGAATGTGACAAAAAAGTAGGCCGATATTTTTCCTACGATTTACTCGTATCGCGTTATTATCAAATTCTCCATTGATAAAGAACGGTGTACGATGAATGTATAGGAAATTTAATTCCATTTTACTCTCCTTTTTGTCCCCGCCGAACGAAGTTCGCGAGGGGACTATGAAACGGGCTCCGTTCGTGTGTGTGCGTGTGTGTGTGTGTGTGTGTCCGTCCGTCTGTCTGTCCGTGTGTGCTCAAATGTTAGAAAATGCTACTTCTCCATCATTTCTTGGCCGATTTTGATTCCGATTGTTTTATCTGATAGGGCTGGGTGGGGGCTTCCAAACTTCTACACAGAATTTTGAAATTCATTAATTATGCAAATTTATGCAAATTTATTCAAAATTGACGAAAAATGCTACTTCTCCTCTATTTCACATCGGATTTTGATTCCGATTGTTTTATCTGATAGGGCTGGGTGGGGGCTTCCAAACTTCTACACAGAATTTTGAAATTCATTAATTATGCAAATTTATGCAAATTTATTCAAAATTGACGAAAAATGCTACTTCTCCTCTATTTCACATCGGATTTTGATTCCGATTGTTTTATCTGATAGGGCTCGGTTGGGGCTTCCAAACTTCTATACAGAATTTTGAAATTCATTAATTATGCAAATTTATGCAAATTTATTCAAAATTGACGAAAAATGCTACTTCTCCTCTACTTCACATCGGATTTTGATTCCGATTGTTTTATCTGATAGGGCTGGGTGGGGGCTTCCAAACTTCTACACAGAATTTTGAAATTCATTAATTATGCAAATTTATGCAAATTTATTCAAAATTGACGAAAAATGCTACTTCTCCTCTATTTCACATCGGATTTTGATTCCGATTGTTTTATCTGATAGGGCTGGGTGGGGGCTTCCAAACTTCTACATAGAATTTTGAAATTCATTATTCATGCAAATTTATGCAAATTTATTCAAAATGGCTGAAGGTTCATAATGTTTTCATGTTTTATATTTCAGTTGTATACATGCATTGTTGGTATTTTCTTCTTTTGCATGCAGTAACATTATTATTTTATTCACTAAAGTTTTCACTGAAGTTTTAAAGTTCAGGCTAGTTAATTTCCACAGATCTGCACTTCCGGCGGGGACATTTATTACGCATTGCGTAATTTACTCATTTACTTGTCTTTTAATGAAATATCATTTTTTATGTGATTCAATTAAGGTTTTATTTCTTTCATTTCCGTTTTAGTGAAAAAACAAACCTTTATTACTCCTTTACTGCTGATTTTTTTTGAGGGGGGGCTTTTGGGGGGCGAAAATGCGTTTTGCCCTCCACCTTTTTGTTTGGGGGGCGACTGCCCCCCCCCCCCCACTTTCGCCGCCTATGAACGCATCCTAGATTTCAGTTAGGTTTAAATGACGTCACAATTTATGACAGGTTTCTTCGCAAAAACCGCGCCCTTCTGGAGAAAACTAGAAGAGAAATATAAAACAAAGTCATACAAAATGATAAAGGAAGAAATATGAGAACAAGGTGAATGTGACTGCGTCTCCCATATGCCTCCGCCTAAATTCAGTTGATGGCTCAAACTGTTCTTGAAATATTGTGATAACCAGAATAAAAAGCCTCTAATTACATGTTAATTGACCTCTTTGACATTTGACCTTACACCTTATAATCCAAAAGTCTGATCACTTTATCTCCTCCTAGTCATGAATACAAAATAATTGAGAAATGGTGATAACAAAGGTAAAAAAAAAAAATTTAATTTCACATACACCTGTATAATGACCTCTTTGATCTGTCACCTTTGACCTACATGAACAAAAATCTAATCAGTTCGTCTCACTATGGTGATGCATACTAGTTCCAAGTTTGAAGTTAATGGATCAAATGGTTTTTGAGATATCACGTTAACAAGGCTAACAAGGCTAACAAGGCTAACACCTGTAATTTCAGAAATTGACCTGTGACCTTTGACCTACATAACCCCAAAATCTAATCAGATCGTCTTCCTATCCTAGACAAGATGATGGAAGGATAAAACAAAGAACATAAGGGAAAGACAGCAAGAGAAAATAAAGAAAGGTAAAAAGAACAATACATGGAAAGACAGAAAGAGAAGATCCAAGAAAGATCAAAATACAGAAATCGAAGAACAAAGAAAGATCAAAACAAAACACCAAAAAAAAAATGAGGAAAGACAACAAGAGAAGATGAAGAGAAATCAAAACAAAGAATAACATAGGAAAAGACAGATAGAGAAGATGAAAGAAAGCCCCAAACAAAGAATAACATAAGCAAAGAAGGAAAGAAAAGGAGAAAGAAGAAAATAAAGAGAGACGTAAGGAGGGATAGAAGTAAAGATGAAGAGGAAAAAATAAAGAAAAGATAAAGATAAAATGATACTAAAACAAAAAACAACATAAGGAAAGTTTGGGAAAACAAATGCAGAAAGATAGAGCAATATTAAGTTTAGAACAGAAGAAAAGATAAAAGGATGAAAATATGAATGAACATAGAAAGAGATGTCCTGGAAGGGGTAGTTGTCCTGGAGGGGGTAGTTGTCCTGTGGGTAGTTGTCCTAGGGGGTAATTGATCTAAGGGGGTAGTTGACCTAAGGGGGTAGTTGACCGGGGGTAGTTGTCCAGGGGGTAGTTGACCAGATACGATTTATACATGTATACCCTGCACCTTTTTTTTCAAGAGGGGAGTTCATAAACGATGGTTCTAGTACTAGAATTTATATTTCAATTGCTATGGAAGCATGGGTGTCGATCCCGGGAAGGGGAGGATGTGTGATATATTCCCCAAATATAGTTCAGGAGGGGGATGGCCTGTATCATCACCCCCAATAATTCACCTTCAATAAATGATGTGATCAAATAATATGATCAGGAGGAGGAGGATGATGACCATGATTATTATTATTCATAGGATCACAATTGATCAACATGGTCATAATTTTTGTTATGATTTTTTTAATATTATGATCAGGAAAACCCAAATCAAGATTTCAAAGAAAATAATGAAATTAGGCAAGTTAGTATACGAATGATGCACAGGTCTGAGTGTGTTGGTAGGAATTGTGTGCATAAGGTAACTATAGAATGTTTAACCCATGTAGCCGAGTGGGTTTATACTAATTTCCATAGTTACTGACTTACCACATGCACACTATTCCTACCGACACATGAAAAAACATGTGCATCATCTGTTTTATAGAACAGTGGACAAATTATTGCCAAAAATCCATTTTTTTCAATCATTACCAATACATGGCAAATTTACCGGATGCATGATAGAGAAAAAAACCTTATACAAGGCAATTTATGCAGCGTATAGCCTGTGACAGTAATGGGGCAGTGGCATTGCACTGCACCGCACAGCTGTGTGATGTGAGCGAGATGTGCTAATTTAACATTGAAGATTTTCATGCTATCGCTGTATCAGGGTTGTTTTTTTTTTGATCAGGTATAAATTTAATTGGATTTTATTGGGCTTACCATCAGAATCCAGAGTCAACAAAAATTAACATCTAATTTTGTCTCATTTCTTGCAATTCTCGGTCTCTAAACAGTCAAATATCGCAGCTCTCTCGCACTCGCATTTTAGAACGATATCGTTTTGATCTCAATATCGATAGTGCATATCGCGGCTTAATTCATGCATCCAGATGAAATTGATCAATGCCTCTCAACCAATCAGATTGCAGGGATTTCTCGACCCGTTCTATAATAATGTTAATGAACTGAGATCATGGTTTAGCACATTGTAGATGTATGAATTAGACATCGTTTTTTAAATTATTAAGGTATTGGTAAAGTGCCTTTCAAAGTGTAGGGAGCATTGATAAATATAGTTCACTTAAAAAAAAAAAAATAGTGATATATTTGACAAAAGCCTGAAATGCATTTTAAGGCTTTCTTAAATACAGTTCCGTGGGGTTGTCCTTCATCCATTTCCCTTTCTTATTTGATTTAAATAGCAACCCTCTTCTTCAGTTATGAATAGCGACCCTCTTTTCACCTATTATGAATAGCTAACCTTTTCTTTTATTATGAATAACGCCCTCTTCTTCGATTATGAATAGCGACCCTCTTCTCCAATTATGAATAGCAACCCTCTTCTTTGATTATGAAAAGCGACCCTTATGTCTTATGAATAGCGGTCCTTATGACTAGCGAGCAGACCTCTTGCCAACATACATGTATTAAAGTAGTCAGTTGAATTTTGTGTCTCCTTGTCAGAAATTCACCACTTAGCTTTGCAAAAGTAAATCATCATTACTTTTTGTAGATTTGAAAATTTCCCGATCATAAATTCAACGACTCGTGAAGGAGTCTGGCTAGACCTATTCGCGAAAATTTATGGTGAATAGAGTAGCACAGACTCCATGAATGGTGTGGTATGTAAAAATGTACTTTTTTGTGGGTGTGGCCAACCCATGTTCCTGTGAACTGACTGAAACTTTTTTTTTTTAATCAAGAGTACTTATGGGTTTAATGACAAAGAGGAGCATCTCTGTAACATTTTCTTCTTTCTTTCCACCTCACTCTATCATCTACTTAACCCTTTCAAGACAATTGACCACATTTTGTGGTTTGGCTCAATAACTCTTGATTCAGAGCTCTAAAAAATATACCAGATGCATGAGTAGAAAGAGCAAAAATTTCTTCACAAACTATGTTCATTTTTTGTTACATGACCATATTGCGTTTGATGCCAGGAATTTTAAAAACTAGCACATCAATGATGTGGCGCTCATCCGGCATGCAGCAAAGAAATTGATGCAATTTGTACTTTGAACACAGTAGACATTGTAATGAATCGATGAAATGTACATGTATTGGTTACATGCATGTACAGATGATGAAGTGCCTATTGCAGATCTGGCTAAATGTGGTTTTGGAAGGAGACAGTGACATGTAGATATGAATGAAAGTCTGGAAATTGACAACTCAAGTTGCACGACTTCAGTTAAAAGATTTTGGGGAATGTAAATTTTAATAGTTTTACTGTGTGACAGAGAAATTTGAAATAAAGCATAAAGTTAGTCAAGGTGAGGTATCTCTACCAACTGTGAAATCTTTATTGAGAGAGATTTGAAGGTTAAGATTTGTAATAAAAGAGAAAAGCACTGAATGACATAAGTTATGCATTGGTGTAAAAAAAGAATTTTAAGGTTGGGACATTTAAGGGTGGCGTCAGTGCATTGTCCCTCACTGTTTCAAGTCTTTATTAGCTCATAACCCGCTATTGTTGACCACTGTCACTTCAGGGTTCTCGGTTCTGTCGATGATGTCGACAGAAATCATGTAGAAAGGTATAGCCTTTGAAATAATCCAGCAGCCATGGGTTTCATAATGGACAGGGTAAAGAGTTAAAATAAATTTTGTATAAATTACCATAAATAATTTTCTAGATAAAATTTCAAAATTCCGAGTAGAAGTTCAATGAACCTCATGAAAGTCTTCCTCAATAAATGAGGAAGAAGAAGCAAGTTTTGTGATTTTGTAATAAATTTCGCATAAATTAGCATAAATAATTTTCTAGACAAAATTTCAAAATTCCATGAAGAAGTTCAATGAACTTCATGAAAGTCTTTTAGATGGAAGAAAAAAAATCAAAATCAGTCAATAAATGAGGAAGAAGAAGCAATTTTTGTGATGTTTTATTAAATTTTGCATAAATTTGCATAAATAATTAGCATAAATTATTTTCTAGACAAAATTTTAAAATTCCGAGTAGAAGTTTAATAAACCTCATGAAAGTCTTTCAAATGGAACAAAAAAAAAAATCGAAATCGGTCAATAAATGAGGAAGAAGAAGCCATTTTTATGATCTTTTTAATAAATTTCGCATAAATTAGCATAAATAATTTTCTAGACAAAATTTCAAATTTCTGAGTAGAAGTTCAATGAACCTCATGAAAGTCTTTCAGATGGAAAAAAAAAAATCGAAATCGGTCAATAAATGAGGAAGAAGAAGCAATTTTTGTGATTTTTGAATAAATATCGCATAAATTAGCATAATTAATTTTGTAGACAAAATTTCAAAATTCTGTGTAGAAGTTCAATGAACCTCATGAAAGTCTTTCAGATGGAACAAAAAAAATCGAAATCGGTCAATAAATGAGGAAGGAGAAGCAATTTTTGTGATTTTTGAGAAATGCGCATAAATTAGCATATTTAATGAGTTTCAAAATTCTGTGTAGAAGTTTCGAATCCCCCACCTAGTGCTATCATATAAAGCAAACGGAATTAAAATCGGGTAAGAAATGGCGAAGAAGAAGCATTTTGAAATTGTGGACGGACGACAGACGAAGGACGGACGGACGGACGGACGGACGGACGGACGACGGACGCCTCGCCACGGCATAAGCTCATCTGGCCCATTCGGAGCTAACAAGAATAAGCTTTAAAATCCTTAAATTGGCAACACATTGAGAGGTTCAAAATCATTGTTTTTTTATCAAAATTGGCAACTTTTCAACAAATTTTGTAACCATGTATATTGTTTTCAAAGACATTACACCTTATTAGAACCTTGTAGCACTAAAATAAAAATATTATTGTTGCCAATTTGAAGAACAAAATGTGATCAATTTAGCCCTTAAATAATTCCTGTCTTGAAAGGGTTAACACATTAAATTCACCATAGGAAGATTGTGATGTTTATACACACGTTCCACAGAAACTTTTTGCGTCATCTCATTGTCACCATGGTACATTTTATTTTGTGAAATCACATACACTGAATCATGAGACCATGTACATGTAATGGCATGTCTGTGATGAGACAAAAATTGTAAGATTCAAGAATTTGTTAATTGTCTATACTACAGAAATTTGCTTTCCATTGATGTTTACATGCAGGTAGATGTATATGTGACACATGTACCTCAAGATTCGAGAGTTGAATGGAAAAAACTAGGAAGGAAAAAAAGAAGAAAAAAGTCGTATAGATACAACAGCAAAAGAATGAAAGAAGAGAAGTCTTGGTTGAGCGCACATTGGAACTGCCCCAATGGCCCTGCCCAAGCCCTCTTTTCACCCCATAGGGTCAGGCGAGGAGTTAGTTCCTGTTTCATGATCAATTCATCACAGAGATGGAAGAAGATTATAAATATGAACAATGTCAGTGATTCTTTGATTATTGCTCTCAATTCCAAAATTCGTTGGAATGATTTAATGTTCTTAGTTATACAGAGTATTACTATTTACAATTTTCTGTTGCAGGCTTTAAGCGATTTTTCTTTTGTTCATGTCTCTAAAACAAATCATTGTATTTGTGTACAATTTGTCTGTAACCCTTCAACTGAAAGTCAACCTTTTCAACTTGAGCTCTAGAGTTTATTTACATAAAATCTGTAAATTGTCATACAGATCAACAAAGCAATTCTATGATTTAAAAACCCACAAGAACTTTGTTCATGATGTAATTATATTCTGATGTATTATTATCTATATCAGGCATCTGAGCTGTGGTTTTACAAAATTGTAATTCCCCTCATCTTTGATGTAAACCAGGCCAAAGAGGATAATATTTCTTGTATCACCCTCTTTCACAAAAACCTATGGACTTTACATGTTATAAAACCAGGCAGTATAGCTTTGTATTTTCCCTGGGCCCTCTTGCATAAAAAGTTGCGATTAAATGCAACTTCATTTTCAACCAATCAGGATCGCGCATTTGGGACTTACATTTAATTTTTTGAGTTGCGTTTAATCGCAACTTTTTATGCAAGAGGGCCCTGGTCTACCAACATCTTGGCATTATTGAAATGAGCAATTGCAGCATGCATTTATTTGCAGGGCACAGTTGTGCTTGCTGGCCCAGTGTGCAGTGGGAAAATTGGGTATGCCAATTTTGACGAAAAGCCGGAATTAGATGATGACTTTGGAATCCACTTGCTCTTGATGTATGATGTGGATAATGATAACAATATTGACTGGCTCCTACTTTCGGGAGATACAACATATATCGCCCTCACTAGATCCATATTAGAGAGTTTTCGCTGTACGACGCCCGTTAATCTAGAACAGAAAATCTGCGGTCCGTGTGCAAAATCGAGAAGTTACTATAGTAACAGTGAACCGCTCCATGAGGGACCGAGTTTTGCGACGGTCCGTGGTAGAAATCACGTCTGTTCCATATCTGCTCTCAAGTGAAACAACAGCCAATCAGCGAGCGTTCTGGTATAATAGACTCGATTGCCAAATTCATGTGCTCTTGTTTACGTTTCGCTCTATACCTTTCTGTGAAGTTTGTTACATACTAGAATTAACAGAATTTCCTGTTTTTTCGGTGATTTTTTTTCTCCTTTTTTCCCATATCTATTAAAACACGAATATAACATGAACATAAAAACTCAACATAACATGAAAATTGTTGAAATATGGATGTCAAAAGCTGTTGTGTTCGAGCAAGACTTGCCGCATGAACACTAGGTTTAGTCCCGTTCATGGTGTTTTGTGTGGCATTGTGTTGCATGTTTGGCAAACTGCTTTGTTTAGTGCATTGTCACTGACGTTGTGCAGATTAGTTTCTTCTGTTTTCTGTGGAATTGTCATGAAATTTGGGTTATCGACCAGATAGACAGAACTGCTGTGTGTGTGTGTGTGTGTTTAAGTCAGACAAGTCGGATATAATTCATCGTGGTCATTATGATAATTGTTTTTGTCAAATGGAAAATTTTTGTTAGAAAGTAAGAAAGCAGGTTTAGTTTTACGTATAATTAAATTCAATTAGATCTAGATCGATGCCATCTATCTTCCATTCTTCTGCCAGACCTTTTTTAAAAAAAGAATTCTGATATTGACTCTACCCAGTGAGAGATACGCTTCATAGAGAAGCCTGTGGTAGCTGATATAATTAATAACCACGGGCCTATAGGCCATGGCAAAGCATCACCTGGGGATCGTCATTCGCCGTAGTTTACAGTGTGTCGATAGACTCATAGTCGGCTCCCACAGGATAGGATATATGTACTGTGTCCGTCTGCGATCGCCAAAAAGCGAAACCGCCTTATAATGAGGACCGTCTCTGTGCGACGGCTGTTCATCCATTTGCTCCCGGGGCGTTCGTGTGTTGTAGAAGTGCGTTCACGACGTTGAGTGAAAACTCCCCATTACCCTCGTCTTCGACTCGGGTAATATGAATCTAGTTCGGGGAATAACGTATCCCCCTCAAGGCCAGTCAGTATTATACAGGGGAACCTCGTTATAACAAACTCCTTGGGACCAAGGAAATTACCTCTTTAAATTGAAATCTTGTTATATCAGGTCTAGAAAACAATAGAATACAAAGAATTGGGACCGGCAAAATCACCTTGTTATAACGAGAGTTTGTTATAACAGTGTTCTTTATAACAAGGTTCCACTGTATAACTATATCAGTACTCAAAGGGATTAAATTGTACTTTTAAGCTACGAGTTACAAAGCTTGCCTCGTAAACTCCTTGGTCCTAGAGTCTGTTAGTGTGCATGCCCTTTACACACTATCACTACATGGACAGCTTGAAATGCCCACATGTTGATATTGCCTTTTAATATGTGGGGGAAAGGAAGGGGCTATTTCTTTTTCTTATGGAAAAAATTCAGTTGTGAAGTTCCATATCTTGGACCAACATTTGTACATGTATTATGATAAAAGAGGAGTTATGACAAAAAACTTCTCATGAAATGTAATGTATAATGTTTCTTCATTTTGGCAAGCTTTTGCCGATTAAAGATTTTCAAAGTAGAAATACAAGCCAGTTGTGAATTAAACATTTCATGTTGAATTAAATAATTCTCTATAAAGTCTAATACCCTTTTCTTTTAACAATAGGGACATTGCATGATTGCACTGATTAATACTGCAAATTTGATAAGTGTTTCTCAGTGTTTGTACCACATAAAAAAAAAATAGAATAAAAATTTGCAAAGCAAACATGCTTTAAAATTATGCAATTTTTTTGCTCCATGCTAACGGATTTGCAGAGCTGCCAAATAGTACGATTTTATCCTATTTCGTACGATTTTTCAGTGACAATACGACACTAGGATTTTTCTCAATAAAATACGATTTATCAAAAAATCGGAAACAAACATTCTTATCGGAGTATACTTCGAGATGGCCTTTCATAGTAGCCAGCAAGAAGGACAATTTTAGTGCTCAATTTACGGCATGTGCATGTGACTTCTCCATTTCACATGGTGGTGCAAAAGACATTTCATTGCTCATTAGTCGACAGAAGCATCAAAACGCTGTGCAAGCCTTGAAGAATGTGAGTCCTCTCTCATTTTGGCAGAAGACAGACTATTCAGTAATAAGAGCTGAGATGTTAATGGCCAATTTCCTCATTGAACACAATTTGCCGTTTTCTACGGCAGACCATCTGACGCAGCTTGTCAAAGTTACTTGTATACATGTATAAATTACTACAAAATAAACAAAATTCGCAATCCTTGAGATATTGTGTAGGAAAGTACACGACAGTTAAGAATAGGATTTTTTTTCTGAAAATAGGATTTTTATGGTAAAATCATAGGATTTTGATCAAGTGAGGTTGGCAGCTCTGGATTTGATGCAGTCAGCAGCTGCAATAGTATCGTAACAACTTTTTGAAAAGTGTTCTAACTTTTGTGTGCCACTTGTGGCATATCCAGCATAAGATGGGACTAACATAGCTGTTGCCTGCCGTTTTGAAACTGAAAGCCCAGATAAAAATTTGTATAATTACAATTAACCTTGCATAACTCGAAGTCGCATATAAATCAAACTTTCCCTAAGTCAAATCAATTTTTTTGACCAAACTAATTAATTGTAAAACAACAGTTATTTACATTTCCTAAGTCAAATTTTGCATAAAATGGAACTATTTTTTGTTGTTGTCCCAACAGATTCAACTTATGCAAAGTTATCTGTACTTGCAGTGGGTCTATACCAAGCATTTTCCACCCCTTTAGCAATTTCTGATTTATGCTGATGCTGTGTAGGCTACAAGCTAAACTTCATCAAGGGATTCACTTTTCTAAAAGGTTCTCCAGAATAACAAAGGGACATTGAATATTATTCAAAACAAGCAACCAAGGAAAAGGAGCATTCTTATGCCGAGAGTTTCCTTTATGTACGGCAAACAAAACGAACATCATTATTCTGATAATCTTTCAAAATTGGTCCTTCCCATGAGCTTTCAATATCCTCACCCTCATCATTATCAATAGGGTCATATTCAACAAGACACTTGTCATCATTGGTTGCACAGGAAATGTATCCTTTCAACCAAACATTCTCATCCTCGATCTCAACTCTGTGCATGATGTGCATACCAACAACATCCTCGAGTGTCAAGTCAACAACCTTCAGGTTTCCATCATTCAAGGCTTGCTGTATATAGTCTTTCGAAAATTCATGTGTAGCTGTTGGATCAAAATTGTAGCTTAGCTTCATTCCGTTCCTGGATTTTCCTGTTACAATGGCACGGAACCAGCCTTCTTTATCATCTCGCACAGTTAAGTGTTCCACAATTTTTCCTTCAAGATTCCTGATACCACATTGCACCTTTTCTCCTTTTCTACACTTCCTTTTAACACGCATCTTTTCTTTTGATCTTTTTCTATTTACTGCCATGCGGAATTCGGCAATGCTCTCTTCTGGTGCACAGATGTTTGTGGAGTCTACCTTTTCTCTATTTTCAGAACTCTCTATTCTCTCAGAAGGTAACCTTTCATCATCAGAGGAAGTTTCAACATCATTCACCTTTCCACTTCCAGAGCAAGTCTTCTCTCGCTCATGATCTGGAGCTTTTCTCTTTCTTCTTTTCTCTTTCTCTTCCCTCTTTTCCCATAACAATTTTACACTCTTAGCATTGTCCTCTCTCTGAGCTTTTACACTCTTTCTGGCATACTCCATTAGTTCGTCTCTCTTCCTTTTTGGAAGACCCTTTCGCCACTCGCTAGTTTTGTTTTTAACATTCATCATGATGCCCTCATACACTTGCACACTTGCACTTGGTTTTGTGCGAATAAGCCAGTCCAACATGCCAAAGTCACGTTCAACACCAACATTTGTCCGTGGCACACTCTCTGTCTCCTTTACCCTCTCTTGACTCATTCCCACGTGACTACCAGATGGCAAGTGGTCTCCTGCCATTCTTTCTGTGACTTGACAAAATTTCATGAATATCATCTCCAAGATCTGTTGTGTCATTGTATCAAGTTCAGGATTGACACAAACCAATGAACTGTAAACTTCATCTCTGTGGATGGGCACATCCTGAAACATGATATCAGTGCCTTTCATGAACTGACTACTGTCATTGGACCACCTTGAAAAACACTCCTGCATTACCTTGTAATGGTCATTCATGTCAGTTATATGGCCTTGTTTGTTAATGATCTGCCACAATGGGCCAGTCACCACCTTGTCAATCAAACCAAGTGCGCGAGTACCTGCAATATACTGACTGACAGTCAAGTCTGTCTGTACATCTTTCAGCAACTGGTTATCTTCTCCATGTATTGCAAAGAATTCTTTCAACTCTTCAACAAGATAGGCAACTCCTGCACTGTTGTGAAAGAGTATATTGAATCTGTTCCCCTTGAAAGGAGCTAGAGGTACAGATTTTATCCCTTTAGATCTAAGGAATGCTCGAAATTGGATCGGTTTTCCATTCTTTTGGCAAGCACGGTCCTGCACTGACTTACATACGTTGCGAACCAAACGTTCTGTCCCACTTACACTCTCTGTATGTTGTCCACTCAAAGCTGCTGCACCAATTATGTCGTCGCCAAAAATCATCTTTTCCCAATCCTTAATTGCATTGTTGGCATAATTAGCCAAACCAACTAAGTAATGAAGGCCACAAAAGAAATTATTCATTTTTGTGAACTGCACCCTCTCATCCTCACTCATACTAGTCCATCCTTCAATGACGCTCGGGAGAATATCTTGCCTGTAGTCCTTCAGAAGTTCATTGAATTTCTTTTGAACTACATGGCGATCACTCATGGTATTTCTAATATTTGCAAGTATTTCATTGACAGATTGGTTGGAACTTTCTTTGTCACTAAGATCATGCAAAATGTGGATCAGCGTGTTAAGAGTTGTTTCAGCTGTTCCCCCCTCACTCTCCTTCATTCCAATCATCAAACTGCCATCGTCTGTGTACACATCGTATGCATTATAATGATGCCCGAATTTGGATGTTGCATCAGTGGACAATGTCATATCTTTCTTCGACAGATTTTCAGCAACTTGTATTTGAGCCATTTTTCGCCCCTCAAGAAACATTGAATTAGCTGTTGACCTTTTGGGCAGGTTGTATACTCGCCTATTTGTAAGCCCCTCTAGAATGGTTCGAACAACCCCCTCACACTTTCCTGCACTAACGCCATATTTGAGAAGTAGGTCCTGGTAAACAGCCCGTATACTAGAGTTATATTGATTTCCATGCAAAAAATTAACTGGCCTCTCTACATCTTTTAAGTCACACAGATGTTGTTGCAAAATTGCAATTTGTTTCTTTAGATTTCTGCAAAGTCTATCCTCCTCCATTTTTTTCTCTTTTTTAAGAGCCTTTTCAGACAATGCAATCTTTTTTCTCCGAAATACACATTGACGCAATCTTCTATTTTGAATCTGGAGGTCTTCAATTTCATCTGTCTGATTTTCTAGTTTATTTTCCAAATTATTCACCCTATTATTCACATCTTCCAGTTCATCTTGTATTTCTGATCTTGCTAACTCTTGCTTTACTGATGCAAGGTCACTCAATTGCTTACATGTATGTACTACTGCCAACTCTCGTCTACAATCCTGTAGTTCTTGTTCTTTCTCAGTTAGGGTGCTGTCAACAGACTTGCTTATTTCTGTGACATCTATTTTCATGCCATTACTCAATTGCTTTTGTACATTGATTAACTCTTTTCTACAATCCTCAAGTTCTTGTTGTTTCTTGACACGAGCAAGTGCTGCTTTAGTCTTTTTCAGAGAGGTTAATGCTTTGGTGTTTTCTTTGACTCGAGCAGAATACATCTTCGCATTTTTCTTTGCGACTAACTTACCCCTAGCACGAGCTCTAACTTCCTTCAAAATGTTCTTTAGTCCGTCACGCTTCATTGTCAGTTCAAGGCGCTTCCTTTCTGTACGCTTTATGATTTGTTTAAAAACACGAACCCTTCCAGCTTCCAATTTACATCTATTTTTAGCACTATTGAGTTCTTTGGCAGCCTGTTCACGCTCAAGTTTTGCATCCTTTAACATTCCCAGTAACTTTTCTTTATCTGACTTCAAATTTTGTTCCTCTCGTATGTTTGTATAAACGTCATTGCCAACAGTGACAGTAACGGTGGTACTAGTACTACTACTACTAGACAAACAACTCTCCCAATTAATTACTCCTTTCTCCTTTTTGACAGCTGGCGGAAACGTAAAAACAGTGCGTATAAATGCTTCAAATTCAGCATCGCTGTTCTTACCCATGCGTTTCTTCAACACACCATATTTCTTCACACATCTTTCCACTCTCATAAGAACTGCGTAGCTATTCAAACCACTGATATCAACATCAAATAGTCTAGCCAACATTTTTGTAATCACCTTCTTATTATCCACGTGCATGTGTGCTTTCAACCACTGATTTAACTCGGCAACCACGCCATTCACTAAAAATACTGGACTCAATTTTGTCCATGGCATTTCCCTATCACTCGTATCACTCAGTAGGCTCGTCACAACATCTTCCCCTAACCCCAATTCATCACACAGCACTCCCACCTGCCGACGCTCTACTTCAATCGAAGTTGAACTTTGCATCATAAAAAAGTTGGATAAATACCTAGAAGTTTGCTGCAACCACCGTGGAGGAACTGAAAATTCAAAAATTTATCTGTAATGGTCGTAAAAATTTAAAAAAGAAGAAATATTACGAACGATTATATGGTCAAAATCTTTCACAAAAGTAAAGCTTTAGTGATCTGCTGTTCAGTCTCAGTCGAGGAGAATTCAAATTCAGCGCGGAGATCACGTGCATATAATATATAGGTACGTAACATGACATCGACATGACGTGTACATCACACACGCGACCTATATTGAAACTCGACCAAAATCAACTCGCCTGGAGCGGGGGCACGCATTGGCTCAGTCCACGATGAGCCACTGTACTCTATACGAAAGTGTGATGAGCCTGTGGCTGGCACCACAGCACAGAACGTGGTTTAGGCATTGATCTCTTCGATTTTTTTCCCGTAGAGACCAGTGGGTGTAGGCAACATGAACTTAGGTTCAATGGTGTAGGCCTAATCATAATATCGGACGGCTGTATCCCGAAAAATCTCGTCCGGTCCAAGAAGAATTTTTTTTTCGAAGTTCAATATATAAGCATGCAAAAAAAATAAAATTAAAGACAAACGAATAAATGTTAGGAAAATCAGACAACTTAAGCCAGAAAGTTATGAATTTTGAATGGTTTGAAAAACTATTAGAATTATTAGACATATTGGCAACTTGGTTATGAGTTGAATGAATGAATGAATGAATTTATTTCATAATACTGCAGAAATCTGCCATGAACATTACAATTGAAAGTATACATCGTTCACATATTGAATACAGATATCATAATCAATAACAATTCCAATGTAATCAAAAGTGAAAATTTACATTAGTCAATAGAAAAGGCAGTATCATGGGAGAACCTAAAGAAAAGCACAGCTTGTTATATAAAACTAGGTTCCCCAATAAGAGATAAAAGATAATGAAGTCTGTGTTACCATTTCATCACCTTGAAATTTATTTCTTCATGCCTTTGTCCAGCATGCTTTCACAAAATATTTCATGAATTTTAGCAAAACTGAGAGACTATTTTCATATTTTACTGTATTTACAGTTATAATTATTCATGTTCCATATAAGTTTTATCAAAAGTACTACTTTATCAAAAGGTGAAGACTCTTGACTCTCATACGAGAGGTCCTGGGTTCGATCCTCGCTCGGTGCTTACATCCTTGGACAAGATGTTTTACCCACGTTTGTCCCTCTCGACCCAGGTGTAAATGGGTACCTGATAATTGCTGGGGTAATAATAATTGCAGGGCCCTCAGGAAGAACAGAATTGATGCTGATGAGGCTTCCCTGGGTAAACGAAATTATTATTATTATTATTATTATCATTATCATGATTTTCACAGAAATATGCAGTGCGAGTCAATAAAAAGAAATAAAGATTCAACCCTAGATATCTTTGCAGTCAGGGCCCCGTTGCATAATACTTACCATTAATGGTAACTCTGCTATCAATGGTAACTACCATGGTAACATCACCCAACAGCCAATCAAAATCAAGGTTTCCATGGGAGTTACCATTGATGGCGAAGTTTTATGCAACGGGGCCCTGCAGTACATATAGATTTAGTAAACGATACTCATATTGTAGCATGTCATATACGTAATACGTTTACTTCAATTTTACATCTTAATCAATAAATACCGACAGAGGTCAGCTGAATAATAGCTGAGTAATATTTTTCCTGATTCATGTCAAATTTGCCTCTGCCTAAGTTTTGAGTGGAAGGTTGAATGCACTCACAAATAAAGTCACTTTTGAACAGCATTCCGCCCATACTTGATGGGCAAAGACGATGATTTTGACATGCTTTTTTAAAATGGCCAGTGCTCAGTAATCCATGATCGCATTTTCATTAGCAGCCTATCAAATTAAAGGAGACAATTTTTATAATACATTTCAGCGATTTTATTTGGTTTTTAAGATACTGGGGCTTGAATAATTGTACGTTTCCTTTTTATTGACTCACACTGTATACTCATTGCTTGCACTGCAAAAACATGCATGCTGCTACTATCTTGAGTAGGGGTCCACTCGCTATTCATAAGGACCGCTATTCATAGAAAACCGCTATTCATAGCGGTCCTTATGAATAGTTATGAATGGTGGTCCTTATGAACGAAGTCCTTATGAATAGCGAGGTAATTTGTCTATGGTTTGCTCGCTGAGTAGGAGGACCGCTATTCATACAAAACCGCTATTCATTTAGTCACGCGTTATGGATAGTGGTCCTTATGAATAAGTGGTCCTTATAACACGATAAAAACTACTTCGAAAAATAAACTCAAGGGTAATTTCAAAGGCCTATTGTACTGCCCATAGAAATCAGGTTCGGATTATACGTAATACGCCATTGTAATGTTCGCACATTTTTAAAGGTGATAGACAGGTCTATTGAAATGGCCTTCAGTTGATTTTTCGAAAGTAGTTTTTATCGTGTTTTATGAATAGCGGTCCTTATGACTAGCGAGGTTACCCCCTTGAGTAAAGATTATGAGGATATCAGATTCTTTGGAAGAAATTTACATAAACAAAACTATGGGTGAATAATGAGGAAAGACATTCCAAACTCATGACAGTGTTGTCAAGTATTATTTTGATATTTTAATAGTTTTTATGTCATTAAAACTTCAGAGCTTTCTTAGAAGTTTCCTGATGATTCCTCAAATTTTTTCTAATCCGTTTGTCTGATTTCTATGAAAGCAACTTTTTCTTGGACCGAATTTTCCTTCAACTAGTGTTGCAAGGGGAAGTCCACCCTGTTGCTTTTGATAAAAGCAGAAAAATGAAACAGATCAGTGAATTTAAAGTTTGAGGAAAATCCGATGAAAAGTTGGAGAAAGTTATTAGTACATGTAATTATTTTTAAGTTGTAATAAGTCAAATACAAATTATCAACTCTGTGACTTTTATTAAGAGGTCATCTCACTTATTTTGCTTTGTACGGAAAATCCGATAAATTTATGTTTTCTTGGTTGTTGAAAGATTTCATGCAGGAGTTGAGAAAAAACACATTAATTTGCAATAATTGTAACTAGGGTGCATGCATGTATAATACTAAAGGGCAAGTCCTCCCTGATGATATTTAAGTTGGTTTTAAAAGAAGCTGAACAATTAAAGAAAGAGATCAACGATATATAGTTTGAGCAAAATCTGAAAGAATTTTAAAAAAATGTTTTGAACTTGTAATCAATCAAACACAAATTGGCAACTTCGTGACGTATCTTGCGAAGCCCTCTTCCATTTGCCCTCTACTTGAAAAATCATAAATTTCCATTTTCTCTAATGAAATGTATGATCATATACGTGCACGCTATAGATAATTATAATCATTGCGAATATGTTTTTACAGATAACCTATATGAAACAAATCTATTCCTTTATCAAAATCTATTTCTGTACAGAGCAAATGCTATAGGAGAGGAGCTAGCAATGTACGTCACAGAGTTGCCAATTTGTGTTCGATTGATTACAACTTCAAAAATTTATAACTTTCTTATTTCTAACGGATTTTGCTCAAACTTTCACTAATGTGTTTCTCTCACTTTTCTTCTTTTATTCATATCAACTTAATACCATGCAGGGTGGACTTCCTCTTAAAATATTTTCTTAAGAGCAATGGAAATTTATGAATTGAATGTACAGTTAGTTGGGGTCGGACCACTCTGCACGTAGTGTAGAGTTCAGAGGGTATAGGGATGACACGACATTTGCTCCTGCGACATTTGCTCCTGCGACATTTGCTCCTCCGTCTTTATCTCGGAAGGTCAAAGGTTAAGGTCAAGGTCATGATTTGTTTTTTTTTTGTTAAGGACAATGTGAAGATTAGGATTAGGGTTAGGTTTAGAATTAACATGACAAAGTTAGACCAGAGCAATTGTCGCAGGATTTGTTCCTCTCATTTTCTGCTTTTGTTCAAACCAACTTATATCAGTGTGGACTTCCCCTTTGAACCAATCCTTGTCATGTAAACAATTAAATTCTTCCTTTCCAAATATACCTGCACCTTGGTGGTAGCCTCCCTGAAGTATCGCACTTGTCTTTTTACGAGGTGATTTGGTTTACGAGAGCCATTCCCGGGATGCTGTCGCCAGAATGTTGTGGAACGGCAGTGTTGTTTATGCACAATTATTTCCGGTACACACATTTATGGTCTTTATTTGTCAACAAATGAAAGATTATGTCAGAAAATATTATTTGAATTAAGGTTATTAAACCCTTTTGCAAAAAAATCGATCGCTTTAACTTTGCAAGTGTCAAATTTGGTTCGATACGAGTTGTACCTTTAGAGCCTTATAACGACCAAAAAGTATTTCTTTTTTATTAAAAAAACTTTCTTTTTATCTGTTTTCCATAAAATAATGTCTAAAATTAAACCAAAAAAATTTAACACACTTTCTAAATTAGCTTGTGTCTTTCTCAATTTTCATTGAGATGTGCGCTAATATTATGAAACGTTTTTAAATTACGTAACAAAATTTGTAAAGAAATTGGCTTAAAAAAGAAGGGAATGCATTATCTACTACATGTAGTCTTACTCAGCCGCGGCTGCCAGATTCGCAAATGAGGTTGTGGCCAAGCCTCTAGGACCGGCCTTGCGACATGGCACGATCACCTCCAGGATAGAGTATAGGTCGGTTGCACAAACGAAAATATGTCACGCTGTTAATTCCAACGTATATATTATTTTTTTAAAATAAAGATTATTGTAACCTATAAAGACTTTTTCTAAAATAAGTAAATCCTCTTCTTTGTCAACATAACCGGGACCCTGGACCCTTTGATATGATTATGTCTGTTTTGGCAATATGACTCTTTAATAAATACATTTTAATTGTCTCTCCTATAGCAGGTGGGAGACGTATAGGCGCCGCTTTTCCGATGGTGGCGGCAGCAAAGTTTAGGTTTAGGGAATTTGAATTACTCTCACTATTTCATAGTTTGTCCAAATTCTATAAAACTTGTGCACAGGTGTTATTAAAGGTCAGTGGAAGTCAATTATAAATTATGTATATTACAAATACTTAACGTTGGGTTGTTATTTTTGTGATATATAATTTCTTTCAAAGCCAGGTAAGTTGGATACAAGTGTTATTACTTCTAAGATAAATTTTAGGCCACCCTAATAGGCCAGGAGCCTATCCCAAAATAGTCACCCCATTTAACACATGAGAATTGACCCCTTTAAGTTACTTAGACCATCCATGTCATTCACAAAAGCTTGTCAGCCTGAACGAAGCTGCCGGGTTTGGCCCCAGAGCCTCCCGAAAGGGCCCGCTATATAGTCGGGTCGATTTCAGCCCATCTATTATGCGCCAAACTTTGTAATGTAAGTAATGTAGGTAATGTTCAATTTCTTTAGTAATGTAAGTAATGTTTATTTCTTAGAAATGTAAGTAATGTTTATTTGTTAGTGTAAAGCGCTTTGAAACATTTTGTTATAGGAGCTGTATAAAATGTTCATATCATTATTACTAGCGGCATCCGTGGAAAATCCACGGGATTCGAGCGCAAAAAATCGTGTAGTGAAAAATTACACTGTTTTCAATTGTGGCTTATTAAACTTATACATGGTGTATCGAATTCAATAAATATATTACAAACAATGGATTATTTCAAAATCCAGATTTTTCTCAATTTGGAGGTAGAAATCCTCTCTGTGTTATAATTTTTCATATTCCATAGACATTTTTCTTTTCCCTCTTGCACCTATCATAAAACTTCCTGTGCCTTAACCATTCACTCCTCACAGACGTTAAATTAATGTTACTCAAGACAGAAAAAATAAATAAATTCAAGAAATAGAGCTAATGATTTTCTTTAATACATTTCATTATCAGAATAAAAAAAAATATGGAGAAAACAAAATTTTGCTTTATAAGTCTATTAGTATTGTGCATTGAACTTAAAAATGAAACAAGATCAAGATAGACATTTTTTTCTTCTAATTTGGGGCAATGAGTTAGTTATACATGCAGCTCTTATATATATTTTTAAATCCAGATTACAAGAAATAATCCATTTTGAAATAATCCACTGTTTACATTGTTTTTGTTACTAAATAATCATATTAAAACTATGTTTTAGCGCAACTTTAGGGTTGTATGTTGGTGAAATATTCAATCAAAAATAATGATAGGTTAATACATGTTACATAAATATATTTTTTTTTTAAATCAATAAGACGAATGTTTAGTAATTATGATTCTATGGGTATATGGTTTCTAAAAGAAAAATTGTGCAATTTTTTTTCATCTAAGCTAATTTTTAGTTTCTCTTGTATCTACATTAAATTCTTTTAATATTGTTTTATTAGTTAAAAAGAAGAATAATGTAATATTAAAAGGAAAATAAGTTTAAGATTATAACATGTTATTCTTACTTTAGAATATGTCACATACTTTTTTTGAAAGTTAAAAGTCAGGTTTTTTTTTTAAATTTGTTCTTTGGGCTAAAATAATTTATTATTTTTATGTCTTATATATAGAGGTGATTATGTATAATACACATTTGCCGATGAGAGAGATTGCTTATCTACTGTTATGTAAGAAATAACAATATATTTATTTCAAAACTTGTTTCCACGTGAAAATCACGGGCCCAATAATACTGTGAAATTAATTTTACGTTATATGAGCTAATGACTTTTAGCTTCCATGAAGATTGTTTAATGTTTGTGTGTTTATTGAAGCAAATTTATTCTTTTTTACCTGTCCTTTCCCCGTTCCAACAATATCACCCCAGGAGAAACGCGAGCGATGTTGCCTGATGCCTAAACATATGAAATTCTACCGTGCCATCCATTTTTTGTTGTTGTTGTTGTTTGTAATGAAACATGATTTGTAAAAGTCATAATCCGATTTACCCACGTACCCCTGTAATATTTAAAACCCCAGATAAAATTGCAATCCACCACTTATAGGCCTGTCATGTGCAGGGGCGGATCCAGGATTTTGAAAAAGAGGGGGCACAGAGCCGGAAAAGTACGTACTAAAGGAGGCAATTTTTTATTGTGTACTTAAGGTATGCCAGTTTTGTTTCAAAAGGGGGGGAGGGCCGATTCGTCCCCCCTCCCGGATCCGCAGGCCCTACCATGCCCCCTCCCCTCCCTCTACTCCAGCCAGTGGCGTATACAAAGCTGGTTCCAAATTCTTTGGGGGTGATTTCATTTGTTCTACAATGAAAATAAATTTAATCGATGCATTGACATATCCTCCATCCCAACCCCTACCCCATCCCCCTGCTCTTTTTACGCCCATGACTCCAGTGATTTAATTTTTTCTACAATTAAAATAAAATCAAGTGATGCATTCACATATCCCCAACCCCCTGCTATCTGCGAATATAACTCCAGTGATTTCATTTTTTCTACAATAATAATGAAATTAATTCATGCATTCGCATATCCCCCATCATTATACGGTAAGATGAATTTATCATCAAATTTTAATTGTAATATTTAAAAAAAGATGATATTAAGTAAACTGTTCCCAATCCTGAAATATAAGCAGCTCAGTAAGGCATTTACTGCCGGACTCTTCCCCTGGAGTTCAGCCAGCCAACCCTTACAACAGCTCAGCCTCAGAGAGCCTGGCGTTGCCGTGACAGTACCGGCTGTGTAGAGGAGAGTGCCATCAGTTTTTTACTAATTACGGAGAAAATAGGGACAAACAAAGTCCACAAATACTATACTGCAACAATTGTTTGTTCTCACCAATGTCACTCATGTCCAAAGTCAACCTTGGACATCTCCAAATACGCAGCTCAGTTAATTAGGTATTTACCCCTGGTCTCTCCGTGATTTCCTCCCTATGTCTCGCTTTCTGCTTTAATACGCAGGCGAGACAAAAACGGCAAAGTGCCCCTAAACCAAGCTTTGCTGCCCAAAATGCTCTGGATGTAGAGAAAAAAACATTTGTTGCCATTACAACCTTAATAACTCCAAAGTGTCTCATTCAATTCTGGTCAAATTTACATATAGTACAACCTTGAGTATTGTAACTTTCTTGGGATGCAATTTGGTGTCAAATAATCATGTCAATAATAAGTTATTAAATTGATTTCTCAAAAGCAGTCAAATGATATTGTCAGGATTATGTAAACACACCCATTGTCCATCTGCGCCTGTTTGACAACACATAATAGAAAGCTTGCAAGGTATTTATGTTATTAACACAAGAATAGTAGATTTCAGCGTGGCAGCCACATACATGTAGTTAGCCCACGAGACCGACTTTTTTTTCAATCTCTTGAACCTTCAGATAACTATTCGGAAGGCGAGTGAGACTGTCGGTCTCGGGGGCTGTAGCCCAATAGAGGTCATGAATAAATAGACTTCAAATTTGACTTTGTCTACACAGCCCACGGGACCGATAGCCAAAGAGACTGACACCCTCAAAAATGTTGTCAGAAGGCCCATAACACTACATGTTGGTCTCATGAGAATTCTGACACCTTTTTCTGAAGGGTTTACTAGACCAACACTGTTGTTCTCGTGGGCTGTCGGTTTCTTGAGCCTCCGTTCTCGAGGGGGGGGGGGGGGGCTTTCACTCTTCTGGCACATCCCAATTTTTATTGTCTTGCCCAGCCCACCAAATGATGTTTTGTCCGCTGTTCGTCCGTCCATCACAAATGTTTTCCTGCAAGACTCTCTTGTGACAAATAACTGTTAATCCTATTGTGCCCAAACTTGGATCAGAGATGCACTTATTTATTTCTTTCTGATATTTGGACAGGATGGCTCATTATCACCAATATTGGTGGTCTTCCATGAGGGCCGGATAGCAATGATAAGTAACAATAATAGCCAAACAAAATCATGAAAATAAACTCGTAACAATTTTTTTTTTAACGAAAATGTCGTTGCACATTTCTATCATCTTAATAAATCATTTGTACAGACGGTGATATTTTCTAAAATCCGTTGAAAAATATCCATTTATATATTACTTGGGGGACCTTCACGTTATGGCGCTGTCAGGGGTCACATACTAAGGTCAAAGGTCATACATGTATGTTTAAGTTTACCTGCATGACTCTCTTGTGACAAATAACTTGGCAACCGTTAATCCTATTGTGACCAAACTTAGATCAGAGATGCACTTGGGGGACCTTCACATTTTGGTGCTGTCAAGGGTCACATGGTAAAGTCAAAAGTCATTTGGGGTCATGTGTTGACATTTACCTGCAAGACTCACTTGAGACAAATAACTTGGCAACCATTATTCCTGTTGTGACCAAACTTAGGTCAGAGATGCACTTGGGGGATCTTCACGTATGGTGCTGTCGAAGGTCATACTCTGAAGTTAAAGGTCATCTTTGGTTAAATGTAAGTTTATACCAAGAAGACTCTCATGATTAGTAACCTTGCATACATTGTTCAAAGTGCAACCAAACTTTTTGTGGGGATGCTCTTTGGTGACATTTATTTTGCTCACAGGTAGGCGATACAGTCTGGCTATTTATTGCCTTGTGTATCTTGGATGGATTGATGTCTGGGTGAGGGTTATGCCACTTACCCTTGCAGTAATGTTAGGTCATTTGATGTCACTATTTCAAAATGTGAAAAAAATGGCCTCCTTCCACATGAATAAATGGGTGCCGAGATACTGTTGGTCAGTTTAAGTGTGCTTTGTGCTGATGTCCAGTGGTAAACTGCTTGACCTTTTGTGAGGGATTATCAGTCCTCTCGCCGATTGGTACCAAACTTGGCATGAACATTTTTATAGTGGCCTGGTGCACACAAGGTGTTACTTCATTTCCACCATTCAAGGACATTCATGCATTATGGTAAATACACAGAACAGTCCTGGTAGGTTCAATCTCTAGCGACAGCAGTAACCCATTCAAGCAGAGTGCGATGGCCTAGCTAAAGGTTTTGGATTTGTCCCGAAATTGACTTTAGACAGAATACTGGCAAAACATTCTACACAAACAAGAGTGTATACAAAACATTTGTGTGACAGCTCTGGGTGCAGTCATCATTGTCTGTAGGGGCCTAGTATTCATTGCTTACTATGGTATTAATTCTGTTGAATCACTTGAATGTCCCAAAAAGTGGGTGTAATAGACAGTAGTGGAAACGCCTTGTGTGCATTGGGCTTTTATAGGCTTTTTGCAATTGCAAAATTTTGCTTCGTCCCGTACTATTGGTGGGGCTAAACGAGGCCCACTTGGGCTAACTCCACGATATCATGGGATTATTTTAGTCCTGGAAAAAAGCAGGGTTAGCCCCACCAAATGTGGGGCTACCCGGCTAGGCACTCTGGCTAGGGAGATAGTACGGGACTAAAACTGCAAATGGGAACACGCCAAAAAAATATTTTACTGTGTATGTTAGGGGTTCTATGTGGAAGTACCTTATTCAAAATATGAACTTCAAATGTTAATTCTAAAAAACAAGATATTGCAAGCTGAAATATACACTCCCAGTATTAAAACAATGCAGCGACTTGCGAGGAGACTAGTCAACGCACCCGTTCACGCTCGCATAGAGTAAGGGCCAGCACAGAACCCAACTCCGAGTTCAGTTCGGCACGAGGGGGTTTATGTTTTCCTTAATTTGCTTCATACTCCTTAAGTGTTAGCCCTAACAAGGCCATGGGGCCCGTTGCACAAAACTTGCGTTTGAACGCAACTCAGGAAAATCAAACGCAACTTTATTTTCAGCCAATCAGAAGTGCGCATTCAGGACTTGCGTTTGATTTTAAGAGTTGCGTTTAAACGCAACTCTTTGTGCAACGGGCCCCAGGTATGATGTTTTCAGGTTGGTTTTTATACATTCTAGCTGTACACAAATTATTTTTTAGGTGATTGGTACACTTTAAGTGGTATTCATCTTAAATGAAAATTGCATGGAGCAGGTGTAACAGTGCTCAGCATCTCCCCAGTGCAGCGCGTCTCCCCAGTTCAGCGCATCTCCCCCTTCTACGCTAGACTCGATGGTGCACGCCTGTAATTATTTCCCCATAGGCTCATATGTTAAAAATAAATCAAAAATCATGAAAACCCAGTGTTTACAATAAGACTATTCCTGCTTATGCTACCTCTAGATAATAGTGTTATCTTTATCTCCTGAGAGTATGAAGTCACATACAGTTAACTCTGCATAAGTCGACCTTTATAAGTCGAATAATCGCCTTAGTCAAAGCAATTTTTCAGAACAGAATGAGCAAAACGTGTTTTTTACCTCTTCTATTAAAGTCAAATTTCGCCTAAGACGAACAGATTTCTGTGGTCCCAAGAGATTCGACTTAGGCAGAGTTACCTGTACTTCTGATCGTTTTTTTAAATTGGCCTGAAATGAGACTATCACGAATTGCTGAGGCACACAGATGCAGCAAATTGTGTTATCTTCGCAGGGGGACAGGGGGACACTGAGCACTGGTACACAGGCATAGTAATACCTGCCATTTGACCTATATATATATTTTTTGATGTTGGATTCTATTACTATGTATATTCTGTACCCCTAACTTAAACAAATTTTCTGACAAGCATGATACAGTGGAAACTCATTACAACAAACTCCTTGGGACTGAGGAAAATACCTCTTTATATCGAAACTTTGTTATATTGGGGCTAAAAAACAATAGAATACAAAGAAGTAAAATTACCTTGTTCTAATGAGAGTTTGATATAACAGTGTTCTTTATAACGAGGTTCCACTGTATTGGTGGTTTGTAGTTTTGACAATGTTATTTGTAGGCAAACTTGAAAAGAATATATGGAATGATAGTTTATATACTAACTCAATTAATACTACATGTAATAGAAGTTCATAAAATTTTTTCTTTTTCTTCATGTTTATGGAATATTTTGGGGTTTTGGCTAATATCGTAGTCCCACCTTCTATTGATCTAATGACAAGATATCTAACAAATTTTTTGAGGAGTTTGAAATAACATTTATGCAGCATTTTCATGCTTTAAAGGGAAATCCAACCTTAATAGCAAGTTGCTTTGAAAGAAAGAGGAAAAATCCAGAGAAGCAGATTGGTGAAAGTTTGAACGAAATCGGACAAGCAATAAGAAAGTTATGAATTTTTGAAAGTTGTAATCACTATGCTTAAAGGGAAAGTTCACCCTGAAGATTACTTGAGTTTAAAAAATGCAGAAAAAATAAAGAAAAATATTGGCGAAGGTTTGATGAAAATCGGTCAAATAATAAAAGAGTTATGAGTATTTAAAGTTTTGGATTCGTGACGTCACATGCGAGCAGCTGCCCATTGGTCATGTAATAAATATTCCATATATTCACATTTTTTTTACGTTCCACGATAAATTAATATTGTTTCTTTTCAGAATCTAGTATTGAATAGCATTTCTGACAATATATCAAATGCACAGACGAAAATATTCTAAATTTTCTGAGAAAACTGTATTTTATGGAATATTTATCACATTACATAATGGAGGAGCTGCTCGCATGTGACGTCACAAAATCAAAACTTCAAAAGTCCATAACTCCGTTATTCTTTAACGGATTTTCTCCAAACTTTCGCCAATATTTTTCTTTATTTTTTCTGCATTTTTTAAACTCAAGTGATCTTCGGGGTGAACTTCCCCTTTAAGGGAATTTCAAATTGGCCGAATAGGTATTGTCAATATGATGTAGCTGTGGACAACTCCCCCATTCGCTCTAACATACAAAATGAGTAAAATGTCACTTTTTTTTCAAAATGCATTACTTAGTAGGATCTTTTTGTTCATGAAGACCTATAAAAATATGCTATCTCTAATATATTTTGAGTACAGCCCCGAGGGTAAAAGCGCCTCGAAGAAAACCGCAAATTAATGATATTTTTGTGTACGACAAATGGGAGAGTTGTCCACAAAAATGTCACAATTGACTCACCAAATTGCCAATTTGAGATTCGCATAGATGTAGTGATCTCATTTTTCAAACATCCATAACTTTCTTAGTCCTTGTCCGATTTCTTTCAAACTTTCACCATCCTGTTTTATTTTTCTGCTTTCACACGAATCATATTTTTACCAAGGTTGGATTGCCCTTTAATGAAAAAAGAGGCATCTACCCAGGGGCAGAGCCAGGATTTTGTAAAAGGGAGGGGGGAGGGGTCACACATATCTCCAAAATTCTCTGACAAGCAAAAAGAAGAAGAAGAAAAAAAAAGGTTATTACACGTTTTGTGCTCTCTTTGTTCAAAATTCTCTGACAAGCAAAAAAAAAAAAGTTATCAGTTTCAAAGGGGGGGGGGGGAAAAACAATGTATACTTTTCTTTCAAATTCAATTCCAGCCCATGCCCCCCCCCCCAAAACCGCCACTGCATCTACCTGTAACTCCAGTTATTGTTATTGTTACTGTAGGTGCGACCAGGGTTTTATTCTTTCCCTGTCAGTCATTTGTATTAGCTGAATTTGAATTTGGAAAGAACACTGAAAAGAACATCAGTGTTAAAAATTTGCTCAACCCCTTCAGAAATTACAAGAACTGAAGGAGATAAAATGGAAGTTGCATGTAGATGTAACAAAAGAAAGAAAAGGGAAAAAAATTTCTTGGTTGAGCGCACATTGGAACTGCCCCAATGGCCCTGCCCAAGCCCTCTTTTCACCCCGTAGGGTCAGGCGAGGAGTTAGTTCCTGTTTAATCAATTCATCACAGAGACAGAAGATTAACAATACATGTAAGTTTTTGTTGTTCGTGTCTTTAAAACAAATCATTGTACTTGTGTATAAACATTTTTTCTGTAACCCTTCAACTGATAGTTAACCTTTTCAACTTGAGCTAGAGAGTTTTATTTACATTAAATCTGTAAATTGTCATACAGATCAACACAGTAATATGATAAGAAAAACAAGAACTTTGTTCATGATGTTATTATATTATGTAATACCAGTACATGTACTCAAAGTAATAGATTAAATTGTACTTTAATCTAGGAATTACAATGCTTTTCTCGTAAACTCCTTGGTTCTAGAGTCTGGGTGCTTGCCCTTTACACACTTTCACTATGTGGGGCAAAATGCATGGTTTGATCAACTCGTTTTCTACTTAGCCACTACATATGTATTCATTTTTCTATCAAAGATCATTGAAGAGAATTGTGTAAACTTCATGTAGTGTTTATCAGTGTATAGAATATTTTTCCTCTAACCCATTTTAAGGAAAACATACCTGTAGCCATAGATGCAAAAAAAAGCTCTTGTTAGCTTTATTTCATTACACTTTTCTTCACTCCTCTCTCTCTTTAAAACACACTCTCCCACTGCTCTGTTTGGAGTTTTCATTTCAAGTCTTTGTACCATCGTGGTTCTTGATCCTGTCTGTATGGGTAATCATTAGGCTCGTTTCGAGTACTCGATTAACCGTCTACTCGCCCGATAGGGTCACTACACGACTAATGAAATTTCCATCGACTACTCGGTAACATAGTTGGAACTTGTGAATAACCCCCCAAAACCTCTAATTCAGAATAAAATATAGAAATTTATCATTTAATAGTTAGTTCTAAGATATTTTAATGTCATTTGAATCAATAAAATTGACATGAGAGCGTTTCTTTTCGGTAGCTAAGTTCTCGAGGATCGAGCAGTAAAAACAAAGTCTGGCTGAGTAGGCTCCCGATACATCGGAAGCTGCAGTTATAAGCGGGTGTGTGAGCCAGCCGCGCACACATCGGTCACCGCGATGTACACCGTATACATGTAGCTCACCGTGTAAGCTCCTATCAAATTTTTTTTTAAATGAAAGGACGCGTATCAGCACAGAATATTTTAAAGATAGTAATAGATGAAAACAAAAGGACACTGAAATACTCCTTACTTGCTACGTGGGCTTGTTCGTTGCCGACGGGTCATGCACGGGCATGCCCATGTCGATTTGACGAGGGCATTGAATTTGATGTCGATCGCACGCTCAGAACGTGCACAATTTCAATACGGAGAAAGATGAATGGGATTTCGTGTACTAAAACGCTCCGAACCCAACTGTACTTCCGGGTACGAGCGCCACCTCTTGGCGACTGGTAAACAACTGCAATATCATGATTACGACTGTGATGAAAAGGGGGAAGGAAATGACGATCTATTTCGCTTGATTTTACCTTGATTTTAATTTAGTCTTCATGAAAGTAGGTAGGAGGAGATAATTTGCATTGCTCTGAATTTTAGAACCAACACTGATCGTTTTAAACTTGTTTAATTTTAACATTTTAATACGGAAATCGGACATTAGTTACGGTTGTTGCATAGGCTGTTTGGGACTGGTTGCATGGCTTCACGTTGGTGCTCCGGCCTGAAAAGGTTGCGCGCTTCGGGGCCGGAGCAGTCGGCCTGTCTTATTGCCAAAATCATTATACCGAGTAGTCGACTACTCATCTGAAAAAATGTCCGTGTAAACGACTACCGAAAATGGCCTTTCAAAACGGGCCTAGTAATCATGAAATAGGGCGGCAGAGTACATGTACAGTATTTATTACAATTAATTCAATAAAAAGAGGAAATTCCACATTCAGACTGCATACACGTACTATGCTATCTTGTCAGCTGAATGTGATACATGTATGCGACTGTACAAATAGTAACTGTTTTTGTACTGTATTGTGATAAAGACAGGTTTCTTGCAAGTTTTCACATGCTAGAGCCAGCAAATGTGCAAGGAGTCAGAACACTTGACTGTAACCAAGAGATCTTCTCTCGCAAAGCACCTTTAGTCCTTTACAATTGATTCCTTTTATTGACTTTAAGGTCTAACAAACTGAACATCATTGTCCCAATAGTATTTCAGAATGGGTCCTTCCCAGGAGGTCTCCATGTCTTCAAACTCATCATGTTCAGTAGGGTCATATTCAACATGACAACAGTCATCTTTGGTTGCATTGGAAATGCATCCATTCAACCAAACATACTCCTCCCCTACCTTAACTCTGTGCCTTAAATGCATACCTACAACATCTTTGATGGTCAAGTCAGCAACCTTCAACTTTTTGTCTTTCAATGCTTGCTCTGTTTCTTGTTTAGATAACTCATGCCTAGCTGTTGGTTCGAAATTGTAGCTTAACTGAATGCCATTTCTAGATTTTCCTGTCACAATGGCATGGAACCAGCCTTCCTTATCCCCTTGCACAGTAAAGTGTTCAATGATTTTACCAACTAAACCATACTGCACCTTTTCCCACTTTCCATCCTTTTTCTCTACACGTGCCTTTTCTTTTGATCTCTTTTCATGCACTTTCATACGGAATTCAGCAACACTCTCATTTGGTGCACACATGTTAGTGTAGTCTACCTTTACTCTATTGTCAGTGCTTTCTGTTCTCTCAGATGGTGCCCCTTCATTCATGATGGGTGTTTCTTTCTGTTCCAACCTCGCTTTCTTTCTGCCCTGCTGACTTTCCTTCGTTGACTGAAGTTTCGCTTGCAACATTTCTTGCCGCTTATCCACACTCAATATCACGTCTACCTCATTCTCAGAGAGTGAAATACCATCTTTCTTTCCCTCAACAGCATCCACCTCTCCATCTCTAAAATGACTCTTCTTGTTTAGAACTAGAGCTTTCCTCTTCCTACTTTTCTCCTTTTCTTCCCTCTTATCCCATAACAATTTCACCCTCTTGACATAGTCCTCTCTCTGAGCTTTTACACTTTTTCTGGCATACTCCATTAATTCTTGTCTCTTTTTTTCTGGAAGACTCTTTCGCCATTCGCTTGTTTTGTTTCTTGTACTCATCATGATGCTTTCATATACTAGCATGCTCGCAGATGGTTTAAGACGTATAAGTCTATCCAACATGCCAAAGTCACGTTCAACACCAACATTTGTCCGTGGCACACTCTCTGTCTCCTTTACCCTCTCTTGACTCATTCCCACGTGACTACCAGACGGCAAATGGTCTCCAACCATTCTCTCTGTGACTTGACAAAATGTCATGAATATCATCTCCAAGATCTGTTGTGTCATTGTATCAAGTCCAGGATTGACATGCACCAGTGAACTGTAAACTTCATCTGTGTGGATTGGCACATCCGTAAACATGATATCAGTGCCCTTCATGAACTGACTACTGTCATTTGACCACCTTGAAAAACACTCCTGCATTACCTTGTAATGGTCATTCATGTCAATTACATGGCCTTGTTTGTTAATGATCTTCCATAATGGGCCAGTCACCAACTTGTTAATCAAACCGAGTGCGCGGGTACCTGCAATATATTGACTGACAGCCAAGTCTGTCTGTACAGCTTTCAACAACTGGTTATCTTCTCCATGTATTGCAAAGAATTCTTTCAACTCTTCAACAAGATAGGCAACTCCTGCACTGTTGTGAAAGAGTATATTGAATCTGTTCCCCTTGAAAGGAGCTAGAGGTACAGATTTTATTCCTTTAGATCTAAGGAATGCCCGAAATTGGATTGGTTTTCCATACTTTTGGCAAGCGCGTTCCTGCACTGACTTACACACATTGCGAACCAAACGTTCTGTACCACTTACACTCTCTGTATATTGTCCACTCAAAGCTGCTGCACCAGTTACCTTCTCTCCAAAAATCATCTTTTCCCAAGCCTTAATTGTACCGTTGGCATAATCAGCTAATCCAACCAAATAATGAAGGCCACAGAAGAAATTATTCATATTTGTGAACTGCATCCTTTCATCCTCACTCATACTAGTCCATCCCTTAACAATGTTTGGAAGAATATCTTGCCTGTAGTCCTTCAAAAGTTCATTGAATTTCTTTTGTACTACATGGCGATCACTCATGGTATTTCTAATGTTTGCAAGTATTTCATTGACAGATTGGTTGGAACTTTCTTTGTCACTAAGATCATGTAAAATGTCGATCAGCGTGTTAAGAGTTGTTTCAGCTGTCCCACCCTCACTTTCCTTCATTCCAATCATCAAACTGCCATCATCTGTGTACACATCGTATGCATTGAAATGATGCCCAAATTTGGATGTTGCATCAGTGGACAATGTCATATCTTTCTTTGACAGATTTTCAGCAACTTGTATTTGAGCCATTTTTCGCCCCTCAAGAAACATTGAATTAGCTGTTGACTTTTTTGGCAGTTCGGGCACTGAAATATCTGTAAGACCCTCTAGAACAGTTTGAACTACCCCTGCACAATTTTTTGAACTCACTTCGTACTTCAGAAGTAGATCATGATAAACAGCCCGTATTTTATCATTATATAGATTGGACTTCTTATAGGTTGGTAATGGTTTGCTGTCATATTCTAACTCTAATGCCTGCTTCTCTTCTTTCAGCTCTTTAATTTGTCTTTTCAGTTTTCGGCAAAGAGTATGATGCTTTTGACTTTCTTCATATGTGCGTTGTTTCAAGAATTTTATTGTTACTCCGCTGCGGTATACATTCTGTTGTTTTTTCCTTTTGTCATGCTTGAGATTTTCAATTATTTTCTTCTTTTTTTCTACCTCAGATTTCTTTTCAACTTCTCTTTTCTGCAGTGCATACAATAACTGTTTTTGATATCCTTCAAGTCCTGCTTCAAGTTGTTTCGCAGGTACATGTATTGCTTCTAAATTTTCATCAGGTCTTGTTTTTTCTTTTATGTCCCTTATCTCCTTTCTACAATTGTCAATTTCATGTTGTTTCTTAGCTAGAACCGATTTCAACTGCATAGTGAAGGGTTCCATCAACTCGTCAACCTCTACCTTTTTTTTCATCTCGACATCCCTCAACTTTTTTTTTGCATCCATTATTTTTTTTCTGCACAAATCAATTTCATGTTGCGTCTTACGTTGCCTTCTGGTAGACTTGATATAGTCATGAGCTACCTGCTGTGATGTTTTAATCTGTTCAAGTTCCTGCTGTACAGAGCAAAGTTCAAGTGTTTGTTTTTTAAGCTTCGCAGTATACCTTTGTGTTGCTGCCAGAGCAAGTGACTTTACCCGTACCTGTTTACCCTCCTTCTCTATCATTTCCTTCATCTTTTCAACTTCCATTTCCAATTCAAGGCACTGTTTTTTAGCCCGTTTAAGCTCGTGCTTGCATTCAAGAACCCTACCAGCTTCCATTCTGCATTTATCAATTGTGCTATTGATTTCGTCAGTATCTCTTTCATGCAGAAGACGAACATTCTCTATCGTACTTACCAACTTGTCTTTTTCTGCTTGTAATTTTTGAACCTCTCTGAAGTCTATATAAACCTCACCTTCCTTCCTTATATTTTCATCAGGAATAATTGTAGGGGGTGTACTTCTCTCATCAAGTATATCTAGACCTACATCTACTCCTTCCTTGATAGTACTACTAGCATGACTAGATCTAGATGGACTACTCTCATCAATCACCTGTGCTATATTGGTTTCAACAGCATTAGATCTAGTGAAAGTAAAAATAGTGCGCGTAAATGCTTCAAGCACAGCATTGCTGTTCTTACCTATGCGTTTCTTCAACACACTATATTTCTTCACACATCTTTCCACTCTCTTAAGAACTGCGTAGCTGTTCAAACCACTGATATCAACATCAAACAATGTAGCCAACATATTTGGAATCACCTTCATATTATCCACGTGCATGTGTGCTTTCAACCACTGATTTAGCTCGGCAACCACGCCATTCACCAAAAACACTGGACTCAATTTCGTCCATGGCATTTCTTCTTCACTCTCAGACAACATTCCCATCACAACATCTTCCCTTATCCCGAGTTCGTCACACAGTACTCCTACACGCTTACGCTCCGCCTCCGGTACCGTACGATCCACTTCACTTGAACTTTGCATCATAACTGAAATACCTGTAAATTGGTGTTAATGATCAACTGTAGAGAAATACTTGGTATAGAATACCTGTAAACTTCACACAGATCTTTACCAAAACGAATTCTAAAATTTGCAGAGCAATTGTAATGTCAAATTCGAGTGAGGTAGTCACCTGCTGTCCTGCTTGTCTTTTGGATGAGCAAAACAAAATGCGACATTTGAATCCACCGCGCGCGCTGGCCTAGCTATAGCCATAGGCTATAGCTGCGCTATAGTGCATGCCTGGCATGGCTGGACGGACACGTGTTGCGATTTTTTAGAGACAATAGCTGTGCATGCATCATGCACCAAAATATCCGTAGATCTTAGAGAGATCATGCATTTATGCACGTATACGGTGCGCGCGCTGTATATATTTTGGAGGTACATGTACATCTCGACCTAAAGAAACTCAGTTATATAATATCCGGTCCTTACTCATTAACACAATACGAACTGCACGTACAATGTACTAAGCAAACTAGTACATATACCAAAAGTTCTTCTATAACTAGACCTTCTTATATTGATGATTATAATACTCATAATGAAGATAATAATGATGATTTTGATGATGTAACGATAGGCTATTTTCGTAATGTATTCAAATTTATACACGTTTGCCTATTGACAAACTATTACATTCACTGTAAAAACCTATTCTTTTTCAATATTCATGTGAATTGCATGTATTAGGCACTGTTAGGTTGGACAAACATTTTGGCTTGCCCAACCTAGCAACACTTAACGTATGCAGTCTGCATTCTGACTATTGAAATACAATGACTTGTAACAGGTGGATGTAATAGTTCGTTACTGGGAGTTTGACAAAGAGATAAGCATTAAATTTGAATGCATTAACCCTTTTGAGACAGTTGACCACATTTTGTGATTTGACTCAATAACTTTTGATTCAGAGCTCTAAAAAAAATATACCAGATGCAGGAGTAGAAAGAGCAAAATTTTCTGCACATACTATGTCCATTTTTATTGCATGACCATATTGCATTTGATGGCCGAAAATAAGCTTTGAAACCCGTAAATTGGCAACACATTGAGAGTTTCAAAATCATTGTTTTTCATCAAAATTGGCAATTTTTTCATCTTTTCGACAAAACTCCTAACCATATATATTGTTTTCGAACACATTATACCTTATTAGAACCATGTAGCACTTAAAGAAAAATATTATTGTTGCCAGTTTGAAGAAAAAAAATGTGATCAATTTAGCCCTTAAATAATTGCTGTCCTGAAAGGGTTAAAGAAGAATGAAACCCTGGGGGGGGGGGGGAATCATTTTTAATGAAAAGAGAGGATAGAGAGAAGCAATTTAAAAAAGTTCCATCAAAATCGGTTCAGAAATGAGAAAGTTATGAAAGTTTGAAAAGTCTCAATTTACTTTCTATGGCGATCCTCAAATTGGCAATGTTAGTAGGACAACTCTCCATATGTTTTGTACACAAAATTTCATATTTCCCCATTATCTCTCAAGGTGCAGCTTGTCTCCTTCTTAGCTCAAGATATATCATGGAGAAATGTATTTGACACAACATATGTTCAGTTCAAAAAAAGACAAGCATCATTTTTATAGATAATGGAGAAAATATGAAATTTTGTGTAGAAAACACATGGAGAGTTGTCCTACTCTACCTGTCACTTTGAAGCAAGCCAATTTGAGGATCGCCATAGAAAGTAAATTGAGACTTTTCAAACTTTCATAACTTTCTCATTTCTTAATCAATTTTGATGGAACTTTTTCAAAACTACTTCTCTCTATCCTCTCTGTTTATTAAAATGGATTTTCCCCCAGGGTTTCATTCCCCTTTAAGGCCACCCACTGAACTCATAGGCCAGAATTCACAAAGGTGGTTTCAATTCAGACCATGCATGGTTTATGCAGATTTCGTGGTATAAATACGCTTGATTTAGCGCGTACACTTAAAAAGATCCAATAATGAACGCGCGCCGGTCGCGCGTGGTTGGCAAAAGCGCTAAATTTACGCTAGTTGCCATGGTTCAGACCATGGTTTATGTAAATTCAGACCATGGTTTATTTAAATTAATTTACATTCAGACCATGGTTTATTTGAAATTAATTTACATAAACCATGGTCTAAACCAGAAAGAAGAAGAATACTGCATGAGACGTTTCTAACTTATAACTTTTATACGGGATAAAAATTACCCATTTTCCTGTTGTGGATCTGGATTTGTTGTTGTATGGGTTACGGGTAAATGCTCATGATGTTCATGATGTTCCCAACATTCTGTATCCCTTGGGTACCCCCTCCCCCAAAATACTGGCATTGACATGTTCCAAAACCTTCAAAGTAAAAAAAAAAAAAGGGGGGGGGGAATCCTGAGGCACGTGATCCTCCCTTCTACCACTCTACCTTTTTCTACAACTTATCATTACCTCTCCCCCCCCCCCCAATATCAGAGAGGCAAGGATAACCTTTCATCGTGTATGCCAGAGGCTGATCCAGGATTTTTTAAGGGGGGGGGGGTAAAAAAATATGGTCATCAGATTTTTGGGGTCTAGTTTTCCTCCAAAGTTCTCTGATAAGCTAAAAAAGAAAGAAAGGTTATAATTTCTAGGGGTGGGGGGCACAATGTATGCTTTTCTTTCTAAATCCGTCACTGGTGTATGAGACTTCTCTTTGACCTGCATGATAAAATTATAATAATTTTCAACAAGACTTATCACATTTATAAAGTGGTGGGTGTTCTTTGGCGACGTTATATTTGGAATATATAGCAACCACTCAAACGAACGCTAAGGCATTGTTATAAACTCTTCTGTGTATTTTGAGAAGGAGGACGTGCATGCGCATGGGTCTGAACTCTGCATGGTTGATGAACGATATTTGCGACCACGTTTTACCCTCCTTTTTCACTTTTCAGTAAACAAGCACTTAAACAAACTGAACAAAATTGACTTGAATTAAAATCCGAACAAAGTAAAATTTAAATTGTCGATTCTTAAATAAATATGATTTTTCCCCTCGCAAGTAACAATTAACTACCAAATTCGGATTTATGAACTCTTATAGCAGCATCTGTCTTCATTTTCACACGTAGTGTACACATTCGGGATACGCCTCTAATAAACATAAGTGATGTCACTCAGCTGATACTGAGTATTGATTTTCAATCGTTCAGGACTGTTGTTTGATTGTTTCTTATGGGGAAAAAATGAAAGGACAACGATGTTGAAATAGTTTTATAAATGTTGCATATTGATATAGCAGAGGACAAAGTAAAATCTAAATGATCGGTTTGCATTATCAACCTGTCATACATTCCTAATGGGGCATTGTCTTGTCTAGAAAACAAAAAGAAAACATTGGAAAAGACATCGGTGATACATGTAGTTGCAATTCGGTCAGATAATCATCAACGTCTGGAACATCGGTTCATGTTCTTGCATCCTTTAAGATGCATTACGAAACAAGTCTTTCCTGATCGTTAAGGAAATTATACATGTTCAGTAAAAAAATTAATAAAATAAACAATGGAAATGACAAACAGAGGGCGAAATATCTGAGCAGTCCCATGTGGTATTTGTTTGTTGTTGTTTTTTCTTGGCCTTCATCATGTTCATACAGGGGCGCGGGGTGGGGGGGGGGGCGGCACACGCCGGCTCTATATACCTTATGCTAGATACGCATGCCCTGGCGCTCAGATAACATGTAACATCGAATGAAAAAGGGATCAACGAAAAGGTTGTCTGACTATAATGACCTGGGGAGCGTTTCATCAAGCGTTTTGTCAGTGATTTTTACCGACAACTGTTACAAGCTACTGAAATCCTTGCATCTGATTGGCTGAGAGCAAATTTGTCGGTAAAAATCACTGACAAAACACTTGATGAAATGCTCCCCAGGTCTTAGTTTCTTATTTATCAAATTCATTTCTTTTAGTTAGATAATTCACATCACTTCCGATTTTAGATATTTATACACTGTATGAATAATACAAAAATGTTTAATGATCGATCGCTTATAGTGAATAGACCTGTTCACAAATATATTCAAATTTTATGCATACTTTTAAAACAAAGGTTGTTCTTGACGACCTGAAAGCTTGTCAGAGGCATGTCAGAAATAGCAACAAGTAATGTATGCAAACTGGATTCCAAGTATTGTAGTTCATTCATTAATAACAGGTTAATGGAATATCTCGTTTCTAGGTCCCCAGGAAAGAAACATCCATAAATTTGAATAACTTTGTGAACAGGTCTATTGTTGCCTAAGGAAAGAGTTAAAAAGAGTCGTCATCGATTCATTTCAGGGTTTTTTAAAAAAATCATGTCACACAGACGAGACCGGCACCGACAATACTCTCTCTAAAAAAAAATAAAAATCGAGTGATCACTGACGTCACTCCCCGGGGGAATGAAAAGAGAGTGAAACTCCACTTTTTTCCCTTTTAGATACCACTCGATAGTCACTCGACATTCACTCCTAAACAAGTGATCACTGACGTAACTCCCGGGGGAGTGAAAACATAGTGAAAATTCACTCTTTTTTTAAAGAAGAGTATAGACAGGATAGACTGAACAAATAATAGGACGAAGAAAAAAATGTCGTTTCAAAGAAAAGGTCATGCATGATTCCTGTCCGTATATTTATAGGGGGAATATTTACTCTAGAAAAAGCTATGTTGGAATGGAGAAAGATTTGAGATCGTTTTTAAATAAAGTCAACTAGCTTAGTAATACGTTCAGATGTCACATTTACAATTTAAAAAAAAATATAGAAAAGAAAGAAAGAAAGACCGTCATATACTGTATATCCCCCTTATATTCCCGGTTGTTTAGGGATGTGTCTTCAAGAAAGAATATTGGGAAAAGAGAATACTTAATCATCGAACTTTGTTGTTTTAGCAAAATTTATCAAATGCAAGTCGTTTGCCACGTAGAATAGTTCCAATATTAAATTTTGTATAAATGAAATGAATATCATTAATTGGATAGATGTAGACATAGTCGTACGAGACAGGGACTGCTGGGGTTCAAAGTTCCGATATTTGGGAAACCACCACCTTATATTTATGCAGCGAGATGCCCTACTATGTTCTGTCCATTTTCACTACATTTTTGCCCGCTCGCAAAAGAAAAGAAGGGGGCTATAGGCGACAGCCCCTTGCGAAAATATGCCCTATCCCTATGGATGTAGAAGACATTTTATTCCTGATCATAGGGGAAATGTTTTTTTCTCGTTATACATCAGAAATGACAATACAATTCGTTCAGGTGACGACACAGATAACTCTTAAAAAATGCTTTGTAGATAATTATGATTCCCCGATTAATCAGGGATCATATTTTAGAGAAAAAACGGAAAGAATTACTTACGTTTTAACTGAATAGTTTAAGTAGTAAATGCAATACATTTCGGCAATCGTACAAAAGATCATTTTAGAGAAATAAATACTTAAAACGCGATAAAAACTATTTTCGAAAAATCAACTCAAGGCAATTTCAGTAGCCCTGTCTGTCACCTTTAGAAATGTGCGAACATTACAATGGCGTATTACGTAATCCGAACCTGATTTCTATGGGCAGTACAATAGGCTTTTGAAATTGCC
Organism: Heliocidaris tuberculata; assembly: GCA_025618425.1. Taxonomy (NCBI): domain Eukaryota; kingdom Metazoa; phylum Echinodermata; class Echinoidea; order Camarodonta; family Echinometridae; genus Heliocidaris; species Heliocidaris tuberculata. The sequence goes on along the minus strand of CM046834.1, from coordinate 35,712,552 downwards.
CTTGAGTTTATTTTTCGAAAGTAGTTTTTATCGTGTTTTAATGATCATTCCGCTTTTTTCTTAAGCATTAAGTGTAATGAAAATGAAAAAGCAAGAATTGAATTGGTCATGCAGAAAGACATTAAAAGGAGAAATATAACATCACAAATATCCTTTGCCGTTTATATATTTGGTGAAACATTCCAAGTAAATTTGTGCACAATCAATCTACTGTGATTTGAACAGCAAGAAAAATATATGATTTACTCCCGTTTTGGGACCATTGGGTCAAAGTTCAAAGAGGGCAATTCATAAATCATAATGTATCAATATGGTGTCTTGTAAAATCTATGGAACTTTTCGTCCCACTTTTTTCAAAGACCGGCCTACTACCGCTGTCAGTATTTTTGTCCTTGGGGTTTAAAAGTGAAAGTTTTAAGCTAAAAGGTTACCAATATTTTGTTTGAAAATATTGTGAATAATTTCATCTAAATGTTAAAAAAAAAAAAATTGTGGAATATCAGCACTGTGTATGTACACCTGCAGTAACGCAAAGGTTCTCTGACTAGATGACTTGCGTTGCATTACATATATCATATAAAAATAGAAAAAGTAATTTTTGTCTCGCCTGCGTAAGCAAAAGGCGAAACATAGGCGTCGCTTTTCCGACGGCGGCGTCAACAATTTTGGATATGCTCTTATTTCCAAAGTATATGTTCGATTTCCACAAAACTTGCACACAAGGGTTGTAAAGTATCAAAAATAATGAAGAACAAAAATCAGGTCAAAAATCATGGTCAAAGGTCAATTAAGGTCAATTGAGTTTAATTGTGTTCCAAAAATTTAACCCGAAGTTAAGTTTTTGAAGTTTTACTTTATTTCCAAAGTATTTGTTCAAGTTCTTTGAAACTTGGCATCATTCTTGGTAGGGATTGTCTTTATGTGATATGAGAAAGACCTGGGGAACCATTAATGAGTTAATTGGTAGAAAGAGTAAAAATAAAAATTTAGAAATAGAGGAGTTAATCATCAATCAAGGTGGAATGGATAGAGTTGTCTCTTCAGAAAGAAAAATAGCTGAAGAACTCAATAACTACTTTGTCTCTGTTGGGTCAAACTTGGCCGAAAGAATACCAAATGAGCCTCCTAATTGTTGTTTTAAAGATTATTTGGGTGTCAGAAATGCAAAATCTTTGGCTTGGAAACCCATAAGAGAAGAAGAAATTATGAATATTTTATGTGCTCTTGATGCTACAAAGTCTCATGGTTATGATAATTTGTCAGTAAGATTGATCAAGGACGCAGCACCATTTATTGTTTCCCCATTGACTTATATCTTTAATTTGTCATTAGCAATGGGCCAATTCCCAGATGCACTTAAGATTGCAAAAGTGACACCTTTGTATAAGAAAGGGTCAAAAGATGACCCGGGTAATTACAGACCTATTTCAGTTCTACCAGTACTTGCAAAAGTGTTTGAGAAGTTAGTTAATGTACGTCTAATGGACTTTCTAGAGTCTACTAAAATTTTGTACAGACATCAGTATGGATTTCGTAAGAATTACAGTACAAAATTATCATTAATTAATTTGGTTAATACATTATTACAGTCAACTGATAAGGGTGAAATAACCCTTGGTATATTTATAGATTTCAAGAAAGCATTTGACACTATCAATCATAACATCCTCTCAGCAAAATTAGAGTATTATGGTATAAGAGGCATTGTGTTGCAGTGGTTCCAGAGTTACCTCTCAAACCGATCGCAGGTATTGTGTTACAAGGATGAAATATCCAGTAGTAGAAGGATTACATGTGGTGTCCCGCAAGGATCAGTCCTTGGACCCACACTGTTTTTATTATACATTAATGATTTACCAAGCTCAACTATTTTCAGTTTAGACTATTTGCTGACGATTCAAACATTTTCCATACTTTCCCCAAAGGTAAAAAAGAAATTGATATGAATGAGGTAAATGGAAAAATGAAGAAGGTACAAAAATGGTGTATATTAAATAAATTGACTATAAATTTGAAGAAAACAAATTATATTATTATCAAAGGACCAAGACAGACCATTGCAATTAAAGGTGTGTTAACAGTCTCTGAAACGCTTATAGAAAGAGTACATGTAGCATCTTTTGTAGGAATTCAAATTGATGAAACTTTGATGTGGAAAGATCAAATTCAATGTATAAATAAATGCATTAAGCGCAAAATTGGTTTGCTTTTCAAATTAAGACACTATGTTCCAAGGCATGTTCTCATGCTTTTATATAAATGTTTTATACAATCACACATACTTTATGGAATTGAAGTTTGGGGAAGTAGCTACAAAAGCCACCTGAATTGTATATTTTTGGCACAGAAAATGGCAATGAGAGCTATTACATTTTCCCCACTTAGAACAAGTTCTAGGCCATTATTCACCAGCCTGGGAATATTAGATGTTTTTGATCTGCATAAACTTGCAGTATCAACATTTGTATATGATCTACACAGGGGACATTTACCACATTCTTTAACACAATATTATGAGAAGATGAGTCATACTTATAGAACTAGAGGCAAAGAAAATTCCATGCTTAGACTTCCGAAATGTATAACGACACATGGTACATTTTCTATTTCTTTTGTTGGAACAAATTTCTGGAATAGTTTGGGGCAAACTATTCGAGAGGAAAGAACAAGGCTTTCATTTCGTAAAAATCTAAGAAAACACTTGTTAAATGAAGTTTAGTGATGAAGAATAATTATGTGTAGTATAATCTACTTTTGAAGGATAGTTATTTTAGACTTTGCAGTGAGCATTGAAATGTAAGTAAAATGGGAGGGCCATTCTCGACTAGCACTTGTGCTAACTTTTGGTTCTCCCTTTAACAACATTTCATTTATTTTTTATTTTTTATTTTTTTTGTTTTTGTCCTTTTTGATATTTTATGATGCCATAATGAAACCGAATCAATATGTATGTACCTCATTTTGCTTTTCTTATGCAAGATTAATATAAGTATGAATTATATGCATGCATATCTGTAAGTACTTTACATATGATTGTATTCATGTTATCATGTTATCAATTTCATGTCATCATAATCACATGTAAATATGTAAAATATGTTGTTGTTAATAAACTAAACTAAAACTAAAAAAAAAAAAAAAAAAAAATGTCACCCTCTTTCAGATGAATATCCAAATCTTACATTTTCATCACATTAAGGTCACCTATACTGACAGTTTAACTCGGTTAAGTTTTTGGTAAAGTTTTTGGTTAAGTTTTAGTTTTGTCTCTACATACATGTATTTAGTATGTACATGTAGATGTATTGTACGCATGCATTTGACTTCTTCTCAAAACTTTGCTGGTGGTGGATTTCAACCGAAATTGGCAAAATTCATCCTTAGACAAGGAGGATCTAAATTAATACAGAAGAGGTACCTATCAATATAGGGGGAGGGGTGGTAAAGTCTTGGGGGCACCACCCTCAAGAGCACTAATAATGGCAGTAGTTGGATTCATTTTTGCTTCTTCTTCTTTATGCCCTGTTGCAAGATTGTAAGCAAAGTTGGTAGGTATCACCCTTCGAGGAAGGAGACCTCAATTTCTTAAGCAGGGTACCTTGCCCCCAAGGGGACTCAGGGACAGCACTCCTAAAGTGCCCTTAATGTGTAAGTGAGATATTTTTAAAATGCATTGCTGGGTTCTAACCAAACTAGGTAGGAATCATCCTTAGGAAGAGAGGATCTAACTTAATGCAAATAGGGTACCTTTCCCTTAAGGAAGGAGTGGGGGGCTTTTGCCCCCCCCCCCCCCCAAGAGCCTGTGACACCAAATTGACATTTTTCCTTCTTCTATAAAACCTGTTGCTACATGTAGATTGTAACCCAACTGGATAGGAATCATTCTTAGGGGAAGGAGACTTCATATTATTCAAGTATAGTAGATCATTATTTTCAAGGGGTCTGATGGAGGGGCAGCACCCCAAAAGTGTCCCAATGGCAATTATTTCATGTACACATATTCTGCTTCTTAAAACACACAGCTTGATTTCAAATGAACTTCACCATCCAATAAATCTTAGTTGAAGGGGATTTAAGTTATACAAATGGGGTACCTGGCCCACACAGGGGGGCTCAGGGGCAGCAACCATTAAGTGCCCCAACCTTTGATTTTTCACCAAGTGAAAATTTTGCCCCAATAATTGCGCAATTTAATGCAGATGTTACTCTGTTGTGTTCCTGAGCTTTAGCACGGCTCATTATGCAAGATATAAGTGCTTAAAAAAGTTCTGCATTCGTATGCCTCCTCCTACCTAAGGTGGGATGGGAGGCATTATCTTTTTAGGTTGTCCATCCGTCTGTCCGTCCCGCTTTCTTTTTAATGCGATATCTCAAGAACCATTTGAGATATGAACTTCAAACTTTTTTTTTTTTAATGAACTTCAAACTTCGTGTTGTTATGTATCATCATAGGAAAACGATTTGATTAGACTTTGGAGTACGTATGTCAAAGGTCAAAGGTCATAGCGGTTAAATGTGAAATTTCAGGTTTTAGCCTCGATAATGCGATATCTCGAGAACCATTTGAGGTATGAACTTCAAACTTGGTATTAGTATGCATCACCATAGTGAGAAGAAGTGATTAGATTTTGGGTGTAGTAGGTCAAAGGTTGTAGAGGTCAATATGCCTGACATTGAAAAGATTTGTTGGTTTTGTTATCACCATCCATATCTCAACAATTTTTTATGCAGGACAATGAGCTAGGAGACAAAGTGATCAGACTTTTGGGTTGGTAGGTCAAAGGTCAAAGGTCAAAGATGTCAATTAAAATATAATTATAGGATTCTTATTCTAGTTATCACAATATTTCATAAATAGTTTAAGCCATGAACTTAACTGAATTTAGGTGGAGGCGGAGGCATATAGGAGACTCAATCACATTCATCAATTTTGTTTATTTTGATTTCAAACTAGGATTCTGATGAAAAAAGAGAATCGCACAACTCCGATCTGCCTGGGGCTCAGTCACCAACCAGGAAACGAGGGGACAGTGGGTCAATGGATAGCTCTGATTCCAGCTCACCCAAGACCAAAGGAAAATGGCAGTTTGATCAGGTGGAGAAAGGAGGAGATACAAGGATTCGGGCAAGGTTGGTACATGAACATAATTTACCAAATAGACCAAATTTCAGAAGACTGAATTTTTGTGTGTGTTTAGCCTGCGAAGCTGGAGCAAGACGAAGGTGGCGCTTCCCAAAGACAGTGACAGCATTTCAAAAGTGTCATGTCCAAATTTCATGGTGACGGCTAATTAGGCTGTTTGATGCTGATTGACCTGTTTTGAGGCAAGTTAGGTTCTGTTTGGCTGTTTGCTTCCGAACTTGGCATGAACAGTCAGTAGGTGATATTCTTGCTGGGTGCAGGAGAGCAATGGATGCTGTTTGACTTTATTGTTTTAGTCATATACCTGATGCACAATTTTCTCTATTTGTCGTACTTGTGTACAGTGCTGTGAACTTGCCATGTTGACTGTGTGAACCACAAACAAAAGTTGAACTTTTATACTGTCCTACTTTGACAAAGGAACCAATCGTCATCTAAAATTTGTCAAAAATTTGAAGGAAAACATGAAAAAAAAACAACAATAAAGACTGGACAATGAAAGTATATTGAGCATTTACTCAGGAATGACTCTCCACATTTTACATCTAAGAAGGTATGTGTTTCATAATAAAAGTTTCTGTGTATTTTGAATGAGAAAAAATTGAAATTTGTGCAAGTCAACAGATGTTTCTTTGTTTTGTCAAAGTTATAGGGCAATGCACTGTTCCAAAGATAATGACAATCAGTCTGTAAAATGTGATATTTAGCTCGTGGAGGACATATTATTGTATACAGTTTTTGTAATTCGATTTCTCTCCTATGTAGGACATTCAGTGGTACAAGTACATCGAGGCATCTCATAGAAACATCACACCACAACAACCACCGGAAGGCAAGATTGGTGACACAGCTGAGCAGTGGAAAGGGCCATCAGGTCACTGTTATCAAGTTCCAGACCAAGGGAGACAGGAGTGTTCATAAAGGAAGATTACTTGGTGAGTTCCAGGGCCCTGTTTCATAAAACTTGTTATCAATGACAAATTGCAATAACTGTTATAAGCTACTGAAATCCTTGCATCTGATTGGCTGAGAGCAAATTTGTTGGTAAAAATTACCGACAAGACACTTGATGAAACACCCCCATGATGGTTCCATAGTAAGGAAGTAAACTCTTGGTAGAAAGTATCAGAAGTAAGCAGAACATCAGAGAAACATATTGGTGATATAGTTTGAACCAAATCAAATCAATAAACTACTCTTATAAATTTTCAAGTTTGAATTGTCCGTAACTGATGCTACCCATGGATTTGAACATTGTATTTTGAGGAAAATTGATCATCAGTTATCACTCAATTGTCAAACTTTCACTTCATTATTATTTTTGGGATAACATGTTTATAGAGGTTTTGTAAAGTCAATCAAGTGTATCCATTTTTTTATACTCAGTAAATTTGCATGAGCATGAGATATTATTGTTGTTGAATTATCAGTACTTGAATTTTTACCTCCATATTTGTCACCTATAGTGTTTCTGCTTCCTCTTTGATAGATATTCAATTCCATTATATCATTGTGTTTGTCAGTATGCTTGTTTACATTATACTTCTTTACTTTATTGCTCTCAGACTTGATGAATCCTGTTTCCTAACTGCAAACTTTCACCATGGATAAATAAATACAGTGTATACATTATACACATATACATGATACTTCTCTTGATCTTTTTTGGCATGTCAGGAGCTAACCCCGAGGGGAGCAGTGTGTATGCAGGAATGGATGCACATTTTGGTGATCTTCTAACCATACGTGAGTGGGTGATCAAATGGAAACACGGAAAAGGAAGGAAACCTCTCCCAGATGAAGAACAAGCAGCAGAAGCGTGTCTGAAACAGGTAAGATGTGAAGAGTCACTTGTACAGGAATGAGATGGGAAGGTTGTACGATCCGGTGACAGTTGCCCTCAGTCAATCCTACACCAACGTCATTCCATCATTCCCCTGGACCAAGTACTATACATAGCCATAACCCTGACCATAAACCTAACTTAAAACCCAATTTCAACCCTAACCCTTACCCTATATCTTTGACGAAATAAAGCCTGGAGGAATTGTCACAAAGAGCGAATGTTGGAGTACGGATAAGAATGAAAAAATGCAGTGAAGAAGAAGGTCCAAGCTCTGTTTTCCTGAAATGGAAGATAAATCAAAGACATTCATTTAAATTTTGTCCTCCGAGAAACAGAAGGGCTGTAACACTTATCATTTATACACAAAGTTAACACCCTTCTGGTTCTCAGCAGACAATATCCAGTATGAAAAATATGTTGGAGAAAATATTATATCTGAATGCTATTTTAGAAAATGTTTGCAGAATCCTTTCATTGAATACTGTAAACGTGGAATATTCTGCGGTGTGGAAATCGTGCGGCATTGCCCATAAGCCTAGCACGTCACCTTACTTGGCCGAGGGCAAAAAATTAATTGTGTGAAAATTTCCACTTTTACAGTAGATGAAGGGAAAGTATTTATCATTATCATAATTGATGTAAACCATTGGAAATGCATGTGAAAATAACTATTATATGGTGTCCCACAAGTTGACTGAGAATTTTTTTTTTACATTATCTTTGCAGTGTGCTAGTGTTGAGCAGGAGCTGCTGTCTTTATTACGTCTGGAGCATGCAAACATTGTCCACTATCTCGCCATTAATTACACCAAAGGGAAAGAAGATATCAATGTACAGGTATGTATAGTCATCATTTCATGAGTTTACAAAAAAAATGTTCAGATGTTGTCATGAAAATGAACAGATTGGAATGAGTTTAGTAATAATGAATGGAGGGCAGGGATAAGTCATCTGGTCACAAATACAATGAAACCTGTATATAAAGGCCCCTCAAGGGAGACAAGATAATTGGTCTTTATGAGCAGGTGGTCTTTATGTACAGGTTCCTTTAATACATGTTTCAATGAGAAACACTTTTCAAGGGAAATGAAATTGTGGTCTTGATAGACAGGTGGTCTTTCTATACAGGTGGTCCTAAAGCAGGTTTTACAGTATTATGCTGGTCTTAGCATTGGTATGAAGCTTTGTAGTGTGACAAAGTTTCTCTGTTTCTGTCCAGCTGTTGATGGAGTACGTTGGAGGAGGAAACCTTTCCCAGAAACTGGAGAGTGTGTGTTTGACGTCCTTTGATCTTCTGAGAGAATATGCCATAGATCTACTGAGTGGGCTACAATACCTACACAACCATGCCGTTGTACACAAACAGCTGAGGGCATCACAGGTGTATGTGGACCTTGATGGAAGGTTGCGAATAGCAAACTACAGTATGTGCAAGAGGTAACCAGGAGCAATATTAAATTGCAAATCAAACAAGTCTGTATTAAATCAAACAAAACAAGAACATGAAAAGTTTAACATAAGACCTTTACTGTACATGAAGCATGCAAGCAGTTCTTATATTCATGCTGGTATCCTTTCTTCAAAATATCAGATTTGAATATTACTTTGTGAGGAGCTATATTTCGCAAGTTTGAAAACCAAAATTACTGTCTAAATACAGGTTTGTAAGTTAAAGAGTCAAAGTACATGTTTGCATGAAATTTGTTGCATGCGAAATTTGAGTGCGAACCACTAGTAGAAAATGTAATCCATTAAGATTATGATAATCTACATCGTGGTTTGCAGCCACTCAACATCGATCTGGTAGATGCTGACCTTTCCACTTGGTCAGCTATCCACTCAAGGAAAAAGGGAATCTTCAGTGCATGCCTTACTATGAAATAATTTTTCTCCATTATATGCTTTCTTAACCATTTTAAAGTTAGGGGGATGATTATATGTCTTTTGACAATATATGCATTATCTTATTTTGGTGACTGGTCCACTAATCGATTGTCTTTGTTACAGGTTGAATGAGCTTATGCAGTCAGTGAATGAAGGAAAACAGACAGTAAGATTCAGTGATGATAGAACGTATGGTGGAAAAGGGGGAAAGAAAGGAGATGTGCTTGACTTGGTAAGATGATCTTTGTAAAATTATTCTCTTATACCCTTTGATCAAGTCTAATTTTTAAAACCAAATGTACATAGCTTTTGTCTTGCACTAACAGTTAATGGTTTAGACCTTTTGTTGATGGCCGAAGCCAAGCTATTTTGTCCCATACATGTCCGCTACTGACCACAACAAAGATTTTAAATACATCTGATGACTGTGATAGATTAATAGCCCTTTATAGAGCTTAGATCAGACCAAAATATGAAGTAAAATGATACATTTCATGTCAGTTTATGTTTGTAACTCCACAATACTTGGCATTGTTATGGAACACCAAATTACCAAATACCGTGGACTAGCTAAGCCTGTTCTAGACCTTCTAGCAATGGTTCTATGACAAATGCTTCTGTGACATTGCTTCACGGTCAACTTTCTATACTAACTGATTTCCTAAGTTTCGACCTTGGACCCAACCCTAACCACCCAAAGCCCAATTGAAGCCCTTACCCTAAACCTTTGACAAATTATGGCTCAGAGAAAAGTGTGGATCACAGAGCTAGTCGATAATCTCTTCATCAATTTGTCTTTGTCCCTTTCTGTTGTGTATTGACAGATGTTGTTATGTAATATAAAATTTGCTATCTGCATATAAACTCTGTTGTATACGTATGATATTGAATTTTGCTGCAATAAACCACTGAAAAAGTGACCCTTACATCATCTTGTCCCTGCGTATAGTATTTGAAACTGACCTTGATATGTGACATTGTTTTTTTTTGTATGATTGTATATTACAGGGGCTATTATTGTTAGGCTTATTGCTTGGTACATCGGATGTGCAATATCCCTGTGAGGTACCTCAAGACCTCCCCTCAGATCTGCAAGATTTTCTGAAAAGGTAAGAACTAATTTATTAAAGACACAGACTTGGATTTAGCAGTTATGAAGGGTACTTATGAGTAATTATTTATCAGTTATGGTTTTAAACAAAACTGCAAATTCATTGTAATTGTTTTAATTTTAAAGTAATCTGATAAGAAAGGTTTTGCATAACTTTTTAAAAGGCATCAAACAGTCCAAAGGGTCTATGAACTATATTTGAGTTTCATCTTATAATTCAAGATTGTGTAGGCTATGTCAGCTGGTACTCTGAAAATGTGACACATGTAGGAGTATATCTTCGATGAGGTATTATTTGGAGAGAAAATTGCTTTAATAAATTTATTATAGGTGCATATACATCCTTCATTATTCCTTCTAAATTGTAAATGCTTGGAAAAAAAAAACAACATGTTTTTAATTATTCCTTCAGGTGCATCGATATAGATGAAAGGAGTCGTGCCAATGTCCAGTCATTGCTTGACCATCCATTCATCAAACCCACCATACCTAGCAACCTAGACCCACCAAGTGTATCCTTCAGTGAAAACAAATCTCAAGGTTAGATCCATTGGATTTAACCTGGCAATACTGTAGAGTATCATGCATGGAATAAATGGCTTTTAGGGTTTGCAAGGATAGACACTTTTAATCTTTACTCATATTTAAAAGCAGGGCCTGTTGAAGTTTTTGAATATATGTTGAGCATGAAGAGAAACTCGCCACATCTGTAGAATTAAATTCATTTACATGTAAATCTGATGAAAAGCAATTTTTTGAAAGAGGGGTAAAATTCAGTCATCTTCATTCAGCACATATCAGAACAACAACAAACAAACAAACATGCACATCACAAGGGGTAGTCCTATTGAAAAGATATATCACAATGTCAGCACAAAGCTTGGGAGATCAAGCCCTGGGAGATCAAGCCCTGTGATAAGAGTAATGGCTTTGAAACCGAAAGGTTCAGGGATCAAAGTCACATTCGTGAGAAAGTACCCTTGACTATTTTTATTCATCCCTTATCAATTGCTTTCATACTTCATAGTATCTGACCTCTTGGTAAAATTGATTTAATCAATTAACTTGTTGAATCCTAAGCAAAAGATATCTGAGTTTAGAGTCTATGAAAAATGTGTGTTATACCTAAATCACATCGCTCCTAAGGGGTTGATTAATCATCTTTTTTTGTAACCACAGAGGAGATGATGACTCTTGACTTTCCTGGGGTTCCCACGGCTGACATCAACCTAGGAGTGTCCAGACTTCAGAGTGAATTTGAGTTCTTAGCTTTCCTGGGTAAAGGCGGCTTCGGGAATGTCATCAAGGTAGATAACAGTGGCTGGTATTTATAAAAGCGTACTAACCTTTATAGTCCAGGTTTAAGTAGGTGGATTTAGTGTCAAGTGTCATCCTGCTCATCCTGTAGACATTACCTTATTTCTGTGACTAAATGAACAAACAAAAATCATGTCAACATGAAATTGATTTCTCATTTTCCTTTTATGACTAGACTGATTTTGTTCATTTTGTTACAAAATTACTGTTGTTTGTACAGCATAAAAAGCCTGATACTTTGTGTTCCATAAATCAGTGGACTATTGAAATTAAACCAGTTTTAAAATAGTCCACCTTTATGAATATGAGCCAATGATTCAGTTATTCTTCATTCAAATAAATTGTATGGTAATTCCCTGTATGTTTTAGATAATCTGAATAAATATTAAATTTGGAAATCTGGAGGGTTCACACTATGAAGTAAATGAGTTCAGACCCCAAGGTTGACTAAGAGCCTGCTGTTTGTGAGTTTTTTTGTTTGCTGATGAAACCATGACTGATTAAATACCAAAACAGAGGAGATTTGATTTTTATGGCTGTAAGTCAATTCATTAATTTTGATATGTGAAAGCATCAAGCTTTTCCAGCACTGAAACATATTCACTGTGCTAATGGTCAGATAGTAGAAATCAGTATCTCCATGGTTCAAATGAACAAATGATACAATAGCATACTCTTATCATTATTTTTGTAGACATTACAATAAGGTCTACTCTACTAGTTAACTTCCCCAAGATGTTTTCTTTTTATTTTGGGTTTATCAAGAAAATAATTAATACTTGTACAAGTTTAAGAGATAGAATGTTTCATTTTCTTGTATTGAATAATGTCTGTTCGTGTATCAATGGTTCTATGAAAATGAAAACATTCTTTCTTTTAAACTTATTTCAGTATATTAAGTGTCTTATTAATAACTAGCAAAATGTTTTCATAAGAGTTTGGCCCTTCTTCCTCTCATGTATTCATTTTCTTTTTTAATCAAACTTGGATGCATGATCTTCACAGGTGATAATGATTTACCCTCTCATTGTAGGTTCGTAACAAGCTTGATGGTAACCTCTATGCTATCAAGAAGATCCTACTCAATCCCAAGAGCAAAGAGCTCAATAAGAAGATTACAAGAGAAGTCAAACTGCTCTCGAGACTCAATCATGAAAATGTTGTCAGGTAGGTGAATTAAATCTCTTGCTATTCTTACATTTTTGTGTTGACAAACCCTTCTATAGTAATGATAATAATCATAATTGCAAATTTTTATTGCACATTTTCCACAACGATATACTCAACTGGGCAGTACAATATGACAAAGGCAAAAGTGAATGTGACATTTTATTTCCGTAAATCATCATAGCCAGTGGATCACTTTACAGAGAAAGATAATTCAATAATGACATTCAAAATAACAAAAACAAGTAGATCCCAGGACAATGAATTGAATCAAGAAGATTTTACTCAATCTCAAGAGCAGAGAACTCGATGAGAAATATTACATGAGAAGTCAAACTTCTCTCAATCATATAAATAGAGAAAGATATATACAAAGAGGCTATCGGATATTGGAGTGTAAAGTAAGTGGATTACCATATTCCATGGGCTACAGGGGAGTGTTTCATCAAGCGTTTTGTCAGTGATTTTTAACTGACAAATTTGCTCTCAGCCAATCAGATGCAAGGATTTCAGTAGCTTATAACAGTTGTCGGATAAAAATCACTGACAAAACGCTTGATGAAACGCTCCACTGATCCCACCAACTTGATGCCAGAGTGGATTCCCTTTAGAAGTTTTGTTAATCTTTGCAGATACTACAACTCTTGGATAGAGGTAGCAGAGGAACCCCCTACCACTGACTCTGAGGAGTCTAGAACTACTGGGACAGGAGAGACTTCTCCTGCAACCAATGGGGTCGGTAGGGGTCCCAGAGATGTACCCCTGGTTGTCAATAGTCTCAGCTTGTCGGACAACATTGAAGAACAAGCTCTTAAACTCAGTAAGCTTTATTCCAGAGTACTGGTGTGTGATTGGAAAATATCATTCTGTCATGAAGTTGCAAGTCCTTTGATAGGTCTGTGGTACATTTACATTAATGGTTTTTGATGACTGATTTATCAAATGGATGACATCTTCAGGCTGATGGAGGGCACCTTAAAAATTCTGACTGGGTGCTCACATGTCATTCTGTCAACTTAGTACAATCACCAGGTGTAATAAAATCTCTGATGTAGTTTGTAATGTATGGGACAAATTACCTTGCGCATTTCCATTAATCATACCATGTTATTATCATTGTGGACGGTGTTTCATCAACTGGAATTTATTTTGATCTTGTTGTGTTAAAATCAAGTGGATTGATTTTTACGGCTTGATGAAACCACTCCCAGATTTCACCCTTATCTGTGCTTTAATCTTTGTCTGTCTGCCTGTCCGTCTTTCTGCATGTGTGTCTAATTCTAGGTATTCGTAACTCATTAGAGTGGAGTTCTTCAGGAAACATAGGTCTGATAGGTGACAGTGATGATTCGTCCAGTGATGATGAAGGTGTCTTTGGAAGATCATTCTTGTAAGTCAATAGATATATATATATATATATATATGAGAGAGTGATCTTGGTTAGCATTTGTTTCTGTTTTATTTCAAATGGTTCTGTAACTTTGAAAACTAGATTCAGTTGTTAATTATTTGTATATATTTATATACAGAACTGGTATACTTGGAAATTATATTAATTACTGTCTACTATGGATTGTTCCTGGCCAGAGTTCAGTCTAAAATGATTCCTCCATAAAACACATGAATTATTTATTTAATAATAATGCCAGTTCTAGTTTGTTTCTCATTTCAAGAAAACTTATGCAATTTATACATTTTTTCATGTAGCTTCTAATACATGTATTTTAAAAAAATGTTGTTGAAATGCATTACAAGAGTACTCATAACCATCTAATGATGTGTATAAAAAAGAGCATCTTGAAGAAACATTTCTTCAAATCCTAGTAGGAACAGAAAGAAAAACTTCACCTGCAATAGATTTATGACACTAATTGGTTACAACACCAAGATATGCATATATTCAGACCATTTTACCCAGTTATCAACATGATCATTGATAAAGAACGGTGATAAAGAAATGTGGCACTGGCTAATGAAATGGGGAAAATTAAGGTATTGTGGGTGCTCTTGCCTTAAATATTGATAAACATACATCCATGGATCCTTTGTTATTCTTCAAACAGACCCCGATCTGATGATGATTCTTCTGATGGCATAGACTTTGAAGGGAGTGATCAGGACGAAGAGTCTGAAATCAGTCAGTCAGTCTCAAAACAGGTAAGAACGATACGTTGAATGGCGCTTTTATGTTACCCCTCAGGTACAGGCTTTGAACAAAAGCCAATATTACATTGTTGTTTGTTTACTGGCCTTGTAGGATGGGTAGTACTAAATTGTGATAAAAGTTTGAATGAGCGGCTTGTCTTTCAGTTCAGAGTTTGAGGGTCAAGTCCCAGCATGTTGCATATATGCCCCTAGACAATGCATGTTATTTCTAGTTGCCTCTTTCTACCCAGGTATAAAATGGGTACCAATAAGAAGAAATAATTCCTCAAGGTTTACAGTTACCAGAGCTTATTCCAGGATACAATAATTTCCAAAGCACTTTGGAAATTCAAAGAAACCTTTTTTTATATTGTGATACAAACTTTACAAAAATTTAATTATTAATAATGTGAGATATGTCTTTCAGCTGATCATCTATTGTCTCATTATTTTCAGGAATCCAAAGTGAATAAGTTGAAATTGAAAGAAGAAGACAACTCTGAAAGCAATTCAGTATTTTCCCCCGTGCAATATCTTTACATTCAAATGGAATTCTGTGAGAAGAGCACTTTAAGGACTGCTATTGATGCAGGCATGTATGAAGACAAGAGACTATTATGGACACACTTCAGGGAAATCATTGAAGGACTGGCTCATATTCATCTCCAGGTACGTAATCTCTTGCTTCTGTAGTTCTTTGTTGATGATGTCATGGGAAACTTTCCAAGTACTATGCATCAACTGATTTTAAGCAACGGAGGTTCATGATTTTCGCCGAAGTTTATAATTGGTTTTTCCCAAAGATGAGCTCCCAAATAATGAATTTATGAACTTGATTAGAGTATGGTAAAAAAAATTATCAAGTAAACAAACAATTGCCTTTTTTGTCTAATCAATGCTGGCCCTTCTTTACAATATTCCATTAAAACCTACATTTAATATGATAGAGAAACAAAACAAAAATAATGCAAAAACAAAAACAAAACAAAAATATACAGGATTTTTTTTCTTCAAAGTAAGAAACCATTCCCAACACCACTTTCACTTCAAACAAACATGCAAGTAATAAAACAACAGACACATGAACAATTACAAAGTCTAGTGTGCTCCAGTAATGATGACCCTCTTTCCTACCATTCTCACAGTAAAAATACAAACTTTAACTATTATAAATGAACCAAACAGTAAATAAACAAATAAACCAGAAGGTAACCTGTTGTGTGCATTTACAGGGTATGATACACAGAGACTTGAAACCAGTCAACATCTTCCTGGACTCCAATGACTTTGTGAAGATTGGTGATTTTGGTCTGGCCACCTCAGAGCAGATGGCAGGAGCTCTAACCAGCGAGGTCTCATGTCATGACAGACTCACAGAGTCATCACAGTCAGGAGAAGCAACCCCGGGTGAGTTTAATATTGGATTCCATGCAGATTGCAATTGAAAATGCTTTCCCAACTTCACATTGTCCTGTGAGACAAGTTTGCAATCATGAAAAAAAAGAATCCATTCTTCAGTTTGATGCAAGGACTATTCTGTAATATCCAATTTCACAATTCATGAACCTGAAAACATATGGATGATTTAATAAGCCTTATGATGCCACCAAGTTTACCAACACGTATCCCAGATATAATTTTGTGGGACATGCTGGCAGTCATGGTGCCTTTTTTTTCTTCTTCATTTTTCATCTTGATGCAAACATTAATCCATGAAATATAGATTTCATAATTCATGAACCTGTTTTGAATCGTAAGAAGAGAGACTCAGGAAATTATCAATTCAAACTTAATAAGATACAAAGTTTTCCAAATGTTGAATGCATTTTTAAATGTCTCTTTTTATGAATTCAAACTTTACTGTAACAAAAGGTACATGTAGACCTTGTTAGTATACTTTAATGCCAGAAATATCAGAGGTTTTTTTCAACTTTCTTTATAAGTACACATAAAAAACAGGTTGAATTTCCTTGGTTAACATGTTGTGATTTTCTTAACAGTGAAGGCATGTCATTGGGTCAAAAATTCTAAGATTTCCAGCTCTTTTTGACTGTGCAGTGCTTTGAAATGACTAGAAGGAGAAAAAAATGAATATGAAGTCGTCTTATATTTCTGTCGGTATAGGTGGGCATTTGACAGGAAAGGTTGGAACAGCGTTGTATGTAGCACCTGAACTATGCAAGGCTCGCAGCAGCCATTATAACCAAGTAAGTCTTAAAGCTAATTCAGACTTTGTCTGTCTTCATCTTTCACAAGATGTAAGTCTTCTTATTGACTTGTTGGTGATGAAATCATCAAATCAAGTACTATTTCTACATATTCTCAAAGATTTATGGGTTCAGAATCAGTTATGTAACCATCTTTGTATGACCTCAAAACAATTGTATTGATTATTAAATTAATCTATTTTCTGGATCTCTTTGTTGTTTTTTTTCCATATTGAATGAAAGCAGTGTTTTACGAGGTCATGCAAATAACTAGGTCTAAAAGAAGAAGAAAACAAGAACTAGACTAGAACATGAACATTTCTTGTGTTTAAAACAACATCAAATCTTAAAACTATCTATTTCAAAAGAGAGTGTCAGTATTTTGATTGAACTTATATCATCTTAATAATTGTTACTGCTTTGTTTTCTACATTTTCTCAGAAAGTGGACCTGTACAGTCTTGGGATCATCTTCTTTGAGATGTGTTACAGGTCATTATCTACTGGTATGGAGAGAGCTAAGATCCTTGGCCAAATCAGACAGGTTTGTTTTAGTTTTCCATCCATTCAGTATGAAATACAGGTAGGGGTACATGCAGGCAGTATCGCAGTTTAAGTCAACTTTATACATCTGAAGTATTAAAAAAAATAGTTGTACTTGTATAGAGTATAAACAGTTTTCTACAGATAACAATATTTGCTTTGTTCATGTTTTATTGTCACATTTGTGGTTACAATGTAAATAAAATGTTGCTCTGCATATTGCTTGACTAAAAGATTACAGTTGGCAGGATTTCTCTTCTTTGTTTAAAGTTTTATAATCCTGGCATATCAAGTAATTATATGTCCTTAAAATGAACAGAATTTTTTTCACCAAATCTAAAATTTCTTTAGCATATCTAAGAAGATGTATTGTTGTAATCAACAAGCATACATGTATTTCTGTCTAAATTGTAAAAGAATCAAATCAAAGTACTATACACCTTGCAGTCCATGTAAGAGGGATAAAAAGAAGAACACTAGACTAATGTGTCAAATTCTTTTTCCTTGATGTTACCATGGACACCAAAGACCCTGAAGTCTTTGATGAGGGAGGTGAAAAAGAGCAACAACACCAATGACTATACAATTTTTATTATTATTAAGTCTTATTTATACAAGGTAGCCCCATCAGTAACATGCACTGTTCTCCCAGGGGGCTCTGTAGGAAGAAAAAAAAATAGGGATACAAAACATACAAACTTACAATTACACCAAGTTGGCGGTGTTGATGAATCGTCAACTTAACAATTTTCGACAATGGCTCTTCAAGTAGACTAAACAGACTTATCTCATTTTGCATGATCTTGCCATTATACCACAGGAGTCGATTCAGCTTCCTGAAGACTTTGATGATGTGCGGAACGCCAACGAAGCCACCATCATGCACTGGCTCCTGAACCATGACCCCAAGGCGAGACCGACTGCCCAGGAGCTCCTGGAGAGCAAGCACCTGCCTCCACCTCAGATGGAGGATGCTCGGCTCCAGGAGATGCTTCATCAGACGGTGGCCAATCGGCAGTCCAAGGGATACCATTACCTTATGACAGAGCTCTTCGCTGTAGAGAGTAGGCCTGTGGCAGATTTTACGTATGATATCGACATGCACAAGGTTTGTCATTAAAATGCCTGTTGGATATGACTAATTTTGATAAACATGCATTTTTCATGTATACAGCAGGAGTCATCTTCGTATTCAACCAGTAAACAGCCAAAGACCCTTTAGAAATAAAGGAGTTATGTTGCATTGTTAGCTTAAAATGTAAGTGGTTGAATGGTCCATGTACATGTATCATAAATTGCTTGGCAAAATATTTGTCGTACATTTTGTTTTGTCCTGGTAGCTGTCAATATAATGCCATCTTAGGTTTACTATGATATACAAGTATCACATCAATTCTTCTATTGATATGGTTGCACCAGCTTAAAATAGTTTTTATTCTGAAGGGGAAAAAAAAGTTTTTTATTCAGGAGATGGATGTCATATTTGGTATTTATTATTACTGTAAAACTAGCATATTTTGTGTGCCTGAAACTTTTTATAAAATTTTTTGGCAATTCACAAAAGTTTCTGTTTTACATTAGTTTCAATAGGTTGTGCTGTACAACTGTTTCTTTACAAGTGTGTTTGTAGAACAGGCTAGAATCATTGTACAGTTTACTCACTGTATCAATTTTTCTCTACCCTAATCATGCTTTCTGATTATTTTTCCTTTTGAATACTCAATCAGAGTTTTTCATTGAAGACCTCCCTCACTCAGCAGATGGTTTACGACACCGTTCAGCGCATCTTCCAGAAGCATGGAGCCGTCCGAATCAATACCATCATGTTACTACCCAAGACCAAACTGTATGAACACAGTGACATGTGTGCACACTTCATGGACCACAGCGGAGGGATTGTGACCCTGCCATATGACCTCAGAGTATGTATGAAGCATCCAGCAACCTAGAAATTATTCTTGTTGTATCCAGAAGAATGTTTATAGATAGAATATAAGAATTTCACAAAAATATGTTTTTTGACTGGAATCATTTGGTTTTTACTTCCATTTTTGTCTATCGAAAAATGTATGATACTTCCCCCCCCCCCCATAGCATTCAAAACAATTTATTAACCACCCACCCTCTGACAGACAGACATTTCTTGTTAAGGTATGGGATACCAAATGGCATTTTGACTTGCTCTCTTTCAGATGTATGCACATACATACATGGATCCCCTTTTGTTGACAAATTAGCTTTGAAAGTTAATTGTAAGAATAAATTGTGTGTATTACTGGCATTATTTTAGAACATATAAAGCTTCCACATTTATTGTGTTGGTCCTCCCTTTTTCTCTCTTATCTCTCAGGTCCCATTTGCAAGATACATTGCAAGGAATAATGTGACAAACCTGAAAAGGTAAGTTTTGTACTTGTTGTAGTTGGTGTTAATACAGCATAAGATAGTGTGCCATATAGATGTCTTCTTTTTAAAATTTGAACATTTTATTTCAGCTGAAAATTTTGTTTATAGTTAATGAAAGGTTGATAATATATTACTTTTATCTACTTAATTTATTCTCTAAACAGAATGCAATATAGGTCTATTTGTATATTCTAATCATGTTTTGCAAAAAACTGCAACTCCCTGTTGTTAGATAGATTGACATTGCTTACTAGCAAGCATAATGATTACCTAATCACTGAATCATTTTGTTCTCTGCCTCCTCAGGTACTCCATAGAACGAGTGTACAGAGAGAGGAAACTCTTTGGCAGTCACCCAAGAGAACTGACCGAATGTGCATTTGACATCGTCACCAACTCACGAGGGAGCCTTCAGCCAGATGCAGAGGTTCTACACCTTGTGACGGAAATCATCAATGAATTCCCTGAACTACAGGTCAGTAAGTCAAGTTACTCACAAGCTAGAACTTCAGTTGCTGTCACACTTTGCTGGATTGATTACCAGTTTGAATCAGTGTCAATGTTTTTTGATAATTTTTAGATAATCTGTGGTTATTAGCTTTTGAATCATTCAATTCTGTGTTTATTACATACATGTAGTAAGTCTATAGATGATCTTTATTGGTCTGAGGAAAAAAACAACACTATTTTCTCAAGACAAGTTTTTACATAATTGATTGCAGTCATTACTTGAATGAGACTTTTCCAAATGGATGTGAAAAAACAGAGAGAAAAAAAAAAGAAGGCATAATTATATTTCTATCTTTTAATCTTTTAATTATAATACAATGATAAGTTTTCATGAAAAAATTCAAAATGTGTTTTACAGTATTTTGAGATGGATTTATTTACAAGTTAACCACTATCATTTGCATTGAAATAAATGTTGAATGATAACCTCCTGCATTCCCTAGAATGGAGTTCTTTAATGATTGTGAGGTATCTTTTGGTAGGCAAGGAACTACTTCATCTGTCTTAGTCACACAAGCCTGTTGACAGCCATTTTGAATTAGTGTGGAGTGCCCGAGGAGCTGCGCGGAAGTCTAGTATCACTAGTAGCAAACAAGGCCTTCACCACAAATGAGCTATTTGTCTGTTAATACGGGATCATCATAGATTTTTCCTGCATTGTATCACTTCCAAACTTACTTTTACCCCTTGCAATCACCTTCATCAATGATTGTAAG
Source organism: Heliocidaris tuberculata (assembly GCA_025618425.1). Lineage (NCBI taxonomy): Eukaryota > Metazoa > Echinodermata > Echinoidea > Camarodonta > Echinometridae > Heliocidaris > Heliocidaris tuberculata. The sequence continues at coordinate 35,691,558 of CM046834.1, read as the reverse complement.
TTGTTGTTGCTGCTCTCTTGACAGGCAAGGAACTATTCCATCCGTCTGAATCACACCGGCCTGCTGACAGCCATTTTGAATTACTGTGGAGTGCCCGAGGAGCTGCATGGGAGTCTGTATCGCACACTGAATGAGGCCAGGACAGAGAGACTGACCAAGGTCCAGACACAGACAAGGCTCTGTGGCATGTCGTTCACTGAACAACAGGTGAAATTAGTAGTCATAGACAATTACATACATGTTGAAAATGAAATAAAAGTGAGTTAAGAATTGAGAAGGAAATAAGAGAGAGAAAATACAATAGAAAGAGAGTGGAAGGGAGACAAGACAAGAGAAGAGTGAGAGAGAGAGAGAGAGAGAGAATAATTTTCCCAGGTCTGGTGTTTGTGATATGTATAAACTGCTCTTAAGCTACAAAAAAATAGGACAAGTTGCACATGAATTATAGTGTGTGGAATAATAAATGAAACCCTTTTCCTTCATCTTTTCTCCTATTTTAGGTTGCAAGTTTATACCAGTACATTGAGCTAGAATGTCCACTCAGTAAACTGACCTCTACCCTTAAACCACTGACCAGGGGTCAAGGTCCGAATGCCTCGATGGTCAAACAAGCCTTGCATGAGCTGGAGGTCATCATATCCCAGACTCAGATCTATGGGGTCAAGCTTGAGGTAAGTCTGGAATCAAAGACTGTTTGGTGTAGTCTAGGTTATGAAACTTTACATCATGAAAGAGGGGTATTCATCATCAGCCCAAATTACGGAAGCCTGTTTAAATTACATTTACTTCATTTTATGAGCTATTTTCAGAAGTATCCTAGACCACTATAGAAATGAATCATGACCTACCCGATAATATTATACCATATATCTGAATGACTGAAATTTTATTAATGTACATGTATTTTTATCCATTTATTAGTAAAATGGATTTTAACCAAACTATTGATTGTACCACATTCAATCTCAATTTCATTTTTTTATTCCTATGTTTGCAGATGCTAATCAACGTTGGTCTTGTGTATAACATCCAGATCTTCTCAGGAGTGATCTTCCAGTTTGTAGCTAGCATTGGTCGGCCTAAGAAGAGACCGACTATGGATGTCTTGGCAGCTGGTGGTAGATACGATAAACTGGTAGGAAAGCATCCATCTTTGTAAATCACACAAGAACTTTTACAAATCAAAAATGGGAAGGTATCGAAGGTACATTTAGACACGACAAACTTGGAGGAAAATATGCATCTTTACACACTACACAATGAATTTTGATATAAAATAAGGAATGGAAAGGTATTAAAGATGTGTATAAAAGGTATAAATGAAAAAATACTATTTGATGAGCAAGGGATACATACGTATGGCCGGAAAAGACAGAAATGAGAAGAATGAAATTTGTGTGTGTGTGCATTGCTTGAGGATATGCAGATAGAGCTAGGCGATGACTCGTATTAAACATATGGAGACAGAGATGTAGAAAAAGAGACCAAAGATGGGGCACTTTTGCCTAAAGTTTGTCATTGTTGAGACAAATTTGCTTACAACTTGGGCTCTTGCCAATGATTCACATCAAACCAAAGTAAACAATCAATTACAAGTCAGTGTAAAATCTTATATTATATACCTCATACTTAGATTCTTGTTCACTGATTGGTCAAAACTATATCACATGACACAGCGCCTCTCGATCTATCATTGCGTCAGAGGGTTTTGGCGTTCTATCAATTGACCTAAGGTCAAATGATAGAGGGCCAAAACCCTGTGATAGAACGCGTAACCCCTCCGCGACTTTTGCACACACGTGCGTACACAAAATTTGGTTCAGGTTTTAAGAGCGCTTTCGCGAGTTGCTAGGCTACGTGACTGCGTTCAATATACGCGCAGCGCGTAAGAATTCAACATGGCGAGTGACTTAGCAACTGAATCAATAAAAAGGATGAGGTATATAAAACAAATATGGACTGCTCTGTAATCGGATGGTGGTGGAAATTATCGCTCCCTCGGTGGTGTTCATACCGGCCCTTCTATCACCCCCTCGGCTTCGCCTCGGGGATGATAGAAGGGCCGGTATGAACACCACCTTGGGAGTGATAATTTCCACCATCATCCTCATGAGCAGTCAATATTTGTATATTATAAACCTGTTGACTACTGATTATTCCATTGATATAGACTTTATACAGGGGCCACTTGGTTTCCGTAGGCAATGGGTTAAGAGAATTCACAATCAATTTGTATCACAATCACAACTTTTACTTAGACATGGCACAGAAGTCTAGCTGACTAGCCCATTCAAATATGATACGTGCATTGAACTACAACCCCCACTTTTGTCTCTCCTGTAACGACAGATCCCAGAGTTCAAGAAGCCCCACTCATCGCAGCAGAACCTTCCTGGACCTCTGGCAGTAGGAATCAGTGTGTCCTTTGAGAAGATCGTCACAGCGGTTCTTCAGGATTCCCAGAGTGACATAGTGAGCTCCTTCGTCAGGCGAACCTTTAGTGATGGTGTTGGCCTGGACCATAGAAATGTAGTACAACCCATAGATGGCAAGGTGCCTTGGTGTGCCACACTAACTCATGACTAAAGGAAGGGGGTTTTTAGAGGGTCTATAGATTCAACTTTTTCTCTTTAAATGTGAAACATCAATATTTTGTTTCATTTATTTGACGAAAAAATTTAGTCTGAAATGAAACTGTATGAGTGAATCTAATACATATCTGTATACCATTTGATTCTCAGCTTCTTTGGGGGGGGGGGGCAATTCTTTGCAGTGTGTCCCGTACGACATATGACATTTTCCCATATATTTCATCCATAAGTAAAAAATCTTATGATAAGACCTTGACTTATGGTAGTGATTCCAGAATGAACCATTATTCAATGGTTATATCAAGAGATTCTTGATTTCTGGATGAAATATGTGGATAAAAGACATATGTTGTACAGGACACAGTGCAAGGAATTGCCCTTTGAGGATTTTAAAGACTTTTTGAGATAGAGTCAATGACCATTCAAACTGTCAGCAACATGTAAGGAGTATTTGCATTTGAGCTCCTGAAGTTAGCCTCTGCTCTTAAATACTGACTTTTGCCAATTTGCATTTGTACAATATTTATAATCATGTTTCTGCCTACTCTATACATATTCTTACTTTCTGTTATTTGTTCTTGCAAATGAACCTTGCTTTTAATTATGCTTTGAATAGCAGAGTCATGTTTATAGGAGGTGAATTTGGAAATATTGTTTTGTGCCATCTGGTTAATTTATTCTATTCTTTGTTTCTTCTTTATTTCCAGTCCCTTAGTGTGTGTGACATCCTGGTGGTGTCGGTAGGCAGTAGCACTCTGATCAGGGATCGTATCAAGGTGGTACGCAACCTTTGGGCTGCAGGATTCCAAGCTGATATCCTCTATGATGACTCCCTGGTAAGTACATTTCAAAGTTAAATGTGTGGTTTCAGACCTTTCAGAAGTGCATGATGAATAAACAAAACAAAATAAACCTCCCCTGCTGTTCAGTTATGGATAATCAGTTTACTCCAAACAATGCAAATATCTAGCACAGCTACATGTATAAGCATATATTTTTCTCCATCTGGGTTGGATGGGAATTATTGATTCCCTGTTACATTCTAGGCTTTACCATTTACTGCTATTATAAAAATATATGAGCAAAGGGAATAATCACAAAAAGGCATTTGTCTTGTGTTCAAAGTGTCTGATTGGGGCACTTTATATGTATATATATATATATATATATATATATATATATATGTATTAGATAATTAATAGTGAGCTACAAATGCTCTAGGCCCCATTTCGTAAAACTTGTTATTAATAACAAATACCCCATTTCATGACAAATTTGCTTTCAGCCAATCAGATGCAAGTATTTCAGTAGCTTATAACTGTCATTGTAACTTGTTATTGATAACAAGTTTTATGAAACAGGACCCAGGTGAAAATTACTCTGTGTTGTGTTCGATTTCTTACACTTATCAATCTTACACTTATCAAATTCCTAACCTCAACCCTTGTGTCAGCTACATACCTTACTCTAAATTCTTAAACTCCAAACATAACCTACATGTACAACCCAATCGCAGACCTAACCTATTGTATTTGATGACATTGAGCCCTTAGCGAATGTAGCTGGAGCAAATGTTGTATCACAGTAATGTTAAATTGTGTTATACTATATAGAGTCTAGAAGAGGCCCAGGACTACTGCAGAGCGATGGGTATCTCCCATCTGGTGATCCTCAAGGATTCGGAAACTCTGATAAAGGTATGTCAACTTTCCTAGAAAGTTAAAAAATCTCCAATTATTTTTAATTACGTTTTCTTGTACAAAGAGCATTTTCAGAAGAAGTGGTGACTGCAGATTATGTCCTGAATTAATAAAAGCCACAAAACTGCAAAGACAATGTTCTTCACAAAAAGTTTTGTTTACTAGTGCAAACAAATATTGAAGCACTTCAGCACACCTGCCTGGACTGACAACATATTGAAACTTTGAAATAAACATCAAAACTTTCTGAGAGTTAAGTTTTAATATAGCTTTTCCGCAACTACAAGGAACCCCTTACTCTGATCTTGTTGACAGGTACGTTCCTTTGACAAAGAGAAGGTCATCGTGGAATCGTCTGTAAGCCTCTACAACCTTGTAGAGCATCTCCAAATGAAATTCAACAAAGTGTAAGTCCAATAGAGATATATGTTTGGTAAATATCGAGTATTATAGTTTATATAATACCTCAGTCATATTTTTTTTTTTCAAGATGTGAGTTCCCAAATTGGCTGTGACCTCTGCCTAATCTCAAACTTCAAATTCATTTTTTCTATTGATATGCCAACTTGACAAGAGATATCCTAATGACTACAAATACTTTAAAAAGCAGCTCCAATAGAAGGATCTGTAAGAAAATATGTTCAAAATAATGTTATGCAAATACATATATATGAAAGGTGCTATTTAGTATTTTGACATGGTTGTAAAAGTAGTTTGATAGATTTATCAATATGGCTGTGATTAAAAAAAAGACCCTGAAACCTTATTGAAAAATTATTGTTAAAGTAAGGTAAGTTAAATGTTTATTTTCAAGAGGAATAATCAGATTTCTATAAGTACCACAGTATACTTGGGTGGAGTGTGACAAATGTAAATTAATGTCTTGCCAAAAGATGTTAAAGTGTACCAACGACCTGAAAAAAGAATTTGTATGCCACTAGGAAGTATAAAATTAAGCTCAAATAACTTTATCTGAAATTCTATAGGTCAAGAGTTTAGGAGTATGAAGGAAATAAAGGTTAACATGAAGGTGCTCGCGCGGAACCGAACCTCCGAGTTGGGTTCCGCGCAAGCCCTCATCTTGGCGAGCACGTACGGGTGCGTTGAGTAGTCTACTCACGAGTCGCTTTTATGCTTATAGAGAGTATGATTAAATTTGTAATATCTCTTTATAGAAGTGATATTCGAAGCCCATATTTGGAATATAGTAGAATGACATGGAACCTCTAACATACAGAGTAAAATATTTTTTGGTGATTGGTACCCTTTAATGCTGAGGAAGGGATTTGAACCCCATAGCTTGTGGTCCACAGACTGGTGACTTATCCACTAGACCACAACACCTCTGCAGTGGTAAATGATATGTCTCAAATATATGTTTTTGAAAGTAACAAAATATCAATTGGATTTCTCTACAATTTGTCTGTAGTGAGTTGACTGAGCAAAGCCCTCAGGTAGCTTCTAAGAGTAAGAGTATCTATGACGTCAACCAAGGAAGCATTCTGCCTCAGTATAGTGTCTCCTTTGTCACTATGGACAAGCTCGATAACAATGCCAGGAAGAGATATGAACGACAGGTCAGTTCAAAGGTCACAGGTTATTTCTCTATGTTAAAGGTTAAGTTGTGTTCTGATAATGAAAACTACATTAGAAGGAAATAAGATGAATGCACTTTTATATTGCTTCATATCAGTGAACACAATGATTTGCATAACAGTTTGTCATTGTCCAGATTTTGCATGGAGGTATACCATATACAACACTTGTCTTAAATGGGAAGTTCTTTCATATGAAACCAAAAGTTGAAAGAGTGCTCGTCACCATTTTTACCTGTTACAAGAATTCATCCTCCTAATTTGATTGTACAGTTGCTGTCATTTGCAGGAAAACTTTCGTTTTGTTGCAATTAGGATATTGATTTCTGAAAGCAATTTGTCATCCATATTAGGGAAAAGAGTGAGCTCTGTACTCATTCTCTCCTATCTCTTCTGTACCTTACTTTATAAGAGGTTCAATCTTTTTGACTTATTATTCCAATTTCTGATTCTACTGTTGGGGAACATTGTGATTTTTGAAACATTTTGTTGGCAGCTGCAATAACATTAGAAATGTATAATATCCTCTCTGAAACTAGCAAATTTCTTACACGTTTGGATGCAACACATCATACTATGTGTTAAATCGTACTATTTGATTTTGATGACATTCTCTTTTTCCTAGATCCAAGTAAGGATAGAGCCTGTCCTGGAGATGTTTTCTTCGCGTTGTGTAGTGATAGTCATTGCTGTAAGTAGAATTGAAGAATACATGTATCTGTCAACAATGCATCATACAGGATTTTATCTACTACAGTGAAATACAGGACAATGCAGTGAAATTTTTATTTTATAATGGGATTTTAAAGAAACATGATATTTAAGACTAGATGGGACAGTTGAATACATTGGATTTTGCTGTGACTGGATTTCCCTGTGTGATACTTGAAGAATGAAAGTAAACAAACAGATACATGTATGTCCTTTATTGAGCCTCATGAGTTCTGTACCATGTATTTCTTTATCTTCAAAATGTATTTCAAATTTGGTTAACTACAGTCTGTTGTTTTCTTTCGTCACAGGTTGATCTTCCGCTGTGTGTCTTGAAGAATATGGCTGCCATGTTGGATGTAAGTTTAATCATGTCAAGAATCTACCCCTTCATTCTCAGTCTGATGAGGGATGATGGGTTGGGTTATAAAGTACAATTTCAAAAGACTCAAGAAATCTTTCAGTCTATTGTGATTCATAACTGAGGTTAACATCTAGTCATCCTTCAATTTCTGCACAGTTGACCCAGGGGCGAATCCAGGATTTGGGGAAGGGGGGCACACACAATTCCCACAATTCCAAAAGTTTTCCATCAAGCAAAAAAGAAAAAAGATTTCCACATTTTTTATATGCCTTCAATTTGGAAATTTGAAATGAGGGGGCATATTTTGAGGGTTGTGTACTTTAGATATAGGTACCACTTAATTTTCAAAATGGGGGAACATGCTGGATGTGCCCCCCATTGTGTCATACTGGCTTAATTTTTCTTTCTCCCAATACAGTTTGATGGCGATGGGAATTCATACCAGGCTAGCGTATCATCAGTGACAGAGAAATACAACAAATACAGGAAATATATCATCAAGATTGCTGATGAGATACTGGAACTCAAGGAGGAAGACGAGTAAGGGCGGATTTTCCTCATTTTCTTTTGTGGTTTATACTTATTCTTTGTGTATTCTCTTTTATAGTTACTTGAATTACAACATAACATTATAAATAAGCAATGTGCACAGTAGTGTAATTTATATCTGTTGTTATGAATATAGTCTGAAGGGTATTTCTATTTGTTTTATGTTCATTTTAGATGCACAGTGTAAAAAAGTTGAGGATATCTGTTTGAAGCAAAACTTAATTCTGTGCCTAATTGTGTGGAGATAATGCCATTGAGATGCATCTACACTGCAAGCTGAGAATCAAAAGAGTAATGCCAAACTTTGATAGTTTCATCATCAATTAAGATACATTTCTGAATTAAGGTAAATAATCCAAAGAAGTTTTAAGCTTGGTAATCGAAAGGTTGAACCCAGGGTATGTAGGCATCATACAGAATCCAGACACTACTGGACTTCTATTTTTCATGTGACAGGAACATTTCTACTGCCTCTTTAAATGCAGAGCATTTTGTGCAGAATCTTAAAACAATAAATCTCCCATGTACAAGCTGAAAATGAATTAAAAACATTTCAGATGGAATCAATGGGAGAAGTATGAAAAAGAAAAAAAAAGAGATAAACAAAAAGAAGCTAAAAAACTCTTCCTAGTAAAATTTCATTTTATGCTTGTTTCTTGCTTTGTTGTCTCTCTCTTTCAGGGGTAATGCTCCATTGGTGCTATACACGTACAGAGAAGATGGCTTCAAAGTGGTGTTATGACCAGCCTCCTCTCATCATGATTGTATCTCAACTGAAATACAACCACCGTTCTCATTCTAACTTCACATCATTCAGTACTTCATGTACAATTCTTTGACCAAATCTAAAGGAAATACTGTCAAAACTGTTCCAGTGGTCACCTTTCTATGAAGGCCACCCGCCTTATAGTGGCCGCATAATTATTGCCTCCCTCCAGAAAGAAATCTGTGATGTTGAATCTATCTAGAAAGAACTCCTGTCAATAGTGGTCACTATCTTTGTTTGATGTTGTTGGCCTCTATAGACAGGTTTGACTTTACTGGGAGTTTAATACTTGTGTGAGTGCAGATCAAGGACGCTTGGTGATGAAGACCTTGTTATGATGAAGACAATACAAATCATATCTTGTGTTGTGTTGTCTGCATTTCCTTCCGTCATTGGCAGCAGGACAAACTCTTGACAAGATTCACGGCTGTCTCTGTTCAAATTCAGCATCTACCTGATTTCCGACATGTCTTTGAGCAAGCTCTACAACTTCAATGTTTCATGACCATATCTATTTCCTTCCATCATTGGTAGCAGGACAGACTCTTGACATAATTCACGGCCATCTCTGTTCAAATTCAGCATCTACTTGATTTTATACATGTCTTTGAGGAAACTCTATAAGTACAATGTTACATGACCATAAGAAGTCATGAAAGTATTTAAATTGTTGATATATTTAACTTCATTCTTTAGAGCACTAGATCTCAGTATATAACTTGACTCTTGGTACATTCCAAATGCACACAGGAGGTTTGGATGTGTGGATGTGTCCAGTGAATGATATACATGTAGATGATGGCCCATAATCAGTGTGAAATGAAAGATTAATTATAAAAGATGATTATTTTCAAATCAAACAGTTTGCAGTGTGCATAAATTATCTTCATCTATTTTACAAGAATATTTATACAGCACTATACACTAATAGCACAAATTTGAGATAAACATCTGTGTAGTATGAGCATAAAGTATATTAGTTCATCCTCAAGCAACTCTTCCCTGAAAGCAAATCTATGTGTTTGTCTTCACACAATGTTCACCCTCATAGATCAGTGGATGTTCATCCTGCATGTTCTTCAAGGTAAACTTGGTTTTTATTTGTTTGGTATAAAGAGAATGGACTTGTTCCTCTAAGGAAGACCAAACTTGATATGGAATTGGAGATCTTGTTTTAATGCTGTTAGTAACAAGAAGCTTCACAGGCATGCTAGCAACCAAATTCTTAATATGTTTGACCAACTTCTAGAGACAGACAGAGATCATTTATACTATAATTTCTACTGCATATGAGGGACTATTCTCTCCTATGCTGTGATGAAAGTGTCCAAACATTTATTCTTTGATTTTCTCAGGATTATATATTTACCGCCAAATGAATACACACCCTTTTTTAAAAGACATGTATTAATAACGACAGTCATATAGCACATATCATCTGCTGGGAGCCAAAAACTAATATCGCTGTAGAGTTACGGCTTTCTGGCCCTCAGCTGACAATACATTCATTCATCAATGTTAATTGAACCATTATTTGCTTGCACCAAAGTTATTTGCTCTTTTCTTCTATAAAAATGCTGAAATTGTTACAAATCTATAATCTTGTGTTCTCATGGGGAATTGGACACTGCATGGGTATGCACACGATTAAACAGATGTTATATTACTGAAAATATATTTCACTTTTATGACCGATATTATGTAGTTACCAAATAAAGATTTCAAATATCAGCCTCTGGGAGGAAAGTTTATCAAAATTAATGGTCCTCCTGAAGTGACCTGAATGCTCTCTGATGTCTGGGCATCTATGATTCATGTGCATGCCACAAGATTTGTACTCTCATAAGTCGGGTTGTTAATGGACTGTGGTGCATTAATAGGCAGACATTTTGCAACATAACTACTTTGATGTACATGTACTTAGATTGCAGGTACCTGCATCAGTCTTCCAAACTTGGCTTATATTGTATGTGATGGCAAGATTTTTTAATACTTTTTTTTTTGTGGTCACTCCAAGAGAGAATGTGTATGGAATTACTGTAAAACCAGAAACTTTTGTGGGCATTTAATGTTCACGAATTTCACGAGTGGTTCAGATTAACAAAAGTTTCATGCCCTGAAATCATGGAATTATAATTGACATACTGTACACTAAATTTTTGCAAATCGTGAAAGTTTCTTGCTGTGAAAATGACCGTCGTTTAAATTTCGCAGAATTTTCTTGTCACGCACGTTTCTGGTTTACAGTAACCATTTGTGTGGCTTAAAGCAAAAAGGATTTTTTTTTTTTTTTGGTAACATGTGTAAAGAGTGTAATTTATTTGCATTTCTGGTGCTGGAGATGTTTTGACATTACTAAAAAATGGTACCCTAAAATTTATGTTAATGTTTCTAAAAGCTATAAATGAAATGTAGCTGTAGTTTATCTTGTGCAATTTATGAACTCATATTGTGGTAATAAACAGGCACTGCTGCTCCATGCCTTTGTTTTCTAAAAACCTCTTTCGACTATGGCTCTTGAACTACATGTAGTTGAAGGGCTGTGCTTGTTTGCATTTCATCTTTACCGGTACAGTAAATGTAAATTGTTATACATGTATTGTATTTAGATAAAAATTACTTGTAGGAGGCAGTTGCGTGTGAACAGAATGTATGCCATTCTCATTGTATGAACAGTTTTACTGTACAATGGACAACTATTTGCTTGTACAGTATACCAGGGGGGTGATTCACTAACAGCTAAAATTAATCCCAAATAAGAAAAAATCAATTTTAGGAACAATATCCATCCTAAGAGCGATATCGCTTTTAGTGACTGATTCGCTAAGGTATTTGGGATTGATTCCAGCCTCTGAATTGATTTTAAGGTTGGGAGTGATCCGGATCGCTCCTAACAATCACAAACGGTCACTCCACTGCATGCCCGCCCACGCCCCAACCTGGGCGCGGCTACGCTGTGCCTGCCTGCAAGCCTATTGCCCTAGCCATAGGCCCTAGCCCTGTGTATGTCCAGTCGATGCGTGCGCGCAATTAATGCAGTAGCTAGGTAACGCGCACTAAGTAGAGAATTAGGTCGGGTGACTGAGGGGCGGTGACTGAAATTTGAGTACGTTGATTGGTTGGAATGAGTGCGCTCGTAAATATTCATTTGCGCTCATATATATTCATGATAAAATTGATTCCATCCTAAAAGCGATTTAGTGAATCAGTAAGGTGGAATTAATTTTAAGCTGGGAATGAAATCAATCCCGAAAATTGATTTTAGGAATGATATCGATCCCAGTTAGTGAATCACCCCCCAGATTTGCCATTGGAAGGTGATGAGGACAGCGAATGATTGAATGCTAGGGAAAAAGGTGATCAAGAAACATTTTTATTTTCATAAGAATGTTAGGGGAGAGAGTGCGACAGAAAGAAAGAGAGCAAGAGAGGAGATGGGGAATATGAGGTGCCAGTGTACATCTTGTGATGAATTCTATTATAGTGGAAACTCGCTGTAAAGAGCTCAGATAAAACGCGATTCCTGAAATAACAAGGTAATTTTGCTGGTCCCATGTCTCTATTTTTTTTTCTATTTTTTATCCTAATATAAGGAGATTCCTGATATAACAAGGTAATTTTCATGGTCCCAAGATCCTCGTTATAGTGAGTTTCCACTGTACCGGTAATGTGTGCTCAAAGAAATATTTAAGTACATGTACAAGTTGGAGGTTAGAACCTACAGATTATTGTTCAAATTGGAATGGACTGCATAGCTTTCCATATAGAGGGAAACTATTATTAATATAAACTCCATTTGACAATGCAAATCATTTTACCAAATTTCTTCACTAGCAAATATTAAATCAAAGGAATGTAAAGGTATAACGTTTTGGGGGTTATGAAACAAAATCAGTCCAAAGTCTTATGAACACAAGACAAGCAAGACAACCAAGAAAATACAATTAGCAAGTAGAACAATTCTTTGCAAAAATTATTTTGTACAAAACTGCAGCCATTTACTAACCTGATGTAGAAAACAAAAGAAATAATAGAGGTGTATTTCTTTTTTTACCTTGTCTAATGATAATCATTCTAGCAGTTTTCAAATATTTTTCCAAGCATGCTAGCATAAAATTATGGCCAATATCCCCACTGGAAAATGGTAAATTAAATACATTCATGAGTTTGGACTGAACAATGTTTTTGTTTAAATATGCATTCATTATTTGAGATTATTTTGTTTTTGCAATACATGAATCAAGACTTCCTTGTACTTGGGGAACATACAGTTGTGTACAATACAGAGACGCTCCTGTCTAACCAGAAACTTTCAAAAACCATTGAAAACAATTTTTGCAGCGTGAAATTTCCCAAATTCAGTGTTGTGTCAGTTGTGGTTCATGTATTTCACAGCTTGAAACTTTCGCAAATCAGAACCACTCGCTAAATTCCTGAACGTTACATGCTCGCAAAAGTTCTGGTTTTACGATACCTTGGCAGGCAATGTACAGTGGGACCTCATTATAAAGAACACTGTTATAACAAACTCTCGTTATAACAAGGTGATTTTTCCAGTCACACTTCTTTGTATTCTATTGTTTTCTTAGCCCTGATATAACAAGGTTTCAATATAAAGAGGTAATTTCTTTGGTCCCAAGGAGTTTGTTATAATGAGGATCCACTGTATTATTCATATTCATATAAAAGAATAATCAGAGCACAACTTGTTACAGGAAAATGAACACTTTATTTTTCACCAGTGCATTCCAAGACATGAGTGAAATAAATAACTGAAAGGATAAGTTTCATCTTTATCTAATGTACAGGCAAGGGTTGCATTTGAGGTTTGAAAAGTACGACAATTTCACTCTCATATCAATTTAGAAAAGACGTGGGAGAGAACATAACAATAATTCTTTACAGTATCACCGAAAACATGTAAAATGGTCTTAAGAATAATATCTCGAATTAGAATGCTGACACAAAAATCAAGCAATGACAACTTTCATTCTGTCTATCAAAGAGCAAGGACAAATTCATCTTTGATGCTTGGTGATCTGTCAGTAGACATAAAATAGTTTCGAGAAAATGTCGAGTACAGGCAGAACTCATGTATGCCAAAGATAACGTGAAATACTTTCTTACATGCCCGCAGATAGAAATTGAAATGTGATGTATGCAAAAGTGGAAAAACTGACATAAACTCTTTTTCAAGGATAACGTGAAATGCTTTCTTACATGCCTACAGATAGAAATTGAAATGTGAAGTACATGTATGCAAACTTGGAAAAACTGACATCAACTGTGACATAATTTAGTAAACATAACTCAATCTATGAAAGGAAATACTGTAAAACCAAAACCGTTCGCGACATGAAACTTTCGCCATTTGCAAAAATTTAGTGTTATGTCAATAATGATTCCATGATTTCGTAGCATGGAACTTTCGCGAATCTGAACCACTCGCGAAATTCGCAAACATTAAATGCAGGCGAAAGTTTCTGGATTTACAGTAGGATAACTGGAAAAACATGTTGAATCTCGTTTAGCTGATCAAGAAATCGTAAAACCTTGCTTCAGATTTATATCCTCATCATTAGGATACATTAATGTTCATCTGAGCCTTAAAGCTAACTCAACCCTGCACAGTAATAAAACTCTAACTCCAAGCTTGCCACTTGCTTAAAGAGGACCAATTACCTAAATGAAAAAATTTGGTTACAGCTGGTATATATATATATGAAAAAAAAATCTATGGCAAAAAAATTTACTTGGCATTCTATGGGTGAATAGTTAACCCATTGGAGACAATTTACCACATTTTGTGGTTTGGCTCAATAACCTTTAATTCAGAGCTCTAAAAAATTTACCAGATGCATAAGTAGAAAGAGCAAAAATTTCTGCACACAATATGTCAATTTTTGTTGCATAATCATATTGCATTTGATGTCAGGAATTTAAAAAACAAGAAAAAGCTTAAAAATCCTTAAATTGGCAACACATTGAGAGGTCCAAAATCATTGTTTTTTTAATCAAAATTGGCAATTTTTAAAATTTTTCAAAAAAATTCATAACCATGTACATGTTGTTTTCAAAGACATTACACCTTATTAGAACCATGTAGTGCTAAAAGAAAAATATAATTGTTGCCAATTTGAAGAACAAAATGTGATCAATTTAGCCCTTAAATAATTCCTGTCATGAAAGGGTTAAGAAGTAGAAAGAAACTAAATGAATAATATAAAATTACAGTGCAATTAATAGTCTACTCAATATTTGCTTTTGCCTTCAATTAGAGAGTATTTAAACTTGCCACTAATACAGACATAATATCTAAAGCCAATATTTTCAATACAGTATACCAGGATAAAACCTTAAATAGTCAGAGCACAACATTTTTTGGCAATTGGTTCCCTTTCAAAAAAAAAAGAAAAAGCTGATTTCAGAAGTGTACATTTCAAGAAATGCTTATCTTAACAAATAATGTACTTGCACATATCCACTTCATTATGCAAAGATCCTTGATACCTATTCAAAGTTTATGATTAGTGCAGGATCTCTAAATCTAGTACATGTACACATTTATGAGCACTTTACACATTACACAAGCTGTAAGGTGAAATGTCATGATTATGTTACATTCATTTTTTCTGGTTAATACATCAAGGATATTCTCTTGAATACACAACCTGATACATGATACATCTACCTAGATAAGTCTCAAGTTAAACAAAACATGGATTTGACATGCTTGAGAACCTGCAGCAATATTTAGACATAACTTAACACTGTACACTGCACAATAGTTTCGATCGTTATGCTTCTTCTCATTTAGCACTCAAGCATACAGTCTACCAAGATGATAGCTGAGTTCAGTGATCTTATTCTGAATCTTCTCAATTTTGACTGGTTTCCTTCAAACTGTCTACAGCATCAGCACATGCCTGGATCAGCCTACACAACTGAGTGCATGTCTCCACCGAAGTGCTCTTTCTTAGCTCGCTACTAGCCCATGCGAGCTTGTCCAAGACAGCGTCTATTGACTGTCCAATCACAAGGCTTACCCTCGTATTCCTGTCCCCACAATTTCTGCTCCCTCCTGCCACACCCACGGTGATGCTAGCGGTGTTGTTCATCACTGAGCCCGCTGTCTGGGGGAGCACTGTAGCTTGGGGGTTGGTCGGTGGAGGTGGAGGGGTGTGGTTGGACTGCAGCTGGACCCTTTGTGCAGTGGCGGAGACGGGAGTTGCTCCTTGTGGCTGATGGGTGCGCAATGCCTCTGGACCTGAGCACACGTTGGTGATGGTGAAAGGCGTGTCATCTGTGTTCTGCACAGAGACACCACCTGTGCCCGATGATGATGATGAAGAAGAGGGAGAGGCCCTGACCAGTTCATGTTCTCTCACCTGAGATCTTGCTGCTTCTGCACTCAGTGCTGTCAAGAAAGTGTCAAGAATACTCATTAATTTATTTTCAGTGCCACTGAGAGCAAAAAAAAAAAAAAAGCTTTCTTAAGACTATTTTTAATAGAGTTTAGTGAAAAGTCATTTTAATGTGCTGTAGGGATATTCATTTTCGCTTGAAATACCTTCCTGCCTTACAAATTTTTTTGACATTGAGGAAGTATGTATCATTTAAAAACCAGGATCTACAGTGCTATTGATCTTTTGAAGAAAGATTTCTCAGCAGTATCAAATAGAATATGGGAATTTGAATTGTGGAAATGTAATAAACAACTGCTTTTTCCTGCTCTGTTCCCTTAATTTAAACCAAGAGATTACACAACTGATTTTCCACATGGTTTACCCTTAGCCATCTTGCAGGATGGTGACGTGCAAATGTGGTAGTCTGGCATTTGCTTCAGTAATATTTTCTCCAGGTTTTATTTTGTCAAAGATATAGGGTTCAAGTTAAAGTTGCAATGTGGTTATGGTTATGTTTAGGGTTAGGATATGTATAAAGTTGGATCCATAGTTACAGTTAGGACTTAGGAGTTTGGTGAGTATAATCGACCACAGAAAAATTGTCCTATAGTACTTGCTCAGCAAATTGTGAAGTGCTTTGTAACTGCAACAAAAGCGGTTCTACAGAAAATACTCTGTGGATGGATTGGATTGGAAAATCACAAGAATATCACAAGCAAATAGCTTACCTGGATCATCCTTGGCATGTTCTGTAGCCAGTTCATTACAAGCTACACAATAGTCCTTCTGCTGCTTATCTCTCAATAAAATGGTCTGCATGAAATCAAGAATAAGGAATACACATCTTCAGCTGACTAATGTTCATAATTACACCTTGAACCAGGTTCCAAAAGCCTTTTGGAGGGTTGGTTGCTTACACCCTTTTCTAATTGTCAATCATTTCATTTTATTTATTTTTTTTAATTAAACAATTCCATCAACAAAAAAGTGTCAACACTATTTAAACTTGCCATAAAATTCAGAATTGGGTTTCCTTATCAACTTCTTTGCACTAAAATCTATACTATTCATTTATATTACACATATATTTAATAAAAATTGATAACTTCAGGAACTTCACGAATATTGATGAAATTCAAATTTCTTGTAACACTGGCTAGAAAAAATATTATGAGATTAATAACAATGCCTCCAGCACCACCTTTGGTCAATGGAGGCATAAAAACAACCTTCTTGTTTATCACATCACATATAAGGAGCCTCCACTCAATTCCAAGAAAAGGTACCGTAGTTAGTGAATCAACTGTAAAAGAGCACTCACCCCACAAAGCGAGCAGGTTGTAGCTAGCATGCGGTATCCCTTAAGTAGGTAGTCTCCCATCAGTTTACTGATCTTGTCCGATCTCTCCTTTTTAGCTTGAATCACTTTCATCTCTGCCTCAGTGGGTGGGGTCCAGTCGCAGTCCGCCCCCAAATCCATCTGCTCACCTCGTCCTGTATATCAGGGTAGGAGAGACAGGAGAGGCAGAAAGAGATGGACAGAGACATGTATGGAGAAATAAAAAGGGAAGAGACAGAAAAAAATTGAAACAGAGGGGAACACGACAAAGAGTGGAAGACAGACAATAGAAAGAGAAAAGGGAGAGAAACAGGATATATTTACACCCATAATGAAAAGACAGCGAGGGAAAATGAAAGGGAAAAGAGAGAAAAAGTAGATAAAAGTTAGCTTTACATGAGGATGATCTCATAGGAATACGTGCCAAAAGATATTTTTGAATGAAAAAAAAAATGACAGATCTTTTGTCCGCAAGTTATTTTAATCCAAATGACCAATATGGACTTCCCAGAACCTGCCTAAGCAATATTGTACTCTTCTCCTGTTATGATGCTTTTTACTCTTAACATCCATTCTCTCTTTTTAGAAGTTCTAATTTGACAAGAAAATTTATTGACGTTAGATATCATGACAAATAATTAGTAAAACTGCCCGTGTATTCATGTTTCAAGAGTGGATTAGTATTTGAAAATATAAAAACTGGAAATATGAATCTTTGTGCAAATAGGCAGGGCTACACACTCACTTTTATATTAAAGGTTATCTTGAGTTCTGGGAAAAATGAAAAAATAATTTGTGAGCTTTCTCATTCTTTTTGTGTCAGTTAGGAAGAATATCATAATAAAAAAGTCCCCTAGAAAGGATTGCTCTTCATATGTCCTCATATTAGAAATATGACAAGAAATACCTGAAAAGTTCGGGCCGAACATTCACGCCAGATTTGTCTCTGGTCCCATATACTCCTTTCTGTGTGCAGTGCAAGAATCTTTTGGGGAAAGTTAGTGAATTTCTTATCAATTCGATAATCCCCAAATCTCACACAAGACACATGTGTTTATGTACAACTAATCTAACTTTTCCAATTGCTTTGAAACAGTTTCTTTCCCATTATAAATGCTTGACCAGAACTTAAGATTACCTTTAAGCGATGAAATTCAGTACCCTGAACTGCCCCCCAAAAATCAGGTCCTGCTATAACTTTCAGCTGAATAACTATTGTAGTTTGTGGGTTATCCAAAATCTTAGGGGTCTACATACAGTAGGTTGCTTAAAGATAAAGCTGAGTTCTGGTCATGCGATTACATTGTGAAAGAAACTGTCTCAAAGCAATTGGGAAAGGTTGATCACGTCTAAGAATTGTTTTATATACTGTGAGGTTTTGAAATCATCAAAATGATAAGAAATAGACCCAATCTCGCTGAAAGACACATGTACTGCACACGGAAATGGGTATATAGGACTGCACACAAAAGTCGCATGAATGTTCGGCCCGAACATTTCAGGTATCTCTCGTCATATTTCGAATATGAGGGCATTTGAAGAGCTATCCTTTTTAGGGGACATTTCTAGTATGTTGTTCTTCCAAACTGACATTAAAAAAAATGAGAAAGCTCACAAAATCATTTTTCACCTCTCCCAGAACCCGACCTTCTCTTTAACCCCTTTTTTAAGTAGAGCCCTGCAATGGAAGAATCTTCTCATTTAATTAGAAATTTTCTTATGATGCACCTTGCTGAATGGGGACCACATCAATGGCCACGCCTCTGCTCCTCCCACCACTTCTCCTATAACCCCCTCCTTGTCGTCTATCCCCCGCGCTGTACAAATTGGGTTGAAAAATCACTCCCTCCTGATGGAGCCGTTTCAACTCTCTGGTATAGGCCTTCCTGAATCGCCACACGCTCGTAACGGCCACCTTATGTCCCAATTCGCGGCTAAAGTGTTGCGCCGTCTCCAAGTCTCCAGCGACCATCGCGTACTTGGCGATGCGAGTGCGCATGTCAGGTGTGTACGAGTTGTACTTGCGGCCATTGGGCCTGATTGAGTGGTTGCCCCGAGGGTATGGAAGGGCACGTTGATTGACTAACATATCAACTGCCATCTGGTTTACAGCAGCCATGTCTCTCTTCATGTCACCTTTATATGCAAAGTGAGACAGAGAGGAGTGGAAATTATTTTATAAAGTGGAAATTATATTTTTATTTCAACATATCATCAATCTACTGAAAACAGTAGGCCGAGCTATTTTACTGCAAGTTCAAATGGTTTGTGTTTAAACAAAAATATATAAGTAATTAAGATCTCATGGGTCCTGGCATAAATGTTTGATATTTTGAAGCTTGGATTTTACCGACACAAAGGTTCATGCAGGTGGTCAATATAAATAGACAGAAAAACTAATGATCTAGAGGGATCTACATGCAGATCTACATGTACATGTAGTTCTAATACAAAACAGAGCATGCATATTCCAGTAGCTGATGTCAGGTGACGTGCCCTTCCATTCTCCTCCTGATTGGCTGAAAATAAATCATTTCAATTTCATTTGTATCTAGACTCTACTCACACGTCAAGAAATCTATGAAATTGTACAAAAGCATATTGAAGACTTTGCTAACAAGAGGACAATAGAAACAACACCAACAACGAGGCACTTTTTCTCAACCTAATTTTTTCCTCTCTGAGGTCAGAAGTCCATGTGTTTTGTGTGTGGATCACAACAAAATATGTTATAAAAACAAAAGTAGATCAATGCATGACATGCATGCATTAGTGCCTTCTTTCCCCCACCATGGACTCTGCACGCAAGCATGTGCATGCCATGCCAACAATCAAGAACATGAAGAAGTGGTTTCCTAAACCCATCGATGTAGAAGTCTAGCCGATATTCCTGAACACAGTACTTTGTACTTCAGTATCCGAAAAATTTAAAGTTACCGATGAGGGTCTAGAAATCCTCATTTTGATAGAAGATGTCACCAAACTTGTAAAACTTGATACCAAATGACTGCACAATATTTTGTCTTGCAAATAATTCAATTATCTTATCTTTGGATTGCTACGTTGGAAAACTTAGATGTAAACTCACGTGTGCAAAATTAGGTCTTGTGGCTTTAAAGCCCTTTTTTTTCCAGTTCCAGCACGTTTGCGATCCAACATCGGATTTTGAGATCAAGATCTCCTAATTCTTTGTCGACTAATTTTCTTGTTGGAACCACTTTGAGTCCAGAATTTTGCTTTACGCTTGGTACAAAATCTATCTAAATAAATTATTGTACAAGTATGAGAAATCATGGATTGAATTCCAAATTCCTAATTTTTAAAAAATGTGCATGAAATATGGTCACCCCATCATAATGTGCATGAACTTTCACACATCATCATATCACTGATCAGATCTGATCATCACCCACAGGTTCTTTATATATTTATCACCCATCATCTGATGATCATACAGATCTAACTTAGGTCACACTTATTAACCTCGCACAACAGACTTGTTGTTTTCACTAGCGATTTTTACAGCGCCCCCATGTCACAGCCCAGTTTGGCCGTTCTCTTCTTTATTTGAGCAAAAATATGTGCTCAGTATGTATGTTAGTATACCGGCAAGCAA
The DNA here is from genome assembly GCA_025618425.1 of Heliocidaris tuberculata. NCBI lineage: Eukaryota > Metazoa > Echinodermata > Echinoidea > Camarodonta > Echinometridae > Heliocidaris > Heliocidaris tuberculata. Next base: position 35,670,921 of record CM046834.1, on the reverse strand, counting down.
CCATAAAAAACTTTCAACAAAAAAAAATATCGATAACAGGGTAAAAACTCACTGGTTTTCTTGGTGTGTCCACTGATAGCGACTTTACTATACTTTGTGTGCATAGTGTTAAAGGTGTATGAATCTAGGCAGTCATACACCTGAACACTTTCAAAACACCACTGCACAAAAGTCACCAACATTGACTCAAAATCGGCATTTAATTTACAAATTCTGACACCAACATATCCATGAAATACAACAGATTCAACTCACCAATTTTGGAAAAGATAATTCCAAAAATGAAATCCACAATTTACTGTCAGTTCTGGCGAAACGGGGTATTGCAAGTACATTTCCTGATCGCCGTGAGCCCTGATATCTCCCCCAAAAAATATTCGGCTGTTAAAAATTCGGTCCCTATCGCACACACGTAAAAGGCCTGATTTTCGAAAAAATATCGATAACAGGGTAAAAACTCACTGGTTTTCTTGGTATGTCCACTGATAGCGACTTTACTATACTTTGTGTGTATAGTGTTAAAGGTGTATGAATCTAGGCAGTCATACACCTGAACACTTTCAAAACACCACTGCACAAAAGTCATCAACATTGACTCAAAATCGGCATTTAATTTACAAATTCTGACACCAACATATCCATGAAATACAACAGATTCAACTCACCAATTTTGGAAAAGATAATTCCAAAAATGAAATCCACAATTTACTGTCAGTTCTGGCGAAACGGGGTATTGCAAGTACATTTCCTGATCGCCGTGAGCCCTGATATCTCCCCCCAAAAATATTCGGCTGTTAAAAATTCGGTCCCTATCGCACACACGTAAAAGGCCTGATTTTCCGTGTGTGCGATCGTAGAGATCGATATACGCGCGCGATACCGAATTTATTAGTGGACAAAAATTTGTTGGCCGAGTTTACTTTGAAACATCGGCAGAATGAAGACAACATGCGATAGCGAAAAAAATTGGCGGGGATTTCTTCGGTTTTGGACATGATTTTGACTTTGGATTTTGCTGGAAATATCAGGAGCAAGGAGCTTAGCTGGCACTTGGGAGAACTTTGAGAAGTACTGAGTCCTGAAGAAAGAGTCAAGATCTGCATGCAAACAAGCATACAACGACTACATCAGGAACATCATTTCCCCTGATTCCAAATGCAACCCTCAACGATTCTGGACATTCATTAACAGTAAGAAATGCAACACAACAGGTGTTGCTCCTCTGAAGTCACCGGGAGGAATCATCTACACTGACTGCACCACCAAGGCAAACACCCTCAACGAACAGTTTGCATCAGTATTCAACATAGATGAGTGCTCAACTAACATCCCAGACAAAGGTGACAGTCCTTATCCCTCCATGGAAGATATTGGTATCTCTCCAGCAGGCGTCAACAAGCTGTTATCTGGTCTTGACCCCCACAAAGCCACAGGCCCGGATGGAATTTCGGCCAGGTTACTCAAGGTACTTGCTGATGAAGTCACTCCAGTGCTTACAACATTCTTCCAAGCTTCTGTTAGGCAAGGCATAATCCCAGATGACTGGAGGATGGCAAATGTCGCCCTGTGTTTAAGAAAGAGGATAGGAGCAACCCAGAGAATTATAGACCCATTTCTCCTACATCAATTCCTTGCAAGATCTTAGAGCATGTCATCTGTAGCTGCATTATGAGTCACCTCGATAAAAATTCCATCCTTACAAATGTCCAACATGGATTCCGCAAGCGTCGTTCATGTATCATCCAACTCCTTCTCACTTGTGAAGACTTAGCCAAGGGAATCGATAAAGGCGAGCAGCACGACATGATCCTGCTGGACTTCTCAAAGGCCTTCGATAAAGTTCCACACCACAGACTTCTGTACAAGCTGAAATTCTATGGCATCCATCATTCTACACTGAGCTGGATTCAAGACTTCCTCCTCAACAGAACACAGAAGGTTATTCTCAATGGATGCACCTCGGACACCATCCCAGTCTCATCAGGGGTTCCGCAGGGTAGAAGTCCTTGGGCCGCTCCTCTTTCTTCTTTACATCAACGACCTGCCTGATAGTGTCTCTTCCCAATCAACAACCAGACTCTTTGCAGATGATTGTCTCCTCTACCGCAAGATTCGCTCTCAAGATGATGCAAAGAAACTTCAAGAGGATCTTGACTCTGCAACAGTGGGAATCGGACTGGTTGATAAAATTTAACCCTCAGAAATGCAAACAATCTCAGTAACCAACAAGAGAAACCCAATCAACAATACGTACTCAATCCATGGCCAGTCACTGGAAAAGGTCAGCTCTGCTAAGTAACTTGGTGTCCACATTCAGCAAAACATGAACTGGAATCACCATATTAGCCTGCTTACCAAGAAGGCAAACTCCACCCGTGCATTCTTGCAAAGCAATGTGAGCTCCTGCCCAAGACACATCAAGGTGCTATGCTACAAGGCTCTCCTCAGGCCTGCTCTGGAATATGGATGCGAGGTATGGGATCCCTTCACCAAGGATAATATCCAGAACCTGGAGATGGTGCAGCAGCGGTATGCCAGGTTCACCATGGGAGACCACCGTCATACAAGCAGTGTTAAGAACATGCTCCGTCATCTGCAGTGGCCTGCCCTTGAAGAAAGGGAAGCACAGTTCAAGGTGATGATGGTGTATCGCATCCTAAACTCCTTGGTTGATGTACCTGCTGCGCAATACTTCAATCAAGTCTCCACCTCCCTCCGTGGCCATCAACGGAAGATACATGTCCCATACGCTCGTACTTCCACTTATCAGAAAACCATCAGACTGTGGTCTGGAATGCTCTCCCTTCAAACACAACTATCTGTACATCAGCAGTCAGCTTTAAGACTGAGGTGCAGAAAATACAGCTGCGCTAGGACTGTGCCTGTTCTTATTAACTTCACGTAGATTGGATCTTCCACAGCACTGTACATACAACTGCACAACCTTATAAGTACAAAGATACACCAACAACAAGGTGGCCTGTACTTTAACAGAAGAAGAAGAAGAAGAAGAAGAAGAAGAAGAAGAAGAAGAAGAAGAAGAAGAAGAAGAAGAAGAAGAAGAAGAAGAAGAAGAAGAAGAAGAAGAAGAAGAAGAAGAAGAAGAAGAAGAAGAAGAAGAAGAAGAAGAAGAAGAAGAAGAAGAAGAAGAAGAAGAAGAAGAAGAAGAAGAAGAAGAAGAAGAAGAAGAAGAGAAGAAGAAGAAGAGAAGAAGAAGAAGAAGAAGAAGAAGAAGAAGAAGAAGAAGAAGAAGAAGAAGAGAAGAAGAAGAAAGAAGAAGAAGAAGAAGAAGAAGAAGAAGAAGAAGAAGAAGAAGAAGAAGAAGAAGAAGAAGAAGAAGAAGAAGAAGAAGAAGAAGAAGAAGAAGAAGAAGAAGAAGAAGAAGAAGAAGAAGAAGAAGAAGAAGAAGAAGAAGAAGAAGAAGAAGAAGAAGAAGAAGAAGAAGAAGAAGAAGAAGAAGAAGAAGAAGAAGAAGAAGAAGAAGAAGAAGAAGAAGAAGGAGTTCTTCCTCATGACCATTTAGGGTAGGAGTAAGATTTTTAAGAGCTGAATTTGAAAGGAAGTATTTGAAATATTTATCTTATTTTTCCCCCCATACCTTAGTACATGCGATAGAAAATGAGTAGTATTTTTGCATTCGTCCCACTTGTCACAATGTGACTGGAATTCAGCCTTAGCAATTATTTAGCCAGGGACATACATGCACTTAATAGGGGACATGAATCCTATTAGGACAAGCTAGGGTGCACTCCATGAATAGTGAACAATGTTATTCTGGGCATCGTTTCATCAAACCGTCATAAGTACAAGTTCGCCGACACCCCATTGAAACGCATGTTAATGTTGATACACGCGTTTCAATGGGATGTCGGCGAACTTGTACTTATGACCGTTTGATGAAACGCTGCTCAGGTGTAATAGGCATCGGTGCTTTAGCTAGGAATGTGTGCATGAGGGTTGCAAGAGATTCACTGAGCTTGGGTGGAGTCAGTTGCCCACAAGATCTGGTCAAGACAGGACCATGCTGTGCTTGTGAGAGGAGTAGTTTGAAAAAGCTAGGATGCGCTGCAAATTTAGTGGCATCTTCATGTTTCCAGGCATCCAGGCCGGGAGAAGACTCCTCGCAACTCACCTCTAATTAGAAGATTATGTAAGTATTAAAATAATATGATTTTTCTTTAAAATAAATCCTTGATTTTTGTGTTAGTTGTGTAAAGAAAGTCTGACCAATAACATTTCAAGATATTTTCCTCAGAGAAAGAAACAATGTCATTGGAAATATTACATCTATACTGAACTGTTTAGTTTGAAGAAATGGATAAGAAGAGGATATACATTTTTATTTAATTTTGTGTGTAATTTTACAAAGAGAATAATCAAGTTTCTTGATAAATCGTAGGAGAAATCAGTTCAATTTTTTGGAGGTTTTGTCTTTGAAAATGGAAAATAAGAATAATGTTTATTAATGCATTATTGTTATATGTTCTTGTTTGTTGGAAGAATGCATGTTTATTTGTGATAATCATGATAATTGTATAATTTCATATCAGGATGAAGATAGATTCATTGATTTGTAGAATCAAGATTCAGTTACATTGTAATTTATTTCATTGAAATATATCCAGGAAGGAATAGAGGATCAGTTGTGCATTATGATCTATTTTCAAATCATTTCCATAAAAGAAATTGGAATGAATATTTTGTATCTATAAAAATATTCCTTTAATATAGAGATAGGGATATTAGGCAGTTGCCATGAAATTGTTCTGTTGTGTAATACTTTAACAGCTGTCTACATGGATGAGCTGGGTTCTTGCTCTTGTTCTTGCTCTTCCTCCTCCTTTGACGGTTGTTAACTAGTGTGACTACGATCAGAGACATGGTCTTCAGCATTGTAGCCTTCTAGCGACTCAGAGAGACCAGTCTTCTTCATCGCGATAGTCGGCTATTTTGTAGAACGACATGGGCGTGGCATCGTCGACGTCGCAGTTGTTCATCAGGATATCGCACCCTGGAGTCGAAGTCGATCATACCAATGAACTCATGAACAGTTCAACACAGTTCGACAGTTGCGATAAGTATGGGCAGCCCATTTTGTTCCACAAAATAATATGCTAGCAATTCGTGGACATTTTTAGTTATGGCTCTTAGAGATGATTAGTTTAGTCCCGGGCATCGTGGTTAGTGTTATGTATAATTATGTTTAATAGTGTTATGAGTCTAATTCTATTGCATGCTGTTTATCATTAATTGCTTGTTAGTCTTTTGAGCGCTCACGTTATTAATGATTTCATAAATGATGTAAATAATTGAATGCTAATAAAGGAATTTCCTTATTCATGGTCATTTAGATAAAAGAAATCATTATTTACTTGCAGATAAAGCAAGTGGATTTTTTTTTCAACATGTTTGAATATTTTGGAATTTAACCTGGAAAACCCTCATGGTAAGGTAAACCATTAATTACAAGTTTGGAATCATTGATAATTCAATATATTTAAACAAAAGATGTATTAATTATTTGACTCTCACATTGATTATGTAAATGATCATTTCACATGTGATATTGATTATTGATACCTATATGGAAGAAAGAAATTTGATACAGTAATAAAGATTACATCAATTTAATCTTTAAATTCAATGTGATTATTGTGTAATCTCTTGTTGTGAACAAATTACTACTCAGCAGAATTGTACTTATCGTCAGACACATCAAATTCAGTGATTAGATCTGACACCGCTTAGTGGTCAGTATGACCACTATTACTTGGTGTGGGTATGTCCTACGATGGTGGCGAAGTGCATTGTGTAATGGGTGATCGCTATTGTCACCAAGGCAAAGGAAGATGAAGGTAGCCCCATCGTAAAGACACTAATGACATGTGTGGAATTGCCAATTTAAAGAGTGAACAGGTCGCATGTCACATAATAATTCCATTATTGTATGCGTTGCATACGTATTGTGTGAAGTTATTAAAGTGTATGAAAATCACTTAAAAACTGCACACAATGTGTACACAACTCACATACATAAATTGAGTGATGTATATTGTGCGATTTTTAAATTGGCAATTCCATACATTAGTGTATTTACACTTGGGCTACCTTCATCCCCGTGCGTGACTTGTTGACAAATAGCGCGTGCTGAGCATTCTGAATGTTGTTCGTATGTTCGTACCATACACGCGCATGCATCTACAACATATATAGAGTAAGAGGGGGGGGGGAGAATTCGGCCACTTAAGACAAAATCCTATTTTTTTACTCTATATTTCATATTTATTTTCACTTCTTACTCAAATCATGAAAGAAAGTATTGTTACTGTTTTAACCAAAAAAAATCCCGGAAGAAAATCAAGAATTGCCATGGTAATATTCATTTTCATTTACCATTTCGGAGGGTTTCGGAGGCAGTTTTCAGCCAAGCAGATCAGTTTTCGGCCGCATGTACAAAGTCAATGGGGAGCACGCGTGCACGCCGTGCGTTCGCCTTCTGATCAAAAGTCCCATCGGCCCGAGCCGGCGTCCAACGCCGGAGCTCCCCCGCGTACATCACTCACGGGACCATCACTATATGGGGCTGTGTCAATTTTGGCCTGTCACGACCTCTAAGTTAAAGATGAAAATATTTCCTTCTACATTTTAGAATGATAGAAAATCTAATTTCCTGCCAGATCCTTCAATAGGATCTTTATCATCTTGATCAAGTGAAAATTTCAGGCTGTTTTTGGTCGGTGATCTTGCTCCTCTCCTGCACACATATGGGCAAGATATCACACACTTGCCTATGGGAGGCAATTGCTCACGGTATGAAGGTACAGAGTGCGAGGTTATCTCCGATAACTTCGCATAAGTGTGATTACATCATAGACCGAAAATTCTGTCTCTCGTTCATTAGCCTCTTAATTTTGACAGGGTCGGCCATTCACTTAGAGACAGAAACGCTCCCTATCACTCTGCTGTGCAAACTGATTGAGAGCCGACGATCAGTCAGCATGTAGTTGTTAAAATGTGAATATTACGATTTTTAAAAATATTTGTGTAAATTAAATCAATTAGGCCTAGGCTCTATACTTAAACGAACATGTTCATCTTACCAATTTGACTGTTTTATTCCTTTTAATGCTCCTTTTTCAGGTAATTCAGGGTCCAAGTTCTTCTCGGTTTGAAAATCTTACGCTGCATTCAAACTGTTTCCACTGCGCAGGAATGAAGATGACATCGTAGTCGTTCTAGTCTACGTACAAGGGAAAATTATTATGAAGGAAAAAATGTGATGAATTCATTACGAACTCGCACACATTAATTTTTTCCCTTCATAATAATTTTCTCTTGTACGTAGACTAGAACGACTACGATGTCATCTTCATTCCTGCCTAATTGATTTAATTTACACAAATATTTTTAAAAATCGTAATATTCACATTTTAACAACTACATGCCGACTGATCGTCGGCTCTCAGTCAGTTTGCACAGCAGAGTGATAGGAGCGTTTCTGTCTCTAAGTGAATGGCCGACCTTGTCAAAATTAAGAGGCTAATGAACGAGAGACAGAATTTTCGGTCTAATTACATCAGTGCTGATTACATCGCTAAAATGTGATATTTATGGTTATATTTTTCATTGCTACCGCAGTTCCCCTGTGACTTTGGTAGGTATTTTATGTGTGTGATCAGGTGATATGTGATATGCTGTCATGCTATGCATTTTGATTTTTGCCATGCATACGTCGTACCGGCCAAATTCTCCTCCCGGCCGAAAACACCATCCTTAGGCTTTACTCACTCATGGGCCCTTGCCTATGTGGGACTGTGTCCAACATTCACTGTTGCAGCAGTCAAAAACAGACAACAAAATTGCTCTAAGCAAGATTTAATTTTCTTAAATTTGCTAGATTACCTGATTCATGGACTCTTCCACTCTTACTGTGCCACAAATTAAGGGATTCTTAATTGAAAGTGAAATTTTAAATAATTATTTTCCTCTCCTGTATGAATGATCTAGCCTGGAACATGTGAAAAAGGGCCTGCTGATACACACAATAGCTATTGAAGCCTATTCACCCATAAAAGAGCTAGTCTGAGTACAAGGTTATCTTCAGATAAGCTTGTACATGTATAAGTGGGCTTTACTCTAGACTCTACCGAAGACCACTCGTGTGTCTGAACCACTCAGCCCCACTTGAAACTATGCAGCTCCAACCTGCTGTAATATATCCAGCCAAAATGCCAGATCAAAAGAGTGAAACTCAGAATATTACTTACCAGCAAGTTGTCAGTGAAAGTCCCTCTTGTTTGGTGACCAGCTAAACCACTGATTCAGAGAATGTGGAATTTAAGCATTAAATTTTGTGTTCATTCTATTTTTCTGCTGAGACAAACTGATCCTTCTGTACTGCTGCCCTCTCTGTGTTGAGAGAGGAAATCTGCATTTGTTTATTATTGCTAGCAGTAGTACATCAGTAGAGGGCAGCCTTTATGTGTTTTCACCATGTCCATAATGGTTTGGGAGGACAAGGTTATATTATAACCTTGTTCATTGGATAAGTGCCGAAGACCGCGGAAGACTTAGCCGACACGTTCCTTACCCCCGATCTGTGCTGGTACTTCTCAGTATCGGACACTAAAATTGTCAGAAAATTACCAATTTTTACCCGGGAATCACCACTGCTTCATGAGATGATCAAGTAGACTACTAAGCACACCACGTAATACTATAGTGGTCATACATGTATTGACCACTACGCGGGACGAATGCAAAAATACTAGTCATTTTCTATCGCATGTACTTAAGGTATGGGGGGAAAAATTAGATAAATATTTAAAATACTTCCTTTCAAATTCAGCTCTTTAAAATCTCACTCCTACCTTATATGGCCGTTAGGAAGAACTTCTGATATTTTCAGCAAAATCCAAAGTCAAAATCATGTCCAAAACCTAAGAAATCCCCGCCAATTTTTTTCGCGATCGCATGTTGTTTTCCTGCTGCCGATGTTTTTAGACTAAATCGGCCAAAAAAATTTTGTCCACAACGAAACTCGGTATCGCGTGCACATCGATCTCTACGATCGCACACACGGAAAATCGGGACTTACGTGTGCGCGATAGGAACCGAACTTTTAAAGACCGAATTTTTTAGCGGGAGATGTCAGCACTCGCGGCGATCAGGAAATGTAAACAATGACTTGCGATACCCCGTTTTGCCAGAAGTGACAGTAAATTACGGATTTCATTTTTGGAATTATCTTTTCCAACATCGGTGAGTTGAATTTATTGTATTTCATGAATATGTTGGTGTCGTTTTTTGTAAATTAAATGCCGATTATGAGTGAATGTTGGTGACTTTTGTGCAGTGGTGTTTTGAAAGTGTCGAGGTGGATGACTGCCTAGAGTCTACACACTTAGTATAGTAAAGTCGCTAGTATGAGTGGTACTAAGTAGACTAGGTCTAGACTCTAGATCTAAATAGTACTAATGACTGTCTAATGTCCTGAGCAGTTCCGTTCTAGATCTAGATTTTTACAAGAAAGGGCAGAACAGTACGAATCAGTCAGTACCCGGTAATCTGTGTATGTAAAATCGTACAAACTACACAACGAAGCGGCAATGGCTCCGTGAGTGAACTTATGTCTAATTTACCCAACACAATATTCTACAAATGGGACCCAGCTGCAGCTCAACCCCACAATGTGAAGGCATAACATAACAGTTAACAGTTAGGGTCTACTGCTTCTTTTATAATTTTGAAGACAAAACTGCAGTAACTCATGAGAAAATTAAACACAATTTAACTTTATGTTACTCTAAAACTCAAAAGAGCGTAAATTTAACATTACCTGATGCAGCAGCATCCATTTTCCTGTGAATTTTAATTAGAGAAATGGTGTGAAATTATCAATAATTTATTTCCACCACCTTATACAAACACCTGCAAAACACTGGAATTACTCGATAATTTCAGTTAAGAAATGGGCTGAGGACCCGTACCATTGATCATAGATCATCTCGAGGTATATGGTACCAACATAAAATCTTTTGAAATAGCGCCATCACCTTGCATACAAAACATCGACATACACTGAACATGGACAGATAGTTAGCTAGCTGTACCAGTCGTCAACATGTTGGCATCTTTTTACCATGACATTTTGTATAATGACTTGTACTGCAAAGATATTATATGCTGTTCTTGTTACAGACAAAGTGCAAAGATACGGACCTCGGAGCGTTTTTAAAAGTGGAGGAGCTGAGCAGGCTCGGTTCTGGAAAAAAAAAATGGGTGGGGGGGGGGGGGGTCTGCAGCTGGTGGTTTCCTTAATTTGCAAGCAAAGCTAGTTGTGCATTTTGAGAGGACTTTTGATCTCACAAGTACAGGCAAATTAAAGTCCATTTTTTCATTCTCTCATTGGGGATAGATAGCTTTAGATTTTAATTTAGACACTCACTTTCTATTAATTTCGGAAGGGAGGGATACGACCCTTTACTGATATTGCAGGAAGACAACATCCCCTGTTCCCCTTGAATCACTGACCTTCTATGCAGCAAGGCCTTATGATGAATGTGCCATCTCCAGCTTTTGTAAAAAAAAAAAATACAGTAAAATCTCTGAATACATGTCATATGCTCTTTACAGATCTTTGCTAGAGTATATTGTTAGACTATATATTTGTTTATTATGTGAGGGAGCAGAACGATATGTACCGAAAAAAGGTGGAAGGGCTGCTACCCTTCCAGCCCCCCCCCCCCAGTTCCATGGCCCATGTGTACATAAGCAATTAAATGATAGCCTATAGGCCCGTCCAGGGGATGATCCAGGATTTTGTCAAAGAGGGGTCACAAATCTCAGAAAATGTTCCGACAAGCAAAAAAAATAAAAAGTACACTTTGGTTTCAAAAGGGGGGGGGGCACAAAAAATAAGAAGAGGAACAGGTTTGTGTAAGTCTGAGAAAAATCAGAAAAGCAAGAAGAACGCTATGGCTTTTAACATATAAATATGGGAATCTATATTCAGGGGCCGCAGAGTGTTTTTGAAAATGGGGGGGGGGTTTAGGGAGGGGGGCACTTCCGGCCCATGCCCCACCCTTTTGAAAGAAAGCATTGTGCCACCTCCCTTTTTGAACTGATAACCTTTTTTTTTTTTTTTTATTGCTTGTCAGAGAATTTTGAACGACTTAAAGTCTGCAGGTGGTGGTTTCCTTAATTTGCAAGCAAAGCTAGTTGTGCATTTTGAGAGGACTTTTGATCTCACAAGTACAGGCAAATTAAAGTCCATTTTTTTCATTCTCTCATTGGGGATAGATAGCTTTAGATTTTAATTTAGACACTCACTTTCTATTAATTTCGGAAGGGAGGGATACGACCCTTTACTGATATTGCAGGAAGACAACATCCCCTGTTCCCCTTGAATCACTGACCTTCTATGCAGCAAGGCCTTATGATGAATGTGCCATCTCCAGCTTTTGTAAAAAAAAAAATACAGTAAAATCTCTGAATACATGTCATATGCTCTTTACAGATCTTTGCTAGAGTATATTGTTAGACTATATATTTGTTTATTATGTGAGGGAGCAGAACGATATGTACCGAAAAAAGGTGGAAGGGCTGCTACCCTTCCAGCCCCCCCCCCCCCAGTTCCATGGCCCATGTGTACATAAGCAATTAAATGATAGCCTATAGGCCCGTCCAGGGGATGATCCAGGATTTTGTCAAAGAGGGGTCACAAATCTCAGAAAATGTTCCGACAAGCAAAAAAAATAAAAAGTACACTTTGGTTTCAAAAGGGGGGGGGGCACAAAAAATAAGAAGAGGAACAGGTTTGTGTAAGTCTGAGAAAAATCAGAAAAGCAAGAAGAACGCTATGGCTTTTAACATATAAATATGGGAATCTATATTCAGGGGCCGCAGAGTGTTTTTGAAAATGGGGGGGGGGGGGAGTTAGGGAGGGGGGGGGGGCACTTCCGGCCCATGCCCCACCCTTTTGAAAGAAAGCATTGTGCCACCTCCCTTTTTGAACTGATAACCTTTTTTTTTTTTTTTTTTTATTGCTTGTCAGAGAATTTTGAACGACTTAAAGTAGAATTTCATTGATTTTGAATATTGATTTAATTTTTATTATTGCATAGGTGAAGCTTAGATTGAACAAGGTTATCAAAATTCAACGCTTGGAAACATTTGAAGTAATGATTATTATCAATTATAAAATGATATAACACAGCCCCGCTATAGCACCTATAGAGCTCTTTGAACGCTGCTGAGATATGTGACGTCATACCGAGGAGCAATCCTTCCTAAGCAGACGATGCCCCATAACATCTTATACATTTTCAGTGCCTGTTTTGTCATCTCATCTTCACTTATTTCTCTTACTTCACTAGCGTCAGTATAAATGCTTATTTGTTGCCTCACTCTAAATTTCCTGCATGGTATTATTTTGATGAAAAATGCAGCGTTAAAAAAATAAGGGAATTAATCGCTTGTAAACAAAAAAAGATGCCATTGTATTTTCAGCTGCATGACCGCGGCATGTCGGCGTTTCGGGAACGAATACCATCCATGCTATAATTCAGCGGGCTTTACAATTCGAAAGTGTGATTTCTTTGATTGATCATTGACCCTTATCATGACTTTTTACAAACAAAAGATTTTAGTTACTAGAAACGGTTTCACTTCCCTTTTAGAATGATGTGAAATACGGTCATGTTGAAACAAACCAAACTCTTTATAATTTAAAAATAATTGCATTGCAGTTACGTTCACTTGATATAGGACGTCGTCTGCTTAGGCAGGATTGGCACCTGATGTGACGTCACGAAAACATCGGTATATTTCTGGCGAATCGCTCGGATATCCCAGATGCTGAGAAGTGTTTTTATTTGCGTTATTTTTTAATCATCAAACACGCAGTTAACGTAAAACTTATACGATTACCATCTGCAAGCTTTCTAGTTTCTAGAGATACATTATTGAGCATATTTGTGATTTGCTTTGAATATCTGCTTTAAGGAGCTCAAAACTTGTGATAACCCTTTTTTTTTGTTGCTTGTCAGAGATTTTGGAGGGGAAATCTGATAACATTTTTTTTTTTTAGCTTGTCAGAAATTTTTCGGAGATTTATGTGCCCCCTTTTACAAAATCATGGATCCGCCCCTGACTCCTGTCCGAACCCCCCCCCCCCCCCCCCCCAGTCATGGCAACATGGCAACCCCAGCATTGTTCCACCATCTAGAATCTATAGGTGCAAAATGTCAGTAAATAATGATATTATTACTCAAACTCTTTCCAAACGAATACCAATACCAAATACCAAATGTTCAATTGCAGTCGCTGAGAGCCGGCTGAGAGCGAAGATTACTTTTGGAGTACCAAAATGGCGACATAGTAAAGTGTCCGGTTGACCGGATATCTTTGGCTATACATCTTATCCATACAAATAAACACACTTCAGTGGGTTAGATTGTAGCGCAGCCTATGAGCGCAGCTAGCTAGCTAGCTACGCAGCGTATATATACACGACGTACGCGCGTTCTGTAGTACTTGTATACAATAACTAGCTTCGACATGGAGTTATGGTGGTCGATGTCCCGTGATCAGTGCCAGAGGGGACTCGCTGCATTGAGAATTGATTGAATTACCGTACCGGTACTTCATATTTGATCTGGCGAATTGCTGGTATGTATATATCAGTTTCGTGTAGATCTACGGGCATTCTCGTGAAATGAGCCACCCGTACCCCGCATTCACTTTGTACATGCAGTTTATTGCGTGTAAATGCCTATGACTTATGAGGGTTCACATCCTCCATTGACTTTACACGGCAGTGTGAGTGTACACACTCGATGACCGGTGGCTTATTTCACGAGATGGCCAATCTACGTGTAATTGTAACCAAAATGAAAACGATTCCTATTTTTAATTTACCCCTACCAAAAATTGAAAGAAATTCATATGAAATACGGAATACGGTACGGTATCGCCTGCGGCTACGCTGCGCGCGGTGATGATGAGAGCATAGAATTACAGAGAGTCAGACATGTCAGAGTCAGAGTCAGAGAGAGAGAGAGTCAAGATTGAAGTGAGTGAATGTGTGTTCGAGTCAAAATCTGGCTGAGGGCACTCATAGCGACTTTACTATACTTCGTGTGTAGACTCTAGGCAGTCATCCACCTCAACACTTTCAAAACACCACTGCACAAAAGTTACCAACATTCACTCATAATCGGCATTTAATTTACAAAAAACGACACCAACATATACATGAAATACAATCAATTCAACTCACCGATGTTGGAAAAGATAATTTCAAAAATGAAATCCGAAATTTACTGCCACTTCTGGCGAAACGGGGTATCGCAAGTCACAGTGTACATTTCCTGATCGCCGCGAGCGCTGACATCTCGCGCTAAAAAATTCGGTCGTTAAAAGTTCGGTTCCTATCGCGCACACGTAAGTCCCGATTTTCCGTGTGTGCGATCGTAGAGATCGATGTGCACGCGATACCGAGTTTCGTTGTGGACAAAATTTTATTGGCCGATTTAGTCTAAAAACATCGGAAGCTGGTAAACAACATGCGATCGCGAAAAAAATTGGTGGGGATTTCTTAGGTTTTGGACATGATATTGACTTTGGATATTGCTGGAAATATCAGAAGTTCTTCCTAACGGCCATTTAAGGTAGGAAAGAGATTTTAAAGCGCTGAATTTGAAAGGAAGTATTTTAAACATTTATCTTACTTTTCCCCCCATACCTTAAGTACATGCGATAGAAAATGACTAGTATTTTTGCATTCGTCCCGCGTAGTGGTCAATATGACCACTATAGTTACGTGGTGTGGCTGAGGGGGCAGCTAGCCTGGAAGGCTCTTTGAAGAGTAAAAAAAAAAAAAAGCTGATGCTACTAACTCTTCACAGAGCCTGGGGTGGTATTCTGAAAACTGTTTTATCTCAAATATTGTATCTCCACACTTAAAGTTGGTATTCTGAAAATTGTAACTTTTGTTGTAACTTTTGTTGTATCTTCGTTCACTCTGCGCATGATCCTAATTTACATATGCGTGCTGAAGATAATATCATGAGATAATTGGTATTCTGAAAATTATCTTATCTTTTGTTGTATCTTATCGTCCATGGTATAGTCAAGGATTGTAATTCCGAACATATTGTATTACCGAACGTGTACAGTTAAGCGCCTAAAATGGGTTTTCATACGCGTGGGATTACGCGTATGAAAACCACACTATTGAAACAAAGGTTGTGTCTTTTTCCCATACATGTAGGTTTCACACGTTCTGAAATACAGTACCTTTTTCAAGGTACCAAAACGCCGCGTCGTTGGGAAGGGGTTCACTCGGAAGGGAATATCGTATTAAATCTACATTGTCTTTTTAAAATTCCATCAACTTCTTTTTACATAGGACTTTGAGCATTCATTATGTAAGTTTGACAGATATTCGTTTGATATTTTATTTGCTATAATTGATTTTCTGAAAAGTGTTCGGACACTGGATCCACCACCATTCTGACCAGGCGCGTCTCGCGCCTGTTGTTGGTGTTGTTTAGTATTGTCCTTGTTAGCAAAGTCTCCAATATCAGAGACCTTCTCCTAAGCCTGGGACCCGGTAGAAAATTATCCGGAACAGCCCGGACCGGTAAAGATGTCAAAATTTTTACCGGGTCCCGGCACGGCCCGAAACCTGGTAAAAATTTTGACATCTTTACCGGTCCGGGCCGTTCCGGGTAATTTTCTACCGGGCCCCAGGCTTAGTTTCGGGCCGTGCCGGGACCCGGTAAAAATTTTGACATCTTTACCGGTCGGGGCCGTTACGGGTAATTTTCTACCGGGCCCCAGGCTTAGGAGAAGGTCTCTGATATTGGAGACTTTGCTAACAAGGACAATACTAAACAACACCAACAACAAGGCACTTTTTCTCGGCCAAATTTTTTCCCCTCAGAAATCAGAAGCCCATTGTTTTGTGTGTGGATCATAACAAAAAATGTTAGGAAAACAAAAGTAGAAGGTGGATTTTTAAAGTAACAAAGTTAGATGGTAACTGCGCGATTCTGATAAAACACGCAACGAACACAAACTTTTCATCCTAATTGGTATTCATGCAAAAAATGAGTCAAAATGATGTAAAAATGTCTTATTTTTTATATTTTATTCTCAAGCCTCAAAATGTTGTCTTTCACGTCAAAAATCCTGAACTGCGTGTAAAATGAATGAGTGCGCAGACATGGGCACCATTGTTTTTTGAACGCTGAAATGACACGGCCACCGTTTCTTGTGAAAATGGTATCGTTCTTGCTCTAATTTTGATGATATTTTTTGCAAACTTACTCTTTAGAATATTAGGAATAATATAAAACTAAGCTTTAGAGGAATATTGGAGAAATTCTTGTTCATTTTCAGGTCAAATCTTAGGTGCACAGACACAGGGCTCCCCATCATATATTTATGCAACGGTATATGTTGCAAAACTTCATCATGAAGGTTTTATCTCTTGAAATTCACTGACATAGAAAAATATACAAACAATATTTTTACTTCATTGTCATCTGATAACAATGAAGTAAAAATATTGTTTGTATGTCAGTGAATTTCAAGAGATAAAACCTTCATGATGAAGTTTTGCAACATGTACCGTTGCTGCCGGAATTAAGCGATGTGACCGACCAAACTAATGCCATGGGCATGGAAGATTTTGGTTAGTGGTACCTGGAGCTCCAACGCGTAGCTTGGAGCTCCCTGGAGTTACCCCCAGCCGTGCAACCAGGCAACCGCGAAATATGGTCACCCCATCGTAATTACTGTGTTCAGGAATGTCGGCTAGACTTCTACATCGACGTCGGATTTTGAGATCAAGATATCTCCTAATTCTTCGTTGACTAATTTTCCTGTTGGAACCACTTTTAGTCCAGAATTTTGCTTTACACTTGGTACAAAATCTATCTAAATAAATTATTGTAGAAATATGAGAAATCATTGATCGAAATTCCACATTCCTAATTTGTTAAAAATGTGCACAAAATATGGTCATCCCATCATAATGTACATGAACTTTCACACATCAGAAGCCTTCATAAAATCCATGTAGGCAACATCAACTTGACAATTTTTCAATTTAAATTATGTATGGCAGGGGGACATAAAGCTGCGCAGGTCCTAAAGCTACGCACCCCGCAAATATGCGCAATGCGAAGCGTTCAATTCACCAAATTTCTACTGTGACTAAGCAACGACAATATCATTTATGTTTACCATAAAGAATGATTAATTTCCCTTTATTTTTGTGATTATTATCACTTTGAAAATCTGAGGACCCTTTAGGACCCTTTTATTTTGTGAACAAAATATGACATGGCATCACCATCGTCTTGAAAATGAATGTTATTGATATTCGTCCGTCGTAATTTTCTCAGTGATCTAACTTCAGAATTTGTATAGATTAGAACCAAGATATTTAAAGAAATTTGCATAAACCCCAGAATAAAATGAGTTTTTAGAGGCTGGAAACAATGTGCATAGCTTTCGGTCCCCCCATCTTAAATTACATGATGTATTTGCTTGTAAAATGAAATATATGAGTTATTAATTTCATGAGTCGGTTTTTATGTTGGATACCCCCCGATGGTAGTCATTTGATAGTTTATCAAAATATACCCATATATTTTCATAGTAACAATAAGATGCTATGAATATTTTCCACAATGTTTTTGGGCTTGATTATGAAATCGAAATTTCAAAAATATTCATATTATAAGTTTAAACGTGTATATATCAAAGTATTCATTTTAAAAATCATTGATAAAATATATATGGGCCTGAAAACCACAAAATATGCCTTTATATATGGCTCGCCTACGGTATAGGCCCGTTTCGAGTACTCGATGAACCATTTACTCGCCCGATAGAGCCACTACACGACTAATAAAATTTCCATTGACTACTCAGTAACATAGTTGGAACTTGTGAATAACCCCCCAAAACCTCTAATTCAGAATAAAATATAGAAATTTATCATTCAATTTGTTTGTTCTAAAATATTTTAATATCATTTTAATCAATATAATTCACATGAGAGCGTTTCTTTTCGGTAGCTAAGTTCTTGAGGATCGAGCAGTAAAAACAAAGTCTGGCTTTGCATGCTCCCGCGACATCGGAAGCTACAGTTTTTAGCGGGTGTGTGTGAGCCAGCCATGCACCCACTGGTACCGCAATGTACACCGTATAGCTCACCGTGTAAGCGAGCTCCTATAATGTTTTTGAAAAAACAAAAGAATGTGTATCAGCACAGAATATTTTCAAGATTGTAATAGATGAAAACAAAAGGACACTGAAATACTTTATACTTGCTAATGCGCACTTATTCGTTGGCGATGGGGCATGCACGGGCACGCCCATGTCGATTTAATGAGGGCATTGAATTTAATGTCGATCGCACGCCAGAATGTACACAATTTCAATACGGAGAAAGATGAATGGGATTTCGTGTACTAAAACGCTACAAAGCCAACTGTACTTCCGGGTACGAACACCACCTTGGTGACTGGTGAACAACTGCAATATCATGATTACGACTGTGATGAAAAGGGGAAGGAAATGACAATCTATTTCGCTTTATTTTACCTTGATTTTAATTTAGTCTTCATGAAAGTAGGTAGGAGGAGATAATTTGCATTGCTCTAAATTTTAGAACCAGCACTGATCGTTTAAACTTGTTTAATTTTAACATTTTTATACGGAAATCGGACATTAGTTACGGTTGTTGCACAGGCTGTTTGGGACTGGTTTTATGGCTTTACGCTGGTGCTCCGACCTAGACAGGTTGCGGGTTGTGGGCTGCGGGGCCGGAGCGGTCTGCCTGTCTTATTGGCAAAATCATCATACCGAGTAGTCCATTACTTGTCTGAAAAAAATGTCTGTGTAAATGACTACCGAAAATGGCCTTTCAAAACGGGCGTACTATGGTAGCCATACAGGCTTGATGTTTTATGAAATATGACTTTGAACATCAAGCCATACACGGGAGGCAATCTCCTCTACGGAGAGACAAGTAAACAAAAAAATCAGTGGGTAAGATTGAAGATTCATCCATTTTCACCTATGGTGAACCTTGCAAACCACCTACGGACTTTGCTAACATCTTCTTCTTTCAGCTCAGCTCATCCAACCACTTTAAAGCTCATAGACAGTCTCGGTAGCAAAAATCATTCTGGCAAGAAACTTATCAAACATAGTCACATACTACTCTCCTTTTATCATAAGACGCATGTACGATATCAGGGCTGCCAACCTTGAGTGAGAGTTTAGAGTGAGACATTGCGAGGGAGCGAAGCGAACGAAGCGAACGAGGGGTGGAAGGGGGGGGTGTCCCCCCTTCCACGGTAGGGAGCTTTGACAATTTTTACATTTTAAATGGTGCAATCTGGTGCATACTTTAGTCATGATTTCAACACGTACACAGTCATAGCCAAAGCAGCATTAATATTAATTTACTATTAAAATTGAATTGAATAAGTAATAAATAGGTTACATTGTTCTTAATGCCACATGTAGTTTACTGACCATGAAAAATTACAAAGTTCCAGATTTGTTACTGTATGATTTTTAATACGAATTTCAAGAGTTAAACTTAAATTAAAGATCCTGCTGTCCGGCCGTAGAGGGATGTGCTGGCTATTACGTTGGTGTACGATCGACGGCAAACTCTGCTGAGCCACGTATGCAGCGCGGCCAGGCTGGGACCCCGGGCGGGCTGCCGCGCCAAAGCCATGTCAGTCCAGCCATCTAGTTACACTCATCATAGTCGTCACACGTATATATACATACACGCAGTATAACCAATCGTAATCCAATCCAATCCAATCTTTGCGCACTACCGAAAATGATTTTCATTGGTTAAGCTTTGCTTTGTGCCCACGGGAAAATCTCGAAAGGCCTTGGGCATATTGAATATTTGGAATATCAGAGATTTTGGAGAGTTTTTTTTTTTGTTACTTTATATTTTGGGGGTTCAGCTTGAGAATTTGTTTATCAGAGTGAGACAGTCAGAATTGGGTGAATTGCGTGAGTCTCACGCTCAATGCGTGAGAGTTGGCAGCCCTGCGATATTATTTAACATTCCATTCACGATTTCGAACAAATTTTAGTGTAAATATCTGTAAGAAACGCTTGGTAACGTCTTTTCACTGCCTCATGCTAAGACCATCCACCCGAAGGTTCCCCGCACAATAAACCCAGCGCTTCACACTATGTGTAGCGTTTTCTATACACACAGCATTCCTAATGTGAGTAGTGTGTGCGGCCGTTGTTTGAATTTACATCCCCTCTTTTTTGGGGCAGGGATTTTTATTACTTTTCACCTCTCATTCAGTGAATATTTCACTTGAGGAGGAAAAACTTCACAGCATCTTAGTTATGTTAGTACCCTGCTATTCATTAAGTAAATTCAAAGAAATCTCACGAAAAGTTTTTGAGGGCTTCCCAAAACTATCTGTCACCTTTAATGATCGGATCATGAGAAATGTGACAAAAAATACAATTTATGGTGACATCTACAGTGCACATTCCATGCTGATCTCACAGGGGCAGCACCCCTTAAGTGCCCCAACCTTTGATTTTTCACCAAGGATAAATCTAGAGGCAGTAGACATCAAGAAATTATGTAAAGAATCACTTAGCTTAAGAAAGTATACGGTTGATGAAAGAGTGCCTAATTTGATTTTAAGGTTGGTAGAAGTTTAAACTTCCTGTCATGTTGCTATTTTTTAAAATTCTCTCTTGGAGTCTGTCTGTCTGTTTCTCTCTCTCTCTTTCTCTCTCTCTCTCTCTCTTTTTCCCTCTATTGATATAATGTGTGATTCTAGGACAATTACCCCCCAGGTCACCCAGTGTAAAAATTTAAATTTCTTTTGCGAGGGCTACTTCGAAGTCCACCTATTGTGTTCAAAGATTTTAATGCACTGCGACCCATGGGCAGAAATATTATTTGATGGTGGCTCTTTTTTCATTTACAGTGGCTTTTTCAAGAGTTTCGGTGGCTAATCGCCCTTAGCCCCCGATTATTTTTTTTACTGCCCCATGACAATTATCTCCCAGGACAATTACCCCCAGGACAATTACCCCCAGGACGATTATTGCCCAGGACAATTACTGGTTGGGGGGGGGGGGGAATTCCTGGAGGGTAGTCGCCCTGGGGGTAATTGTCCGAGGGGGGGAGTGGTAATCATCCTAGGGGGGTTATTGTACGGAGGGAAGGGGGGGGGGGTAATTGTCCTTGGGGGTATTGTACGGATACGATATTGTGCATTTGCAAACAATAGCCACATCAGATATCAACATGTAATTTGAAACTGGTCATGCCAGCAGTCCCTGCAAGTCACATCAGTGTTGCTGCTGCTTAGATGATGTTAAACATCTAATCTAACTTAGGTTTAGAGCTCTTTTTTTCTGGCCAGAATCAGTGTTTTGATACGCGTTAAGTTCTTGAGCTTTTGTTTTCACAGGAACAAGGTTTCAGAGCACAGTTTCAAAACTCACACAGTGCGAGTGCGTGTGCGAATCCAGTGGCAGAGCCCGAATTTGCTTAGAAGTAGAAATAAGCTATGAACAGGATACCGTGGACAGACCTGACCCCTGAACAGCTTATCAAACCTGTGTGTCATAACCATGCTGCAAAATGCTGATTCTGGCCATTCAATTGAGCTAGAAATGTACCCATAAGATCACATTATTTGCATGGCACAGAAAGCTACTACATGTAAGTGTAAAAACTGACCCTATCCAAAAAGAACATCCCAAAACTGCAGTGTTATCTGACAGTTGAGTTTAAAGATCAAGTCCAACTAGATTATAAATCACAAATGCTCTTTCCCCTCTTTGGATGTAAATTCTTAAGTTATGATATATATGTCCTTGACAGTTTCCCTTGAAGGTTAATAAGACAATCAACTTTAAAGTTATCTGTCAGGTTTTGTTGACATTCTGATAAAATTTATAATCAAGATCTAGTGCTTGGCAGTGCTGCACAAGCAGGAAGGTAATTTGCTAAGGTCAATTTATGTACATCTGTGTTTTCTCTTTGTCTTCATTTTCCTATTTTTAAGTGGTGAAATTTTTATAAATTAATTTTAGTTTTATTTGTTTAATATTTATTTATCTTTTTTTGATAAATTATTTATTTCATTTTATTTGATATATTTTTTTTTAATTTATTTATTTTAGTTTTATTTGTTTAATATTTATCTTTTTTTGATAATTTATTTCCTTTTATTTGATATATTTTTTTTTTATTTATTTTCATTTTTATTTATTTATTTATTTATTTATTTATTATCATTTTTTCAAATAATTTATTTTTAATTTTTCTTTATTTATTCATTTATTTATTTATTTTAGTTTTCATTTATTTATTTATTTATTTATTTATTTATTTATATTTTATTTATTTATTTATTTTTTTTTTGGGGGGGGTTGTTTAGTTTTCTTGAAACTCACTGGAGCTCTTTTGGGATAATAGAAAAGTGACATTTTCTTCAGAGGTTTGAGATGTGTTTGCCAGAATCATGTTTAGAGAAATTTAATGAAGCTTCATAATTTATTTATAAATTGATACTATTCAACCAATCTTCATTTTGTACCATGGGCTATACAAGCTAAGCTGAGACATATGTAGTACTGGATAAGGGTAATCTGCAATCTGACATCAAAATTTGTCTTTTTCAAGCTTGACATTTTTGTTCTGTTGCATGATGTCAGTGAACACACAAGGTGGGAATTGGACAGTCATGTGATGTCCTTAGACTAGAGCCTTTTATTTGGCGAGAAGTGATAATTCAATCTGTTTATAGGCCTACAGTATGATAGCACTGCCAAACACATGTTATGAATCTTTCAAAAAATGAAAACTGTTGGTACCAGCATTGGCAAGACAGTCAGATTTTTTGCCCATGCTTTTGCGAGCAAGTGCATGTTTTTGTACTGTACATGTAGGTTCATGTGTGTTATGATACTTAATATACATGGATGTAGCTGGCTGTGTATTGTCACAAGCAGAAAAAGATGATTTAAATGATTCGTAGCTCTAGAGAAGGCTTAGCAAGATGCATGATATTACTAGAAAATGTAAAAAATAAATTATGAAATTAAATGTTCAAGCAAAATAATGCTGTATTCAATATAATGTACATGTACATGTACATCTTTGAAGATAAAGTAGAGTTCTGGTCATGCAATTATATTGTGAAAGAAACTGTCTCAAAGCATTGTTTTACATGTATACTGTGTTGTTTTGGAATCATCGAAATAGATAAGAAATTGACCCAACCTCGCTGAAAAGCACATGTACTGCGCACAGAAATGGGTATATGGGACTACACACACAAGTGGCATGAATGTTTCGGCCCGAACATTTCAGCTATTTCTAGTCATATTTCGAATATAAGAGCATTTGAAGAGAAATCCTTTTCAGGGGATTTTTCTACTATGATGTCCTTCCAAACTGACGTAAAAGGAATGAGAAAGCTTACAAATTATTTTTCACCTTTCCCAGAACTCAAGATTCCCTTTACAAGTCAATATGCACATCCTGGGACTTTTCAGTGTATGAATGGACCTGTCATTTATTGATCTATATTCTCATTAAAGAGGTTTATTTGAAAGACCTTTAAGTTCTACATTTATAATAATAATAATATTCTGGATTTATATAGCGCCTAACACATCTATGATGTCTCTAAGCGATTTGCAGGCATATTATTACCCATGATGTTTGCATTTCCTGTCAAGTGTTTAAACAACTTAACTATAACACCTCTACAGGTAGAAGGAAATTTGTTGTACTAACAGTGCACTACAGTGTACATGTATGATGTTGACCAGGCCCCTTCTAGTTGTGACTGATTCAAAGTTGATATCAATTGCAACTCTGTACTAAAGAGATAGCAGTTTGTAGTTTGCTATTGATTAGAGGACTTGAGGTCATTCTAGATCAATGGCAACCCTTTATAAGACAGGATGCTGGTGTTCCATGGTTTGAGAATTATGAAAAGACTTCTCTCACCTTCCTTATTCTGATCCTATGAATGATAATAAACATATAAATCATTCTTTTTTAGTAAAAGGACTGGTACGTGTTGTGCACATACAGTACATGTACATGGTAACAACTCTGATGTGGAGCCATGTGCCAAGCCAGCACATGTGTGTTATTTAGGGGTTGTTTTGGAGTTCATGGGTACGGACAAATTATTGTATAGTCATGTTTGTGGGGTAAAACAAATAAGCCTATCATATTTACACAAAAGCAGACTCTACAGGCAAATTTGCATCAAGAGATACTCTGTGATCCAGGACTAGAAATAATGCTTTATAATTCATGTACTTTAAACCTTACTGAAATATTCATATCTTTTATGCAAACACAATGTATTAGATTGATATACATGTAGTGTATAAGTTAAAGAGATTGTTGCATCAAATTTACAAGAGAAAATGAATCCCTAATAGTCGTGTTCTTCAAGCACGCATAGAGAAGTATGTGAAGATGATGATACCATGTGTACCATTATTCTTCCCAATCAGCAAAAATGTATGATGTATTAATGTCACCCACAAACTTGTAGGTTGAAGTAAACTTGGAGCTAATTGTTTACAATTGACCTTTGGTCCTGTCTGTAGCACTCCAGGGTTGTTGGAACGTAGGACACTGACATGTCTCTGGATTTGTCATTAACGAAGATACGATAACTAGGATGATACTAACCTATTTATATGTAACCCATAAAAGACGAGGTTTTTGATAATGAATACAAGTGGACTTTAGGCTCTTACTTTGTGTTATCTGCTTGAGTATGCAAGTAGACAAAATGGCCTGATGTGTAGGAGGGAAAGACTAATTCTATTATTAGATCATGTATGTCTGATTCTGTATTGCTTGTCAGTATATGTGTAGCAATTAACACAGGCTTGCATGTACACACTTGAGTATGCACAGGCATTAGAAGACTTTTTTGGATTGGTGAGTTATCAATAAGCTTCTTGTACAATTGTAGGATATTTATTGTCACCAAACAGGATAAAATGTGCACAATTCTGTGAATTTTTTTCTCCATTGTTTGGTTTGGATGAGTGGTTCTCTAGATTGAATTTTGCTGTTGTTGGAATGATACATTACATGTAGGCCTGAGTCATAACGGGTTTTTTTTTGACCGGTGCCCGCCGGTGATTTTTCGGCGGAGACCGGCGGACCGATGAAATAAAGAAATACCGGTACATAAAGAAATTCAGTGTTAATGAAAGACTCTGAAAATCAACCAGTTTAAGAACTAAATTCCCTTATCTATATTAGAACTTTCTCATGATATTAAATTTCAAACCATTAATCAACCAAGTGGGACTATGGAAATAAGATTACCGAGCAGGATTTCTCAATTTCCTTGCTTGAATTTATCGGCCCATAACATTACGATATTGTTGCATTCTGTATGGGCGCTGCCATCTTTTATATGTTTGTTTGCAACTCGTAATTACTCCACTAGAGTTAGCCTGGAGTTAGCGCCATCTCGGGGCAAGGGGCGCAGAATCGTACCAGCAGCGCTCACACAGAATTCAACAATAATACGGGCCGATAAATTCAAGCAAGAAAATTGAGAAATCTTGCTCGGTGATCTTATTTCCATAGTCCCACTTGGTTGATTAAAGGATTGAAATTTAATATCATGTGAAAGTTTTAATATAAATAAGGAAATTTAGTTCTTAAAACTGGTTAATTTTCAAAGTCTTTGACACTGTGAATTTCTTATGTATTTCTTTATTTCATCGGTCCGCCGGTGTGCATGAAATTCGAGCGATCGCCAATAGGGTAAAAATGCCCGGATGCAGGTATCGGGGTGCGTTTGCTATGCAATGTGGGACAGCTTTTGTGACCTAGTTACTTCCGGAATCTGACCGGTCTGTGAATGACCCGGCGGCCGTGCATAACCTCTCAAATCAACTTTCCAAGATACGGCTTTGTCATTTAAGTCTCGAACAGAGCCGTCCGCAGCGGGCACCCGTCGTCGCTTTCTGCCGGACGCCTCCCGGTCGCAAGGCTCAATAACGCTGTAACATTCAGCGGCTCTCCGTACTAGCAATTCCAATTCGAGTTTGCGTTTTCCGTTGCATGGAATGCCTCTTTCTGTCAGAAAAGCTTTCAACTGCAGAACGGTCATATTCTTGAAGTCTTGAGAAACACTCGCCATGACAATTCTACGATTACCTTAACTTTTATTAGATAAGTTTGAAGAAAAATTCCTGAAGTGTGTACCGCGGTTACTGTATAACTTAGCATCCGTATACACCGGAAGTACACAGGTCCCGGAAGTTGAATGAGAATTCGCCAAAAACGGTACATCCGGGCATTTTTACCCTATTGGCGATCGCTCGAATTGCACCGGTGACCAGCTGCATCGGTCGGGCGCCGGTGGACCGACCGACTCGACTCAGGCCTAATTACATGAATATGAAATAATATAGGTTCTATAATGTTATTTTTCGTCAGTCCAAATCGAGTTCACACATGCACGAAATATTGGTTTTGTAAAAACTTTGTGGTTACACAAATGCAAATTCCATCATTTGGAGAGTCCCCAGCAGCTCCATATTTATGCATGTATTTTAGGATACATGTACATGTACCTAGAACTCTTAAAGATATAGTCTTATGTGTCAGAAGAAGTCAACAATTTTATCTGAAATTGTGATTTGTAAGGAGCTTGTTTGAGGTTGCCATAAATTTTGTACGTTGTGTAAACAGCCTGCAATCAACCTAACAAACTTTCTCAGAAGTTCTCAAGAGTCTGTGACCTATTCTTCAAGTACCCTTTTCAAGTTTGTTTTCATTTTTTTTAGCCCTAAGGCCTGATGATGTAGTTTGTTTTATTTTTCTTTGGAGAAATTATAAGGAATGTTGGCCTACTGTTGCATTTATCTATTAAATGCAAAAATTTGAAGAGGTATTTTTGTGGATCATTGCAAAAATTTCCCCCCGCCGTTTCCCCCTCAAAATTATGGGATCGGATTGAAAGTTCCATGGGTAATGTCTCCCCATTCCGCATGCCATGTCATCGCCGTCAACATCCTTAAACGTGGTTTGGGAGATTTTGGAGGAGGGGCATGTTGAGGGCACGGCTGCTGTCTATTCAGACCCCATGCAATTTAGTGGTGTCACTGTCTACTGTGTAACCTCCCTAAATTATTTTACATACATGTAAGTATCACATGTTGTATGATGAATGCTAATCTTCTACTTCTGTTTCTACTTCTGTTTATACTTCTGAACTTCTAAATTTCTAACCTTTAAAACTTCTAAACTTTTTAAAAAATTACACTTTAAATCTCTAAACCTTCAAACCATTAAACTTTAATCTTTTAAACTTTTAAATCTTTAAAATTCTAACTCGAAACTTCAGTTCAAACTTTAAAACTTCTTAAGTTCTATCCTTTGTATTAAACTTTTAAACCTCTAAACTTTCATAGTTCTACTTATATTTAAACTTCTAAACTTTAAACTATTTAAAACGTAATTTTTTAAACTTCTAGAACTCAGAACTTCTACTTCTATTTATACTTCTAAATTTTTAAACTTGTAAACTTACAAATTTTTGAACTTTTAAGACTAAACTTTTCAACCTTAAAAATGCTGCCAGTTACCCCATTTTGTGGGGAAATAGTCATTGGAACTGCATTTGTAAGCTTGATTTATTAGACAGTATTGTATATACATGAATTCCTCTCTTTCCTTTCTTACTTTGCACAGCCACCTTGGTTTATCTGTGGAAGCCAAAATATTATTATATAGTTTCTCTATAAATGAATTTGAAAATGCAGCTATGTGAGACTGCTGTGTAGAGTGGCAAAGACATACTTGTATGCATGGAAGTTGAATGAAGAGAGTGACTCTACTCTGAAAGTGAAACTTTGAGAGGCATTTGTGATTGTTCCAGGAAATCATGTTGACTATCGGCATGCTGGGCTCAGGTGGGAGCCTGTCTAAAGGACAAGCCAAAATGAAACGGCAGCAGAAACTTAAGAAAAGTTTTGAAATATGAGTCGGGGAGACTGCTCAAGATTTATTTTCAGTGTATCTGTATTTTTTTCATCATCTGTCGTATCTGTCATAAACATATTTCAGTACACAGTATCCACTGCTGTGTTTTGGAATCCTTTTTACACAAGTGAAGTGTGGCTAAACATGTCATATTAATGTACAGATCTTATCCATGTCTTGGGGAATGTTATTCTCAGTCATGAGAAGCATTGGAATAAGTGAAATTAAGTTCAAAAACTCATCCATGGCTATCAGATTATAGTTTTCCCTTCTTAAAAACTTCCGTTGATTGTTTTAATAATGATTGTCATTTTCATGGCAAGAAACTTCACATATTGCAAAGTCTCAATGTTAAATTCATTAATTTCACAACATTAGAAACTTCCAAATATCTGTACCACTTGTGAAATTTTCTGAAATATTCAGGTATTATTACTGTATCTTGCAACAACAACAACAACAAATCATGAAAGCATGTGTGAATATTATGTAACTCAATAGTCTACTCTACATTTACAATCATGAATTAATCAGTAAAATGTGTATGAATGAACTTTGACTTTTATGAATGACTTCCTTCCTCTGTATTTCCCCTCTTCAGATTTCAGCCTTTCAAGTTCTTGCCTGTGGAAACAATAGCACAGTGACATAATCTTCCGGTGTTTTCAAGGTTTGTACGCTTCATACTGTTTGCCATGCTGTTATTTGATTTTGGTGCCTCAACACCTACAAACACATGTTTAATAGAACAAGGTGTGGTACTATTTTAAAAATGATTTGATCTTTATGTTATAGAAAGGATTTTTCAGTTGTCATAACTACTGATATAAATGACTAAATTTCAGTTGTGTTGTGCAAATGTCTTCCATGGATGCAGCAATCTGTGCACAGTGATTATTAAACCAATTGATGACATGCTCTAATTTCAGATTTGTTATGACAATTAAGATATCTGTCCCCATCAATGATGATAAACTACTTTCAGAATACTACCCCAGGCAATCAGTAATCCAAATTTAAAAGCATGTACTGGCATCTGACGTTCAGTTTGGATGTTGGCTGAGCAGAAAGGATGACTACAAACATTAAGATTAGATTAACTAAATAGAAAATTTGATAAAATCTTAATTTGAAATTCATGAAAATTAATGGTAGTCTTTTTCTCTTTAATCAAAGATTAAAGATACATGTACCATTTACCATTGTGACATACAGGAACATACATATATGTAGTTGTGAAAAGTAGTTGAATAGAATATTAATTTGGCTTTTAATGTAAAATTATTTCTGAAAATTTGTTTGTTGTTGTTGAAGAAAATGGATTAAAATTTTAGATGATCGACATTTAATAAGGGAAAGATGATGTTCATTTTCAATTTAATGATTCTATATTTACCACCGTAGGAAAACTAGGAATAACCCTTTAATCATAGTTATGATCAAAAGTTCAAAACTTAATGGAGTACAGGTGTACATGTAGTTCCATTGGATTTTGATACACCATTGTATAATTTTGCTTCCCACTCCCTTATGGACTGATTTTCAACAGGGATATATCTTTAAGTTAAATGATAACTTGAAATTGTGATATTCCAACTTATTCCAACTTGTATGAAAAGAAAATTTGATATATTTCAAACGGTCAAGATAGAAAACATTTCAAGATAGAAAACATTGACATTGCGTATTATGGTTTATGCCAATTCATGCATACTTACAACTGCTTCTTCACCCTCAAGTATTGCATTTTCAATGTGACTTTGATGTGGACAAAAATGATGGGGAATGGAAATTGGAGTTGATAGATAAATCGTAATATTGAAAAGATTCTGCAGTAGCATGTACATGTATGTACAATTATAAAACATTTATATTGTTATGTGTATGGACTAATGGGCTCATGGATGTATTTTTTTGCTCTGTTTTGGTCATGTGACAGTGTGAGAGGAGGAAGGTCCACAGCCAGCATACATGTAACTTTCTCTTACTATAAACAGATGAAACTGTTTACTGTTCTTTCACCTTCCTGTCCTCTATTTTCTCACTTCCTTTCCTATCAAGGCCTTGGCACCATTTACTACATTTGTAGTTCTATGTGTTGTACTAGTTCCATATATTTGTAGTTTTGGATAAATTACTGTGAATTCTGTTGTAGGAAAGCTGCAGCCTGGTTTTATTACCTGTTTGATAACAGTGTGAATATTGCATTCTTAGTTTGGATACTGCATTCTTAGTTTGGATACTGCATTCTTAGTTTGGATACTCACTATATAGTGTTGGAATGCAAGTACTTTCAAATTGATGACACTTCTTTCTATACCTGTCAACTTTACATTTCACTTCACTGTGAGTTTCAACTATTTACAAGCATTTATTATTGATCATAATGGTATTTTTTAACACAAAGTATTATAAGTTTACACCTACAATTTAGTAATTGAAGTTTGTGTTTTGGTAGTTTTAATTGTTTTAAATCTCCTTATTCAGATTAGTCTTGAAATAAACATGAGAAATTGTTAGGGAAAGTTGTAATTGTGAAGTTATAAAGTGGGTCACAAAAGCTTATACAGAGTTGATTTCTCTAGGCTTATTGTGTATTTTTCCCCATACAGATGGATAAATGGGCTCTTGATTTCTCTTTTTAAACTTTTAAAACCATTACAAAGCATTAGGTCTAAGGTTGTACCAGTAACTAAACGATAACAGTCTGTAGGCATTGAATATTACCTACCATCCTACAATTACAAACATGTTGGAGTAGAGGTTTCCTACAATTTTTGAGTGTTTTCCTGTGAAAATATTTTACACACACCTCATGACAATGGTTAAATTCCCCTAGGTTTAGAAGCTTCCTGGTGGAGTTAGTTCTTACAATGGTTTGCATGACCCCACAGGTCAACCTGGATAACAGAACATTTTTTTCTTCCTGTCATCGTTCTAAATAAAAAGGAACGAGTCATCAGCACGTGATTATTCCTTTCGCTCTTATTGTGTGTGTATCCCGTAACAGTTTATAATAGCCTACATATGTCACTGTTATTGCAAATTTAGCATCTGTCTAGTGGTACATTTTGTGCATGAAGTTTGTCTTTCAAGCATTCTTGAGTTGAATGATAGATAACCTGAGCTAATCTACTGAAGATATTTGAATATAAATATATTACAATACACTGTGCATTCATGGAGATGTACATTGAATTACATGAAGCTCAAATGCTACATTATTGTGTAGAGTTCAGATCTCATTTCATGCCTGCAAGTGATATTTGATATACATGTAATTTCAATTTCCAAAATGCACAGGATAGATTTTATAAAACCATGATACCTCCCTCATTGTCTCTCTCCCCCCCCCCCTCTCTCTCTCTCCCCCCCCCCCTTTCTCTCTCTCTCTCTCTCTCTCTCTCTCTCTCATGCCTCATCTTTCTTTAAAAAGCTCAGTTTGTGTCTGAATAGTTTCCTATAGAGTCCAGAAAGAGTATCTTACAGTTATACCTCAGTCACACTGCCTAACCGACCCCACACCGACCCCACACCGACCCCGAACCAACCGATTCTCAGCTGTTGGTAGCAATGTAATTTTTTGTTCTGTCTGGCGTCGGTCTTGTTGGTGTGACCATGGTATTAGCGACTATCTTCTTTCTGTGTATACATTAGAATAAATACTGGTAGATTTTATAGCATAGATTGAATCATTATTTTGTGAAGATGTCTATTTTAATGCAGAATTTTGAAAGATTTGTCAAATGGTGATGTTTATTCTTACAGCTTAAGTTTTAAAATTTGGCATGTTCCCAAAATTTGGGGTGCACCAATGCAAGTTTTTGGATACTCTGAGTAGATTGCTATAAAGGTTAATTCAGTTTGGTGACTATGTACAAGGTCAAGGAGACTTGTCCAAGGTTCAAGAACATAGTCAACATTTTATACCTAAAAATAGATGAAATTCATGTTACATTGTGCAGGCCTACGTGTTTGTTCTTTCTGATCCTTAATGCTATATTCATAAGGAGAAGGTGGCACCAAATCTATTGTACAGTGTTTATTTGTAAATTACTCAATAGCAGTGATTGCATTGTGTAATCTCTTTGTGTATGCATCAGTAATATATATATATATATATATATATATATATACACATATATGGAGTAGATGCTCCGAAGTGCGGCTGGTCCATCATTTGCGTTGCAAAATCACTTTAAAATAGAGAATCTACATGGCATCATAATATATCACATATCACACACTCAGGGTACATTACTAAAGTCAAAGAAAAACAGCAGTGGGCATGAAAAAAGTATCCATAAATATCACATTTTTAGCGATGCAATTGGCATTCCCACTGCGAAAAATTGAAAATTTTGAAATTATGCCTTTCTTAAGCGTGTTAGGAAATAGGGTTTTGAAAAATAAGCTGAATTTCAAGAAATTTTCTATTTTAGATTGGGATTTTTCATGTGTCGCAAGCTCAAAAGTGTCCCATCGCTAATTGCAGTCGTCGATATTCAGTGTGTGTGACACACCGGCATGCCGCGGTGAAAGCTCCATGCGAATGGCGATGTCATTGTCAGATATCGCTGCACCGGATACGGCTGCACCAGCCGATGAGAACATTATTATGAGAATATTGCAGAAGGAAGTTTCATAAAACTTACTCCAGATCGCACACGGCGAGCTCTGGCATGGGACTCTGGCTTGGGCCGATGGGATTTTCCTCAGCTCGCGCGCACATCATGTGTGCGCGAGCTGAGGAAAATCCATCGAGTTTGTACATGGGGCCGCAAACTGGTGCAGGTATGCCGCAAACTGGCTCCAAAACGGAAAATGAAAAATTAGTACATGCATTACCATGGCAACTCTTTATTTTTTCGGGATTATTATTTTTTTGCTCAAACAGTAACAATTATAAACTTCCATTATTTGGGTAAAAAGTGAAAATAATTCTGGAATAAAGAGTTCTAAAATTGGATTTTGTCTTAAAGGCCAAGTCCACACTAATATCAAGTTGATTTGAATATATAGAGTAAAATTAAACAAGCATAACAGTGAAAATTTCACTGAAATCAGATGTAAAATAAGAAAGTTACGGCATATTGAAGTTTGCATTATTTCATGAAACAGGGATATGCATAACATGGGCTGTATGCAAATGAGTGAACCGATGATGTCACACACTCACTTTTCCTTATGTATTTTATTATATGAAATTTCAAATATTTCAATTTTTATGGATGTGATAATAAAGAATCTCTCCCTTGTATCAAAATAAATTACAATAATGATGATTTGGCATGTTCCATAAGGAGTCAAACCATGTTTTACATTATTGAAGAAAAGAATTGAAATATATGATATTTCATATAATAAAATACATAAGGAAAATGAGTGTGTGACGTCATCGGTTCACTCATTTGCATACCGCCCATGTTATGCATATCACTGTTTCAAGAAATAATGCAAAACTTCAAAATGCCGTAACTTTCTTATTTTACTTCCAATTTCAATAAAATTTTCACTGTCAGGCTTGTTTAATTTTACTCTATTCAAATCAACTTGATATTAGTGTCTGCAGACCACAACATCTATATATATATATATATATATATATATTAGGGCTGGGACTAAAAACCGGGTACCCGAGTCCCGCCCGAGAGCCTCGGGACCCGGGTCAAAATATTAGATAACCGATACCCGAAAATGAGTATTTAATTATCACCTATGTATGTACACGACAAGGCGGTAGATGAACGTCGAACAGCCATTTACTATTTACATGTAAAAAAAATCCATGTAGCACTCTAGCGCACCATTGCAGTGATGCACTTTTGATTCGTTCAACTCACTGTGAAACATAACCTTACACATTCGTATACACAGAGAGCAAAGCTCACTGCTGCTATTCGGAGACTGCTCATTGGTTCATTGAACCCATGACATAATTTGCATTTAGTGCCCTTCCCCCTTCTTTGCAGTGAACGATAAGTCTATGAGCGATTAACGGGCGTAAAGTTTACAAACTCATGCATATTCAACAGTCGCTCCACACTCGCACGTGGCATCTCACAACTCGTACACTATTAAACAGGTATTTTTAACATCGACGATCACGATCTGACACTGTCACAATATCCTGAAACTTTAGCAAAGACGTTACCAATTACTGAAATCAGATTAAGAGTACATGAACGACATATCCAAAATAATATCCTTCATTGTTCATGCGAAAGTGAAAAGCAAGGCTGCGAGAAGCAAAGGATGTCTACAGTGCGCGCGATTAACATTTTCATTCATAAAATTGGGCTTGTGACATCATTTCATGAGCGGTCCGTTAATAACAAGTCATGAC
The DNA here is from genome assembly GCA_025618425.1 of Heliocidaris tuberculata. NCBI lineage: Eukaryota > Metazoa > Echinodermata > Echinoidea > Camarodonta > Echinometridae > Heliocidaris > Heliocidaris tuberculata. Next base: position 35,636,491 of record CM046834.1, on the reverse strand, counting down.
AAGTCATATGCCAGCCAGCCAATGAAGGTATGCACCTTTTTTTTTTCTTTTTTCTTTTTTCCTTTCATATACCGCGGCAGCATTGGGCGGAAAGGCGCTTTGTATAAACAGATCGAATTTCAAAAGGGAACCGCATGTGTGTGTTAAAGGATGAAGTTGCAGTCGGACAGAGAAGAAAATGTTGGATTGATGATTTTTTTTTGATGAATGATGAGTTTGATGAATGATGATATTTGATGTCTGATGAAGATAATTGTTTTAATGATGTTATTATCTTGATAATGATGATATGATGATGATGTCTTTGATGATTATGATGATCGATGATGATATCAATGGTGCTACTGGCGAAGAGAGAGGACCCGGCATGTATTGATGATTTTATGTGTACTAGTAGTGGTACGTGTGTGTGAATTTCAATAATTGGCGGGTTGATCACACGTTGAGAATGAAACTGTCGGTGAGACGATGACCGCGTGCGTGAGGACTCGCAATGTGTATAATTAGAGTATGAGGAGTGTAGATACTACAGAAAGCTCGCCATTTTCGCCAGGCAAATCAATACTCCGTGTGAACAGTGAAGTTTGTGTACAAAGTGAGTAAGTGACTCGATCTCTACGATCACGATGTCAAAATTCCCAAGAGCTGCCCGTACAAAATTATTAAGAATCATCATGATCATCGTCTCAAACGAGTTTTTCTTCATAAGATTTCTTTGTATTCCCCTTCCTTTTTTATAAGTACATGTACATTCATGTATTTTGGATAAACATGTGCGAGGGACTGTTGACCGCGCATGACTACCTAAGGCGCTGGCGCGCTGGCATGATTAGACGGTAGACAATTTCTACAGATTAGATTTAGGCGGCTTATGCCTATCCTGTCTTGCGCCCACGCGATTTCCTCCGCCTGTTTTGTTGTTGTTGTTGTTGTTTTTGTTTTTGTTTTTGTTTTTTCCTCGAATGGTTTATTTCAGTTGCCAAACACAAAGGAGTTTTCCCACAGTGTTTGTAGCTTCTTAGGGGTAAATATTGGCTTGTAATTCGTGTTATATCATTTTCGGGTAACCGGGAACCCGCCCGAAAAATAGTCGGGTTCCCGAATTGAAAAAATACCCGAAACTCCCACCCCTAATATATATATTTTTTTTTTTTTTTTTTTTTTTTAATTTTCACATAAAATGCAATGACCGTTAGAAGTCAAAATGAATTTGATTGAAGGTGTCATTCAGTTTTATCAGCATGAACACCTGTTTATACCAAATATTACAACAAGTGTGCTCAAGTACGAAAATGTAGGTTATCTGTGCCTGTGAAGTTTTGCAGATATATGTCTAGCCATCTTCATTGTATAGATCTGCCTTCATGAACCAAACCTTATCTCTGGCTTTGCGCCAGTCATTGCAGATGTTGAATGCAATGGGGTATTTCCAGTATTAAGTTAATGTGCCAGACAGCTGATGGCAGGATAACAGATGAGATCATATTAATTCACAGGTTCATGTACATGTAGCTTTTCACACGATACCTGTGCATTGTAGGCTACATGTATAGTCTGTGAAAGCAATTGTTCCTTTACAAATATGTTGTCATTGTGACATATACTTGTTATAGTTAGCCAACGTGTAATCATATCAAAGCCTAATTAAGAGCAAGCAGTAGCTCAGCAATGTCAAAAACCCCAGAGCAAAAGTAGGGACATATCAAGGGCTCTAACCCTGAAAATATTGCAGTACATGGCACAAGATCAAAACATGTAACTTAGACAAAGTGTAAATATATTTAGCACCCTACAACTACACTGTAGTTCATGCTTGTATGGCAGGGAATGTACATACATGTACAGTATCATGTGTCTGCATGTGAAAGCCTGGAGTTCCATAGAAAGTTTTTTCTTCTAGTTTTCTTCTTTGTGAACTATAATAAAGCACATAAGAAGTAATGCCATTACTCCTTGTGTGCTTTATTTTAGTTCACAAAGAAGAATCGATGTGTATACATGTACGTACATTCTATCTTGATTTATACATAGTACAATGTCCCAGTACTTGTATTTTTGCTGTTCCCTGTGGTAAAAGACATTTGAATGAACTATAAAAGTGCTTTTTAAAAAAATAGTGGTCTTCTGCTCAAATTAAGCCAACATTTTTTAGAGTTGATATGGAGAATACACAAAAATTGTACTTTATTGGTATATGTACAATTGTACATTTGAAATTATATGTGGAAGGAAACAAATATAAATGTGGATTTGGAATGCCAAAATATATAAAGCATAAAATGAACTTGGTTGTTAGTTTGACAATACTTTATGGGTTTTTTATTGTTTACTTTTTGAACTGAGACAACAGACCATAAATTATGTTCTTGATTCTTTATATTTTTAATATTTTTATATTTGTAATTTACAGTTGAGACCACACACCTACCTTTCAGGATTCATCTATGTATATAACCTTTGACCTGATGCCATATATAACCAGTGAAGTGATAAAGCTACCCCACTTGTGAGCTTGGTGCACTTTGTTCACAGAGTATTCATCATTCATGTGAGGTGGGTTCATAGTTAATTGCTAAGTATTGTCTTAGGCCACATTGCACAACTTTCTGACCTTTTTAAACCGATAGACTTTAACTAGGTGTAGTTGGTTGTTGATGATGCACATCTTTTCATAAGTGGATGATGATGAGCTAATGTTGGAGATTTAGCACTTGCAAGTATCCTTAGAGACATTACGTTGTTTTTTTTTTAAATAGTATTAGAAACATTTTACAATAAAACTGCATTAACCCATGGATGTATTGATTTTGGGACAATCTGAATAAATTAGTGTTTCCTCCTCAAATTAGCACCAATTAAATATTTTTACTAGTACATTCCAAAGACAGATATAGCATATATGTACTCTTTTTTTTATATTTGATGTATTTATTCATGTTCATTGATCATGTTCAGGGATTAACTGGTGTATCAGCTAAGATGGAAGCCCCTCAGGGATTATCCATAGATAAGACTGTGACATATGTCCAGGTACTCACAGTGTCTGATGTAGCTGAGGCAGCAGCCCTCGTAGCTTCAGAGATGAACCAGAACAACGTCAACAATCAGATCATGCAGATTGTCACTGTGAGTAAAATTCATCGTAGTAATGGTGGCAATGGTGAGGAGGATGATGATGATTACGGTGATGATGATGATGATGATGATGATGATGATGATGATGATGATGATGATGATGACGGTGATAATGGTGGTGTTGGGTGGTGGGGGGGTGGTATTGGTGGTGTTTGTGGTAGTGGTGGTAATGGTGGTAGTGTTTATGATGATGATGATGTTGATGATGATGATGATGATCAGCTTTTGTTATGGGTTGAAAGATGATCTATTTTTAAATCAGATTTTCAGTAAAGAGGTGTTGGAGGCTTAGTAGTGTGTAAAGAAAGGAAAATGAAAACGACTTGAACAACAATCTATTTGAGTTATGTGATTATGCATTTGATACATAATGAATAATTGAAATTGTTTTCTTACAATGTATTGATAGGTGCAAACACCCAATTCTGCTGCTGCTGCTGCAGAATCTGTGGTGTCACAGGAACCTACTGCAGCACTAAAGATAGAGAGCATAACCACAACGACAGCAAGCCCTGTAGACAGCAAGGCCAACGTGATCCTGAGTAACAATAAGACAACCACTGCTGCCCCCAATGCCGCCACAGGGGATGACAGGCTATGCTTGATCTGTGGTGACAAGGCCAACGGTGTACACTACAATGTGTTGTCATGCGAGGGTTGCAAGAGCTTCTTCCTTCGTAGCAACAGATCTGGAGCCACGTTCACATGTGCTTCCGGAGGCAACTGTAACATGGATCTTTACACAAGGCGTCACTGTCCTGCCTGTAGGATGAAACGATGCTTGGAGTGTGGTATGAAGGTGGAAAGTAAGTGACATTGGTACCTTTATGATATACTATTATAAATGAGGGCCAGGACAATTGCAAGCATGTTACCTAGGTCTGGAGAGGGTCACTCAGACAAGATCTTTTTTTTTTTAAGTGAACCTCTGGCAGAATCTTTTAATTAATACATTTTTATGCTCAATGAAATGCCCACCTTTATATTTTCTATTATGTTCCAGTGTCAAATTTTACAATTTAAGTTGGTATTAGTACATTTGTAAAATTTACATTTTATTTGAGATGAACTTATGCTATATTGTAGTGATCATGGCAAAATCTTATTTAGGTCAGTTACTTAAAAACATATGTGAGTATTCCTACCTACATGTGTCTTGATATTTTTTTTATAATGTTGAACTAAAGATCAATGGATTCATTCACAACTGTGAGTAGTGTTAAAAGTATCAACAACTTATTTGATTTAGCTAGAAGACATTGGATATGCTGGAGCATTCACCTTGTTTTTATGTTGCTTTCTACCTGACAGGAGTATGGGACAGATCTCGCCTGAAGACCCGAAAACCCCTTATAAGAGTAAAGAGAAAGAAAAGGGTACCGGGAACACATGCAGATTCAGCGACTTCTCCAACAGTTGCCCCTCCCACCCCGTCATCAGTGGCAGCAGCTCCACCCACTCCAGCCTCATCTTCCACCCCACCCCAGCAGCTACCCACAGCTACTGAAACATCTCTGAGCTCTACACCCTCAAGCTCTCGGTCCAGTAGCCCTACTGCAAGCAGGTCATCAGTAACAGTCACTCCTCCTACCCTGTGTGTCAACCCAATCCCTTCATCGGTCCCAACAGCCCAAAACATGGCTCCATTTTCAGACCCCACCTTGATGGCACCCAGTGATGGTGGAATGTTGATGATGGATCTAGACACTCCAGGAACATCCACACAGACACTGCTCACGTTCGGTTCAAGGTATCCTCAGCTGACTTTGGCCCAGGAGCAACTGATGATCACATTGGAGAAAGGATACAATGCATCAACAGAAGTCCTCAAGCATCTATCAGTAAGGATTATTTATTCTGCTTGTATGTTCATAAAAATGATATAGTGCAAATTTATCTGTCATCACGGGCGTAGACACGCATAATTATCCATTGTTAGTGGGGGGGATGATCTATTCATCATCCCCCCACTAACAATAGAAAGTGTGTTCGTATCTACGCCACTGTCTGTCATTAAAAATTTAGTGCATTGTGCAGTCAAACCTGCTTTAGCGACCACCTATTCATAACAACCACCCTAATTTCCCTGCAGAAAATTTTTGTGTTTAGCGACATTCTATACAGCGACCTCCTGCTTAATGAACCAGCAACCACCCAATTTGCTTCCCAACAGATGGAAATATCTTTTCTAAAATGGAAATAAATAATTTGAACAAATATTATCTTGTCTTAAAATTAATTGAAATAAATATTTTTTACTATAAAAAAGAATTCTTTTAAATTGAAAATGAAGTTTAATTTTGAGTAGAGAGGCTGAGCTCGGCTCTTTATCTTGGTACCCATCGACCTTGTTACTCTCGTAAAGGCGCGACGATTGCATTTAAAAAAGAATAACCACAAAAAAAGAGAGAAGTCAATTTTGTTGTTTGAATAGTCAAATTTGACTGATTGCCATATAAAACAAACCAACAACAGCAACATTTTTTGTACACTGTACCAAGGGTTTGCTAGGCAGTTCATCGATCCTTATTGCTTATATCGTCTGCTGTGATTTATCAACCATTTCAATCGCATCACTGATCCCGATTTCAAGACTCAAGTTCAGCTTACTCAATTAATTAGAACACTCATGTATTCACACCTTTTATGACATTACTTTATTCTTAAATAAATATGAATGCACAACTATTTCAAGGTGAATACAAATACATAATTATAAAGAAACATGTTAGGGTAACAAACTTAATTTCCATTTATTAAGGTGCGAGAGTAATTGGGAACACGATAATCTATGAATTATAATGCTGAAAACATAATCATTTCAATTTAAGCATGTGTATTTATAATAGGAAGCAAAAAGGTGGTTGCTGGATCATATCTGCTTTACATATAAATGTGAATATATGTAATAAGCCCCCATCCCCTCCATGTTTTCCATTATTATTACTCAAATTTCAACATAGCAGCCAACCTGTATGTAAAGACTGCTTTTCTCGTTTCCCTTGAGCGGTCTTTCTGTACAGGTTTGACTGTATATGTTTTGTTTACGTAGGGCTTCTTGCATAAAGATTTGTATTTAAATAAAACCCCAAGATTAAAGTCATTTAACTCAAGTCTTACTTATGTGATCCTAATTGGTCAAAAATCAAGTTGCATTTCAATTTTTTAAAGCAAGCTTGTTTTCATGGAGCATTCATTGATATTTACTATGATTTTATTTAATTGACTTTGAATTTTTTTAGCTAACTGAAGAATATATCTTGGTCATTATATGATTTTGTCTTTTTGTTAAAGTTTTTGAGGGAAAATTAAAATTGATGAATTATTTTTTATTTCAAATTTGCAGAAAGATGTGCCATTATTCAGAATGACCCATTGGAGTAAATTCAAAGGAGCGGAAAGTGACAGTCCCCTCATTTCACAGGGTGAGGAGGAGGAGGAAGAGCAAGATATGGACCAATCAAAACCAAAGAAAGCCAAAGTAGAAGCACAAGACTCTAATACCAACAGTAATTCTGTTCAGCAGCAGCCAGAAGCTGCAGCTAATGGTGGTAAAGGTATTGCGACGCTGCCAAACAGTGACCCCTTGGCTGTACTGTCCTCAGCCACTGGTCAGAACATTGAAGTGATTTATAACTTGACTTCCCTTGCTACTGGTGGGCAGATCAAAGACCCTGCCTCAGCATTGAGTGTGCTAGCATCCTCCGAGCAAGGTCTGAGGGTGATTGAGTCCATTGGATCCCTTGTACAGGGACAGGATCTGAATACGTTGATCAGTCTGGCTAAACTTGTGGGCCAGATCATCGGCACAGGAGGAGGCTCCCTGAATGATAATCTTGCAGACACAATCCTAGGGAGCATAACAGGTTCCATACTGAATGGCTCATTTGGAAACATGGATTCAGCATTAGGTGCGCAGAACACTCCTTCAGCTTCTACGTCAATACCGCAAGCTACGAGTCAGGATCAGAACGGCAACAGTGCTGGACAAGTCTTATTGCAAGATGAGGTGATGAACAGTGCAGCTGTTGCTAAACTTGCATCCAGTGGATTAGCAGAAGCATTGGCCATGCTTGCTGCCATGGCATCATCAAGTCAAAATAAAGAAACAATTGTGGAGATGGTAAAGCGTGCAGCTGTGTCATTGTTGAAAGGAGAGGACGAACCTCAAATGATGTCTTTTTCATCCCCACCGACATCGTCATCCCCTGCATCAAACAATTTTTATATGCCAACCGATGTCGGCGAGGATGAAGTCAAGACAAGTCCATTCCTGCAGTCCCTCCAAAGAGTCACTTCGTTTCTGACCAGTGGCAAGATGAGTGCGGGCAAGAAATCTTCCACCAAAGCCAAGCGAACAGTCAACAAGGAGATGTTGCACATAGCCATGGACATGTTTGCCGTCCTGGTCAAGCAAACCATTCACTTTGCAAAAAGCATTCCTGGATTTACGAACCTCTCATGCGACGACCAAGCTGTGCTCATCAAGTCAAGCATTGTGGATGCATTGCTGTTGAGATGTGCAGACAACTATGCACTGGACAAAGATTGCTTGGTGAACGTTACCAATGGAGACAAGTTTGATGTACATATGATGTATCAGTTAGGGTTCTCTACCCTTCCTGAAGTTGTCTTTGAGTTTATGCGGGACACCAAGGCTTGTGGACTCACCACAGCGGAATATGCTCTCTTCACTGCAGCTGCCTTACTCTCACCTGGTAAGTTGAATCATAGATGCTGGTGGAGTTGATACCATGTTCAAAATGGCAGGTATCCTCTTTATAGAATAGTTTTTTTATGAATAATTTGTTCCCCTACCCCCCCCCCCCCCCTCGCATTTAGGTGCCTTTCTTCCATTTGTGAACTTGTTCCAAGTCTTTTCTAGATAGACTTTTTAAAATTTTGATATTTCAGAAATGCTAAAACGGCCACTGATTTGCTACTTAATGCGTACATTTGTATTTCCTATAGTTTGCAAAGCCGACCGCACATTATACAATCTGACTACGATCTGATATGGGAAGAATTTGCAATAGCATTTGATATTAACGCTCTAATATTAAAAATCTTAGTAATCAGGTTCTAAATAGTAGAATAAGAACAAAATTTTGAGGTATTGCAAGTTTCCTTGTAGGAGTAAAAGCCAAAACTTAAAACGTTTCAAGTAGATAGGACTATTCTTATTTTGTTTTACAAATCCATTATAGAAAGTGTTATGTTATTCAGTATTATTCATTATTATTGACAATAAATTATCATGGGCTGATCAGTGTAAGTCTGTTCTTTCAAAGGCTAATCAAAGAATGTATTTCTTGAGAAAACTTAAAACGTTTCAAGTAGATAGGACTATTCTTATTTTGTTTTACAAATCCATTATAGAAAGTGTTATGTTATTCAGTTGTGTTGTCTGGTATGAGGGTTGCAGGAAGAAGGACTTTAGCAAACTCCAGAGAATCACCAAACAAGCAGGGAAGATTACAGGCGAAACTCAAAATTTGAATGAAGCATGCGAATCCAAAATAATTCTACAAGTAAAACAAATCATGGAAAACGAAAATCACCCCCTCTTTCCTTTCTATGTTTACATGCGCTCTGGCAAACGACTTCGGCAATGAAGTGTCGCACTCAACGTTTTCTAAATTCCTTCGTTCCTTTTTCTATCCGCATATACAATCAACATACCACCTGAATTTTACGTTCTTTATCTCTGTATCATCATTTCTTTAATCGTTCTAGCCTTCTAGTCCATCCCGTTCAGTCTAAGCACTATTTTATAACCATTTGGATCTGATGATAATTTTCTGAAGGATTTCTTTGTCATGAAATATGATACATGCTGGGTATGTAAAGTTGTTTTTATTTGATGTATACATGTACATGTATATGTTTTGAAAATGTGAGCAAAACGAATTTCCTGTTATACTGGACAATAAATTGAAACTTGAAACTTGAAACTTGAAACTTGAAATCGGCTCCAAATCATAGTGATGTCAGATCATTCATGGGATTGTCTATGATTTGAACTAGCTTTGGCTTTTACCTCAACTAGAAGTCTTGTAAAGCTCTAAATTTTTTAGATTTCTAGTATCCATATAATTATTCAGCTCAAACATGCAGATTTTATTTATATGAATTTCCATATCTGATGCCATTGCGATTTCTTCAAAAATCAGATCGCAGTCGGATTCTATAGAGTGCAGTGGGATGCCAGGTTTCATATATTAATAGCACATCTGTATAGGAAAAAAAAAATCTCATGTATTAATCTTGAAACTATCCTTTGACATATATGCATAGATCACATCAACTCTAATATGGTGAGTTATCTTCTAGCTCTAGTTTCATTATTATAGATATGCTGAGCAAATTGTACCCTCTTAGTAAGTATTCACTGTATGTAGCCCTCTGTATACAGCCCTCATTAGAAGGCCTCACCCTGATGTATTCATTTAAAATTCAACTTTCATGTTCGTTTATGCTAAATTTGGTAAATTTAGAAGTTTTTGAGACATAAACTTTCACAAATTGTACATGACAGCCATGAATCTTTGGCAAATATCAACCATGTGCAAAACTGGTTGTTCAGTAGTGTAGACACGACTGAATCTCACACATAGATTGTGCCTTCATTCCAGATCGATCTGACCTGAAGGATAGGAAGACAGTTGAGGAGATGCAGCTTGAGATGATCCTAGCCCTCCAGGCAGCTACCAAGGTCTTCCATGCTGATAAACCTTTCCTCTTCACCAAACTCATCACCAAACTCACCACGCTACGGGACATGTCCATCCTGCACCTCAGCGAGATCATGGCAGTCAAGGTCCAGGAACAGGACCTTAGTCCTCTCATCGTAGAACTCTTTGGACTGGACTCGTGACACAGTGGTGCCATTTGACACCATGCTTTAACCAAAGTATATGCAACCTAGCTGGTGTTATTGATAGAAAATAACATTGTGGGTTAATGGGAAATTACGAAACAATCATGAAAGGAAGATTTGTGTGTTTTTACTTTTTAAAGGTTCACTTATTGTAATCCCATACTTGGTGATGTACAAGACATAAGCTGTGACCTCTTCCATTTATAGATCACATTCAGGTGTACAGTTACTTGTATCTACACTACAGGAATTCCTTCCAAATCAAATGAGGTATTATTAGGAGGGATCTCAAGCCCTTCCAATGACTTGACATGGATATGCTACATACTCTTATATGTGATAAAAATGGGGGGGGGGGAAAAAAAACATATTTGAAGCTATACTATAACTTTTTATCACTTCTGTGCCCTTACCTGTGGTCTAGGTATAGGAAAGCGGACCAACATGTATGTTGTTTTGCTGTAGTTTAACAAGTTGAGGGGTTCTTGTGACTGTAGAAGCGAGGAATGAATTCTTATCGCAATGACTGGAAGGGAAATGTACATGTAGGAAGGAATTATTTTCAAGAAAAAGTTTGATCTTGTTTCATACAATATTTTTATTACTATTCCTATAAAGAAACTGTCAAACGCTCAAAGAAAATGAGACATTCTTAATCTTTGCTTTATATGTAGTTGGAAGACTTTTTAAATATTTTAATATTCTATGAAACAAGACCAAATATTTCTTTGATTGGAACCTAGTGTGTGATTATAGATGGGGTATGTAATATTGAAAGAGTGCAAAGAAAATGATGAGATAATCATTAGGTTATGCTCATTAAAATATACGAAAGACCCGTGTTATTTTGCAGCTTCATGTTATGTTTATATTTTTTATTTGATTTTGTTATGCATCATTCTTTTTCTGAATATCATTGTGTACCTTCAGAGGTAGTAAAGAAAGTATATCCTCTCAAGACCCGTCTTTACTCTGTAAAACATAGTGTATTGGCACTATGTTGTTAAACATAGAGTTATTAGTTTCAGGTTTTAAGTATAATTACTGTTTATGTGCCACTGACTTATTTATAAACTAATGACATAACTGGCTTTTGTAAGAGTGGTACTCCTGTATGCCAAGCTTAAAATCCAGTCCAATCCAATCCAGCCTAAAAATATTTAGAGTGCCATTATCTAGTTGCCTAATCAAAGATCCTGTTTTGTGGGGGTGGGGGTTGTTGCGAGCTGGTATGTACATGTATATTTCTATGTATATCACTATCATGCTTATCATGAACTATTACTTGCTCTTCTAGTAGTTGTTTTTGTCTCTTTGCAGCTCAATTCTTGAGTGAGAGAATGTATATTGTATTACAGAAAACATATATATATATACTGAAATATCAAGACTAATTTTGTTTTAACCGATAACGTGCATAGTAGGAGTGCAAGGTAATGTGTTCTTATCCACTTTGAAAACATTTGTAAATAATTCATAGATAATCTATGTATATATGAATATTCCAATATTATATATGAGGTTCGACTTATAAATGAACCTCCCAAGTCTAGATTTCACATAACTGTATATTTGTGTTAACTTGCCATGAATTTGATTTGTACCTAGCATGGCAGAAGTCATTTGCAAATTTTTTTTTTTGTTTGTTCTGCTGTTATGTTAGATTAGTCAGCTGAAGTTTGAGGGGAAAGGCTGTTTTGTTGGAAGATGATTTACATTGATTTCTGCGTTTCCTTTGTTTTTCTCCTAGTTAGCAATGACTGTAAAAATTTTAAATTACCAACTAATTAAAAAAAAATGACAGAGAACGACAATCAGGCTGGGATGAAGACAAAAAATATATATCTCTCTTAGTTACTTTACATGTGGAAGGCAACTCCAGGCATATTTGCAAGTGCTGGATTTTTTTATCATTTCAATTTGTTGCAAATATGTTTCAGTTTTATTTTAAAGTAGTTTTCATTGCTTTTTTCTGTAGAAAAATACAGGGGGATGGAATACGTTAATGCTAAGAACTGTTATTTTGTGCTTTTTATTTGCTTCGTGAGAAAAAAAGCATGAGAGAAATGCTCTTTTTCTTATGGTTAACCAAAGGAATTAGTCATGAAGCATTTATGTTTGACACAGAAACCAGTATTGGTAATATATTGCTTTGAAAATGTCTCTTCTTCGTTGTTACAGCATGATAAAAGCAGTGTTCATTGCACTTCATGTATAATACATAAAATGTATAAAACTACGCTAATATTTTTATTTCCACGTTTTCTTTACTCTGCGAGTAAGCGGCATTAGAACGTGGACTTGTACTCTTTTAAGTTCAAGTACAATTTTGTATTTTGTCTTTTTGGTACTTAGACATATTAAAGCATCGGTGTGTGACACATAACAAAATGTTAATGACAGTGCTGAAAAGAGTCACCTTTCTTTCTTTTTCTTGTTAAGGATAAACAGCATGATGAAAAAACATTGTGTTTGAGTTCACATTATTTTGTTTTTAGCTCTGCCCTACTGGCTATGTAAGTTCTTTTTTTTGCTCTAAGAAAACCTAAAATAATTTTTTTTTCTTCATCTTTTCGAACAGAATAATTATGGTTTATGAATGGCATCCTTTAGGTAAATGTTAGCCATGACAACCTCCGTGTGTAATAGCCAATTTTCTGCTCTGGGTTGAGGATGATGAAGTGTTGGCAACTGCACATTTTATGAAGGTATGACGATAGAACTGCAAGCTATCTGAAAAAAAAAGGTTTTAGGTTTGAAAATGTCAAAAGGCATATTGTATCATTTATCTTTGTTTTTTACCACATATTTCTTTTTCACTGTATTGCTTTTGATGTTGAGCAGATATATGACAAATTAGCAGCTGCAAATCTTTTTAAACCAAAACTGAGATATACCTTCAATACCCATTTAGATTAATTTCTCAATCATTGTTAGATTTCTTGACAGCAAGAATTTTGCCCATTTCTTTTTCCAATATCGATACAATCATGACAGGGGAAGCTGGAATTTCCTGGAAAAAAAGATAGTCTAGTTATTTTTAATTTTAGATGAGTAGATATCTTCAATACTTATTATATCCTACATCATAAAATTCTCATGTAAGGGTTGGCCAGGAATGTCTCACATGACACAAAATACTTTCACCATGAAGAAAAAGTGGATATGACGTGACATCAAACCTCTGTATATTTTTTGCTATACCGATATTTTTTTGTTTTTCTGTTATTCTGGATATTTCGAAGCTATCGATATCTCAGTAATGTTTGTGCGTGACGAGACTCTCAGTGTATGTAGGTCTAGTCTGATTCTGCATTTAGTTTTTAATTTGTATTTATCTAGGCTTACTCTTGTAGGATATAAATCAAATATACCATACACTCTTTTTGAGGCACCAGTTGAAATTATGGATTCTTCAGTGACTGGCATAGTTAAAATTTTATTTGGGGCTGCACCCCTCATAAAATAGTGCTATGCCAGTCACCTCAGAGAATCCATAATTTCAACTGGAACCTCTCAGTGCAAGGTATATTTGATTATTATTCACTTCGTCTTTTCCACATGAAAAATTTTGTTTTGTTAAGAGAAAAGAGAAAAGTGTTGTCCAGAATACCAGTATTAAACCACGAGTGTATTTGAGTAACAGCTACATCATTTCTTGTGTTTAGAACTGATAACTAATTGAACAAAGCAAACAAACCTCTTCTCTTGGAAATTTTAATTACCATAATTAGGAAAAAGCTCCAAAATTTGTTGATTGAATTGAGGAAATTTATCAATTTACATGAATGAACATGCCACATTTATGCTATTGATTTCGATGAGCTTTTATCTCCTGGAATTATGCTCATTTTATCAGTTAATAATGAGTAGTTTGGGGGGGGGGGGTTCTTCTTTTTTTCTTTTTTTCTGTTGTATGAAATATCAATAGACTAATTTTGTAGTTTTTTCCCCTTTTGTAGAAATTGTATAAATACAAATGAATTATTTTATGATTGTAAATGTATGAAACACATTCTATGTGAAAGAAAACTACAAAATAAAATGAAATGCATTTAAACAATCTTGATAAAAAGCTCACTTCAATATGTGTTTTCATTATTTGTGTATTACATCTTCTGGATCTGTAGCATTCCTGCAAAAAAATGTTTATCATTTCTGTCTTTATTGCTACATCTATTTTAATAATGAAGTGATGTTACATGTTGTCTGTCTATGATTAAAGAAAGAGAATAATACAAACAGTGGGAGAGGAAAGGTGTGTGTGTGTGTGTGTGAGTGTGTGTGTGTGTGAGAGAGAGAGAGAGAGAGAGAGAGAGAGAGAGAGAGTGGGGGGAGGAAGGAGAGGGGAGGAAGAGACAGTCGAAAAGTTGCAATTGTGGCATGGCATAGACCACTGAAAAAATCTTGTCAAGCAACCTTTAGATGGGTTTTGTATTTGTAGCTTGGGTGGAAATGTCACAAAATAAACATTTTCATTTCATGTGAATTTTTAGCATTCCACTACATGACTGATTCATAACTTGCATTTGGCAAACCAAAGAAACTGTCTTGGTTGCCTGGCTGCCAACCCAAGTAAAAAGTTCAGCAAAAGCCTAGAGAGGATGGAAAGATATCAAGAATGAGGCTCAATGCTGGAAAGAGTAGGCACTTCAAGAAAATGGAGAGAAACAGAGACCATAATAAAATTAAAGGGCAATCCAACCTTGATAATAAGATGATTTGTGTGAAAGCAGAAAAATAAGAAAAACAGGATGGTCAAAGTTTGAAAGAAATCGGACAAGGACTAAGAAAGTTATGGATGTTTGAAAAATGAGATCACTACATCTATGCGAATCTCAAATTGGCAATTTGGTGAGTCAATTGTGACATTTTTGTGGACAACTCTCCCATTTGTCGTACACAAAAATATTAATTTGCGGTTTTCTTCGAGGCGCTTTTACCCTCGGGGCAGTACTCAAAATATATTGGAGATAGCATATTGTTATAGGTCCTCAGGAACAAAAAGATCCTACTGAGTAATGCATTTTGAAAAAAAGTGACATTTTAGTCATTTTGTGTGTTAGAGCGAATGGGGGAGTTGTCCACAGCTACATCACAGTGACATTACCTATTCGGCCAATTTGAAATTCCCATATGCATAGTGATTACAACTTTCAAAAATTCATAACTTTCTTATTGCTTGTCCGATTTCGTTCAAACTTTCACCAATCTGCTTCTCTGATTTTTCCTCTTTCTTTCAAAGCAACTTGCTATAAAGGTTGGATTTCCCTTTAAGAGATATGGGATAGAGCTAGAGATAAACTGCAAGGAATTTGTTTATGCTCTTAAAGGAGAATGAAACCCTGTGGAAAATCAATTTTAATGAGAGGAGAGAGAGGATAGAGAGAAGCAATTTTTAAAAAAGTTCCATCAAAATCAGTTAAGAAATGAGAAAGTTATGAAAGTTTGAAAAGTCCCAATTCACTTTCTATGGCGATCCTCAAATTGGCAATGTTGCTTCAAAGTGACAGGTTTACACAAAATTTCATATTTTCTCCATTATCTCTAAAGATGCTGCTTGTCTTTTTGTGAACTCAACATATGTTGTGTCAAATACATTTTCCCATGATATATCTTGAGCTAAGGAGACAAGCTGGGGAAAATATGAAGTTTTGTGTATAAAACATATGGAGAGTTGTGCAACCCGTCACTTTGAAGCAACATTGCCAATTTGAGGATTATCATAGAAAATAAATTGAGACTTTTCAAACTTTCATAACTTTCTGATTTCTTAACCGATTTTGATGGAACTTGTTTTAAATTTTTATTTTGTAGTAATTTGTTATTTGTACAATTTTGTACAGTACTTATTCTTGTGACAGAACAAAAAGTTGTTTGGTGTAATATGAAACACTTATTTCATGACTATAAATGAAGATTATTGGTAATTTATAACCATTTTGTTTAGCCAAAAATTGAATGCTTGAATTGTGAATAATATATGTAATGGAAATGCTTGTTAGAGGACAACATATAAAGGGTCAAATTCATACAACTACCAAATGCCTTTAAAATGCTAGCAAATTAAAGGGAAATCCAACCTTAGTTGCAAGTTGTTTTGAAAGAAATAGGAAAAATCAGAGAAGCAGATTGGTGAAAGTTTGAACAAAATCGGACAAGCAATAAGAAAGTTATGAATTTTTTAAAGTTGTAATCACTATACATATGGGAATTTCAAATTGGCCGAATAGGTAATGTCACTGTGATGTAGCTGTGGACAACTCCCCCATTCGCTCCAACACACAAAATGACTAAAATGTCACTTTTTTTCAAAATGTATTTCTCAGTAGGATCTTTTTCTTTCATGAGGACCTATAACAATATGCTATCTCCAATATATTTTGAGTACTGCCCTGAGGGTAAAAGCACCTTGAAGAAAACCGCAAATTAATGATATTTTTGTGTACGACAAATGGGAGAGTTGTCCACAAAAATGTCACAATTGACTGACCAAATTGCCAATTTGAGATTCGCATAGATGTAGTGATCTCATTTTTCAAACATCCATAACTTTCTTAGTCCTTGTCCGATTTCTTTCAAACTTTCACCATCCAGTTTTTCTTATTTTTCTGCTTTCATACAAATCATCTTATTACCAAGGTTGGATTGCCATTTAAAGTAATTGTTTCTTGCAAGCAAGTGCTTATTCAATACTGGCAACAGTTTGCTTCAATATATAGAAAGAATTAGCTTCCACCATCATAATTTTTTAAACAGTAGCATTATCAAACCATCCTGGGCAAAAAGTTTGGAAAGTGTGCAAGGATAGAAAAAAAAATTCTTGACTTAGATATATAAGCATACATGATGTTGTTCAAGTTCCCCACAATGCACTCATCAAATGTACAAGGTTATGATATAACCTTGTAGCCCTAAACCAATTTAGTCATGGTGAAAACACAACGGCTGCCCCCTATTGCTGTACAACAATAAACAAATGCAGACTTCCTCTCTCCACATAGAGAGGGCAGCACACAGAGAGATCTTACTTGGTCTTTTTTTTTTAAATATGAAGGCAAAATTTGATGCTTAAAATTAAAAATTTCATAAACTTTTGGTTTAGCTGGTCACCTAAGAAGAGGGACTTTCCCAGACAAATTGCAGGTAAGTGAGTTTCTAACTTTAAAATTTTCAATTTCATATTTTTGATGCCCAAATGCCACAGATTATTGTGCAGCAGTGTAGAATGTGTATTCATCAAGACTGTTGGTCCTTTCCAACCTACGAGTGCCACAATGAAGTGCCTCATCTCACATCTGGATGCATACAGCTCATATTCACAACTTTTTAAGCATTTGCACGAGGTTGACCTACAGAAATAGAAGCCCCTTGTCTCACGAGTGTTTCCCACTAATTTGTCCATAGCTACAAGTATGTGAGGCTATATGGCAAACAGTCACTGCTGGACTAGTGAAAACAAATACTAAAATCAATGCACATAGGATGGACTTATGTTCATTTCCTAGACGACTTGATTCAGGGACTTTTCAAAGATACTCTGCTACAAATTTGGGGCTTCCAAGATGAAAATGAAATATTTATGCTCATTTTCCCCATTCTTACAAATGATCTACAATGAGTTTTTCCTTGCTTATCCAAACTACTCCCATATGCTATAAATAATACACCTGGATTTGAACGCTGCTGTAGAAATTCATCCCAGATAACCTCATACATGTATGACTGGTGTTTCCCAAAGATCAACCCTTAGAATCAAACAAAATATAAGAGTGATACATGAGATACTTTCTGAAAATGGAAAGGTTTTCTTTTATTTCACATTGTGCCACATCTTACAAATACGGTACACTATTTGATGCACACATGCTTTCAATTGCTGCTCAATACACACTATGGAAAGCATCTTACATATTCAGAACACCATTGCATAACTGTACGCAGATTCAATTCATTATTCATGTACTTATTTCAGCATGGCTGTGTCAATAGAGGATGTGAGAGCATTGAAACTAGAGTCAAGATGATAAAGATTGGTTTTGTTTTGGTTCCTATCTATACAAGCCAAGGTTGTATTTAACTATATCATCATTCCACATGTCTCATACAACATGTATGAAGCAATTACACATCTAGGTGTTCAATCATGATGATGTGTCAGACAGAAGGGTATGCACAGGTATTTACATGTACTTTAACCCTTTTGAGACAATCGACCACATTTTGTGGTTTGGTTTTGATTCAGAGCTCTAAAAATATACCAGATACATGAGAAGAAAGAGCAAAAATTTCTGCACAAACTGTGTCCATTTTTGTTGCATGACCATATTGCATTTGATGCCAGGAATTTTAATAAGGAGAATAAGCTTTAAAATCCTTAAATTGGCAACACTTTGAAAGGTTCAAAATCATTGTTTTTTTTTTAATCAAATTGCCATTTTTTCAACTTTTCGACAAAGTTCCTAACCATGTATACTGTTTTCAAAGACATTACATCTCATTAGGACCATGTAACACTAAAAGAAAAATGTTATTGTTGCCAATTTGGAGAACAAAATGTGATCAATTTAGCCCTTAAATAATTCCTGTCATGAAAGGGTTAATACAATGAATTCCTCTCTTATCTTGCCCTTTTGTCCAGCATACAACATATTTCTCTTCAGCTTCTTTACTAAACTTTAACATATAAGGCAACATTTCAGCACATGAATTGCACATATTCTCATCCTTTCTTTTCCCAAAATGATGCATGTGAAAATACTGCTTTCAGTATGTCTCTTTAAGGGTCTGGCAGGATACAGTCAAATGTTTTTGTTTCATTCTCGATACAGGTGATGACATTCAAATCACTGATATAATTTGCAGAGCTAGATATATCTGTAGCTCCCCATGATGCAATATATTGAGCCCTTTGCATTTCATCTTGATAGCAAGCTGCATCTTTCTTGTGTTCTTTGATATTCAATATATCCATGTTGTCAAGGAGAAAAATGAGAATTACTTTCCACATATGACCCTTGCCATGTGGGCAAAATACCAATCAAAACTACTGAAATAAATAAATAAAGCAAACAAATGAACAAAATGGCATATTCATGGTATTCTGAAAAAGAGAACCAACATTATATTAAGATGCATTTGGTCTACTAATTGATTTAAAGGAATTTCACTTGTTTAGTTTTTAAAGCAGACTGGGGTATATCAATATAGTATGTTTGCACCAGCTCTATTCTGAAGTTTGATTGTCAACATGTATCCCCTATATGCATTTTTAAAGATGTGAATTAATGACCAAATTGTATCATAATGAGAATTCATGGATATTACTTGGGTAGTCAGTGGTTTGACTCATGAAAAACAAAAGGATTTTACGCATTATCTCCAAATATGTGATGATGCATATGGAAGCTATTCATATGCACAAGTTAAAATATTCTTTCCAAGCAATCGAAATGACAGCACATTTTCTGCAAAATAAATAGCATTGGTAAAAATATATATTCCACCTAAAATAATCTGAAATATTGTGTAATACTGAGATACATTATAACTGTCAATGTCATAACTCAATCCAGCTTTGCCAACATGAAAGAATATAACAGCTCCAATACATGGATTGGCATCTAGAGTTTCTGTTCAACTTCAAAAGCAAAGAAAGAAAATAGAAATAAAAGTACATTTCCACATAAACAAAATTTGAATTCTGTCACTTTTCATTAATGCAAATAATTTAATTGTACATTGTAATAAATAAGAACAAATATTCTCCATAGAGATAGCAATATAATGACCTTTTTACATAAATACATGTACATGTACTATACCAAAAAAAATCTTATTCACAAAATTTGACTCTCACTAAAAAAAAGGGGGGGAAATACTTTATTTACACTCCCTAATTCAAATACACATTTATTTACACCTATGGAGTTGCTTATTATCACTGTAGCTACATGTACGTTTATTTTATTTATTTAAAGATGTGAACTGTTATTTGCCCATACATCTTGTTATCTGTCTCTAACATCTATTGAGAGCCAGAAGGGTGTTAACTCTGTGTAAATATTGATAACTTAAGCCCTTTTGGCTCTCAACAAATCTTTAGTGACTTACAGTAGAAAACCATACTTGCGACTCTCTGAATGGGAACATTGTAAACAAAAATGATCTGCCTTTCAGACATATGTTCTTTAATTCATTATGCTTTTTTCATTGTGCTAATTCATGAAATTTGCCAAGTCCACAGCAAAGTCAAGACCAATTTTTTAAAAAATCACAGAGCATAATCAGATCAAAGATTCAAACTGAATATGTACAGAGGAATGATGTCTGTCAAGAAATGTGTTTTGCATCAAGTTTAAGATAACTTTGCCATGGAGCACAAATCCACAATCACACAGAGTAAATCCACACAAAACTTTGCATATTCAATCTAAGAGTTACAGTTTTTTAATTCTTTTTTTTTTATCTTGAAAAAAGGGAACTGTGTATTGTTTAAACATATGTTTTTTCCATAACCCATTGCCTAATATTACCTTTCAGTTTATTATGATCTTGATTGAATTTAACAACTGTACAATATGTATCGCCAAACACAAGTCTGACAAAAAAGGGGCAAAGTATAGCACCTGCACTGAAAACCAAGGCGTTATCACTACTTCCTACACATCATGTGTAGGAAGTGTTATGCAAAAAGGAATGTTTTTAGATGGTGAATTTGTAAATGATTTGATGATGAAAAGCTGTCCCACAATCACCATTTTTATGAGTTGAAATTCTCTTCCACAATTCAGTTAATCAAGGAATTTTGTTGATTGGGCATATCTATCTAAAATGCTGAACGATGATTATGCAATTTTTATTGAATGACCAATATCATATTCTGTGTTTCTTTGGGGGAAAAAATAATTTTGACACTTTTCAAAAGGAAGTAATATTTGTGGAGATGCTGATGATTATCACAGTAAAAACAAAACATGTTTAAAAATCTGATTTTTGGACTGAATTTGCCTAGTGCATTTCACCCATAATTTATAATGATCCTACTCCAAGGTCTAAAGTTGTCCATGAAATCTGTGATCAGCAGACGGTCTGTTGGTAAAATGAGGCAAAATGGACGATAATGCTGTACTGCTTCAGATATATAATGGTATCTATTTACAGAATGAGAAAGGCTTATAAAGCACACTCTAATGAAAGCTACTCTGGTTGTATCATAAGCTGATTAAAACCCATCACATCAGCTCACCAAATATCAAGAATTTCACCTCATTCCTTTTTTTTCAAACCAAGCTTCAAATAATTCTTGTGTTCTTGCATTCAAGTATAGCATATTACAGAAAAGCAACATATCCATGTATACTTAATTACTTTGAATTCACATTTTCTTCAATTTGATGTTTTTCTTTATTTATGACTCTGCACAAAAACAAATGTTAATAGCTTTGTTTACAATCTGGTATGGTGTGTTACACATGTAGAAAAGATATGAAATGAATATTGTCTACATTTAAATATTAATATTCTCATAAACCGCACTATTGCATGTATCCTGTCTAAAATTTCTTCTAGTTGTCTTTTATGGAATATTTTGGGACTCGTACCATGACATCAATTTGTCTATTAAAAAGAAAGGATCAATAAAGGAAATTTTCTGTTCCTATCAAACTATCAGATGTACTGAAAGTTTGACTCAAAATGATATCAAAACAGATCTTTCTTCATAG
Source organism: Heliocidaris tuberculata (assembly GCA_025618425.1). Classification (NCBI taxonomy): domain Eukaryota; kingdom Metazoa; phylum Echinodermata; class Echinoidea; order Camarodonta; family Echinometridae; genus Heliocidaris; species Heliocidaris tuberculata. The sequence continues at coordinate 35,614,750 of CM046834.1, read as the reverse complement.
AAAATGAACTAAATGATTTGATTTATGTGAATAAATCTATGTATGACATTACATTACATATTGATAATTTTTTTTTGACAAGTAAAACAAATGACTATCTCACTATTCAACATACTCCAATAGAATCTAGACTTCAACAGCTTTGACTAATGACAGAAATCAAAAAATCATTTGCAAGTATGGTACAGAAAAGGCACACAAATATTTTGGTCACATTCACACAGAAATAAATAGAACCTCTTCCTGAAACAGACTGGGGGGACATTTCCAAGGTTTTTCAGAGCAATCCCATGCATACAAAATAAATTCTGTGAGTTGGCATCAACCTGTGATTCGAAGACAAGGTGGGGTTAGGGAACAATGACCCATTGATTTTAGGTACATCTGAAAAGAAGTCATAATTCTTCATCAATTACATTAGTAATACAAATTAGAAGGGCACGGACTGGGAATCCGTTGTTGAAAGGCTGGGAAACAGAAACTGTTGCTCCACAGGTAGTGATCAAGTCTTGGATGGTGCTGGTATATTTCAAATTATATGCTGTTCAAGTCAAGAGAAATTAAAAATTTCTATTACATCCATAGAAATATTGCAAATTTTACTTACCAGTTGGAAAAAAAAAAAAACCAAGACTATGTCATATGCAAAGACAAATGGGCATAATGAAGTCTACTGGTTGCAGGCACTATGTGTATAGGACAGCCAAATTTAAGATTATAAAGTCTGTTATGAGTCATAGTAATATCACTGGTGGGAAGAGCCTACAAATTTGCTGATTAGGGTCATATAGATATCAAGACAAAGCACATAGTAAGAGTATGGTCCAATGGTCTATTCAGTTATGTAATGCAATGGTAGTCTCAATATTGTTCATATTGAATCTAAAACAAGACTGCCCCATCCTTGAATATTGTTGTCCTGGTAACATATATCACAGATCATCCTAACCTCACACACAGCTTTTTTCATCACTAAGATTTTAAAGATTGTGCACTTCTTTATCAAACATTAACCTGCCTTTGGGCCTTTCTTGGCAAAATTATTTCACAGACATCCTTAATCTTAAAATCTTTGCTGGTACGTACAGAACTTTCAAAAATACTGTATTAGCATCACATCAGTCTTGTTTTCATTCTTGTAACACTGGGTATCTATTGATACTTGGAGTCCATTTATTCTTGTGCAGGCGCTTTTGAAGATGGAAGTAGATTAATAAAAGCACATGGTAACCATGTAACCATAGCAGAAAGGCATTCCATAGGAATCCTGACCCTTGCTAGTCTATTAGGTGCTTGGAAGATATTCTCAATAAATCTCTAACATTCACAGTGGGCAGTGATGAAGAAAACATACATGAAATAGACAACTAACAAAATGCACAAAGAGAGCCAAAAACGTCTAGAGATATCAAATCTTGTGATACTGGTGATTAAGATCAAGTCTATTATCCTGGTCCAGTGGTCAGAGGTGACCAGCAATGCGATGATCCACATCAAGTCTCCTCCAATTGCGATGTCACAAGTCTAATATAAAATATGACTTTTATGAAGTTTTTCATTGTGGCAGTTCAGGTGGTTCTCCTGGTCAATGAACAGGTCAATGGCCTGGTCAAGTGCCTAGTCAATTAGCTAGTTGATGGCCTAGTCAATGGCCTCCTGGAAGATAAGCTTGATGTAGCCTTGGTCTCCACTGAGAGCGGTGGCACAGAAGGGGCAGGCAGCCTGGAATGCATGGGTCCCATGGGGCAAGGGCACTTGAGACCAGTATCTAGTAGACATGGGTTAGAAGCAAGATTGAAACATTACAGGTTAACTGCGTATTGTGAACTACACAACAACTGGTCCTACAGTTACCAGTTGCAATCACAATGATGTTCTAAGCAGATTCATATTTGATAATAATGATTCATAATGATTCATGATGACGATAATAAATTTCCTTTACTTTGTTATCGTTATACTTCTTTCACAGACATTAATCTAGTTTCTTGATTATCTTTACAAGTAAACCACATAAAGACACCACTGTCTTATGCACTATAAAAGCAAAAGTGCAGTTGTAGTAGTAGCAGCAGTAGCAGCAGTAGTAGTAGTGGTGGTGGCGGGGGCGGCGGCGGCGGCGGCAGCAGCAGCAGAAGCAGCAGCAGCAGTAGTAGAAGAAGTAGTAGTAGTGCTAGTAATAGTAAATAGTAGTAGTAGTAGTAGTAGTAGTAGTAGTAGTAGTAGTAGTAGAAGTAGTAGTAGTAGTAGTAGTAGCAGTAGCAGTAGTAGCAGTAGCAGTAGCAGTAGCAGTAGCAGTAGCAGTAGCAGTAGCAGTAGCAGTAGTAGTAGAATCACAGAACTATGTATTTCTTTGCAAGCCTTCCCATCTTCTCTGATTTGTCTGATGACGAAGGAGTTGAGAGGTCAAGCAAGTACACCCCCCTCAAAAAAAAATTATTAATTATAATTCAGGAAACCCTGTTCCCCCTCATACTCACTTTGCAGACTTCTCTGAGCATACATGCCCACAGGGACAGAAGGCATGGCTAGGTGGGCCCTGATCCACATAGAAGCTAGCCTCATTACCCATGATAAGGGCCTCATACGTTCCCACCTGGGAAATGAAAACAAGTTTACAGGGGTTAACGAAAGCAAATGTCAGACAAGGATAAATACATCAATACACTACTTGTACAAATACTGTATGTCCTGTAACTGTACAACAGCAAACTTGAAGACTTTTAGCATCTTAATGATACCTTGGCTAAAGGGAAGATGATGTATCTCGTTGCTATCTTCAACATCCCTAAATGATCTAAAGACATCCCTTGGGATGTAAACGTGCACAGTACCAATGTAATTAATACCATCATAATTACTGGGGACCTTTTTTTCTACTACTCATATTTTCCTCCCTCCTTCCATTTACTTTCCTCTCTCCTTCCATTTACTTTCCTCTCATTCCATTTGGCAATAACTACAAGTTGAATTCATTGATGAAATGACACAGTTTGCTCCTTCTATAATTGGACACGACACATTTTAAAATAAGGACGCTTAAATTTTTCTAATTGCATTTTCATCCTTTATACTGCTGCTCTCCTGTTTTCATTCATACATGTATTTTATCAATTCCCTTCTTTGTTCTTTGTCATTCTATTTTTTTTCTCATTTCACTACCCCCTTCCTGTACAAATTTCATAGTTTATTATGTACTCCAGTTAATTCTGTGAAACAGCCTAATCAAAATATCAAACATCTTCCTTAAAGTGCATGTACATCACATTTACAGTGATGCTTTATACTGCCTTTAGACTTTGTAATATTTACAAAATGATTGAAAGATATCCCGATAATATAGCAACTTCTAGACAATTGTGAAAATGCACCTTCTTAGAAAGTTAACTACTGTAAACATGCAATATTTTGCATTGTGGAAATTTTTGTGCATTTCGCCCAGCATGAAATTAAAAAATAAAAAACATAACGTGAATGTTTTTGTTTATGTATTCTTTTGCCTATGAGCCTAGCGCATTGGTAAAATTAAAAACATGTGAAATTCACCTCACTTGGGTGAGCGCGAGAAATTAATCACATGAAAATTTCCACTTTTACAGTACTCAGTAAAATGTGCTTCTTTTTCAGAACCCTTTCTAATTTTCCATAGAAAAAATGAGATACCCTCAAGGTACATGCACTTTCTGGTGGTCTTATCATTTTTTCATTAATCAAAACTCTTTTTTGAGCTTTTCCAAAAAAAAGTTCACTTTTTGCCCTTGTTCCTTTTTTCTCTGGTTGATGTATTAGTTCTGTAACACTGCTCTGAGATGCTTGCAGTGTTTATTTGACATTGACAACAATATGAACAACCAAAAACTTTGGGCCTTCATTCATCATGATGATACAAAATGGGCAGTTCTATTTCAAAGGGAACACCTACCTCTCTACACATAGGACACATTCTCTCTGTGTTCTTAGCTGTCTCTTTACTGTTCCATACATGATACCCATGTACATGACCACACTTCAGATATGCATAGGGCTGTTTCTCTTCCATAATCTGTGACAATAAAAAGATGACAATGAAAATCTTGAAAAAATAATCTATTCATTGATGAGAACCTCTGTTTACTAATAAACAATAGATTTCAGATCTAATATGGTACACACAAAAGGAACTAATTCATTATTTTCTCTGATACTGATACAGTCAAACCTGCCTTTAACAGCAACCATCTGTATAGAAAGACCACCTGTCTATAAAGATCGCAATTTTCGTTTCCCTTGAAAGAGTTTTAAATTGAAATGTGTACTACAGGAACCTGTACATAAAGACCACCTGCTCATAAAGACCGATTTTCTTGTCTCCCCTGAGTGGTCTTTATACACAGGTTTCACTGTATAATTTCATAACCTTTACAGTATGATGCATCCAATGCAAGTCTAGTACTTATTATTTTCAATAATAAGTTAACATTTCCATATGGACTATTTCCCCCAAACCTAATACATTCTTTAACATTATTCAACCTTTTGAAACAGGTAACAGTGACATGATCGAGTTTCATGGATGCACACCACTTTCTACAAACAAGGAAGGAAATATGACGATGGCTTACCTTTGAAGACTGTCTATTTTTTGGTAAGACTAATGTATTGAAGCCTATAGGACACTGCGGCCTGGTGTCATTTATATCTTGACGTAGCCTTTCTAAATGCCTCTGTGTCTGCAAAAAGGAAGGAAGGGGGAAAGAAATAACTTTAAAGCACTTCTGAAATGTAAATATATTTTATTTCTCTATTATTACAAAATTCATTTTGAGTATTTAGACCTCAAGTATTTTGGGGTAAGTAATTAACACTGATAACTTATGAAATGTTGAATGTACATTTACATAGTATTGTATTGTGTGTTGAAAATTGTAAGTTGCTTTTCCCCCTTTTTGTGACTCATCAAACCCTTGTGACTTTCTTTGGCTCTTTACAAATTTGATGTACACTTTACTCACTAATATTGCGAAAACAACCAAACTTGAACCACTGGATGAACAGATAATGCTGCAATATTACCCTCCAAACATTTTTTTATTTTCCATAGATATTGACAATTTACAGGCCTGCTTTTACTCATCATCCTTGAGAAAATTTCAACCAAAACAACTCATTTATTTCTGCCGTATCACTCCTAATAGGCCATCAGAAGGCCATCTCTTGTTGATTAGGAGAATGAACACACAGTTCTACCATTTGATGAGATGAGTGCATTCATTAATATTGTGTGCTATTAAAGTAAAAACAAACACAGTCTCAGGAAGACATGATATTTGCCTAACCCTGTTGGAAGGCAATGTATTTTACAACCTGTCTCTACATGCAGTTGTGGTTCCTCAAGTTACAATGACAGCAGAGGTCACTATGTGATGTTCCATGGCTTGTGTTTAGGCTTGGGGAAGGGGGACTACTACAAATTTCCCAGCATAAACATAATTTTTCAAGCGAATACTTCAATTATTGTTTAACATTTTTTGACAGATCATGAATTTTTGAGATTGTAAGGGCTGTTTCTCTCTCTCTCTCTCTCTTGTTTCAAATGTTCTGTATGTTCACACACAAAATGAACTACACATAAAATTAACATGAGACCCCAAATCAACTTGAGATACCTTTATATGACTCACCACTTATAAATAAAAAAATTTAAAAAAACAGGATGTAGGGGGAAAGTGAATAATATCGAAGGTAGAATGTCTTATAAATAAATCACAAAAAGACTGGAAGGGATAAAACACATCAAAAAGATATGGTGAAGGGGAAAAGACTTAACAAAAATATAAATCATAGAAAGAAAAGAAGGAGAACAAAAGAATAAACACCGGTAGCTACAAACAAATCACAGAAAGGCATTCTGCTTTTTCTGATTTATCCCCACAAGGTTATCAAGGTTTGGGCAAGTGCTCAACAAAAATCAGGACAGTAGAAATATTTTTACTATTATGTCATGAGAAACATATGCTACTTTCAGAAATTGTGCTCCAAAATCCAGTCACATTTTGCCCATAAATCATCCCAGACTTTCACAAATAGATGACTAATAGGAAATCTTCATAAAAATGGCATGTCACTGTTTGCTGAAACGATTTCATTACTGTACCATGGAATGGGTTTCAAGAGTAGTCCAAACAATGTGGTACTCTGAATAGGATTAACATAAATTTGACAAATCTTGAAGCTCCGATCTATTAATATGATACAGAATGTATTTGCATTATGTGGCAATATCAGGATAATGTGTCCCTGATGAGTGGGAATATGAAACATATATTCCCCCTCATTAAAAATTCTATTATATTTCAGTATTAGGTTTTCAAGACTCGGGGAAGAACTGGTTCAGGGTAACCTATTTCAACTTTCTCATTTGAGTTGTTCACTATTATCTTTTTAAAATTTTTATATAAGTATAATTTGGTAAATCTTTGAAACCTTTCCTTTTTCACAAGTGAATGAAATCTATTCAGCCGGCCCTAGAACTACTGTGATATAAATAATGCAAATGCAATCACATGTACAAATATATACAAAGATCCTACATAACTAGTTTAAGAACAGGAAGCAATTCAATGATTTTGATAAGGAAGAAGTCAGTATGCATGTCAGAGGTAAAAATAGAATCAGGAAAGATATGAATAGAATAGCATGCACTGAATACAAATCCAATTAAATATAATTAGGTGTCTTCATTATGATCTATTTAATATCCTTGCAGCATTTGAAAATCACTGTCTTTATCACTGAAAGGGCTATCAACATGTCAGAAGGAATCTAAAAGGTCACACCCAATCCTTATCCCAGCCTTTCATAATAAGAATTTTTGCATAATATACATTTGCATAACCATTATTGCTCCATATAGCTTGCTATTTACAAAGACAGAGTGTGCATACTTACTGGAGTATTAACAAGTCCCATTGCAGATCGCCATAGTAACGTTGCTCCACACAAGTCCACTAGAGTACCATCCTCCAGAATATTGTCTTCATCTTCAATCTAAGAGAAAGACAAAATATAACAGGCCTAGTTACTCAGCGATTGCAAATCAAGTACACTCTAGCAAAATTGGATGACTCTGATATACATGTATGTCTAAGCCTTATGTACATTGTCTATCCATCTTTAATTCCACCACAAGTGAGGACAAGACCTGAGGCCCAGGTCTATAGAGAACATGTCTCATCGTACATACAGTATACATAAAGACTCAGAGATAAATGGGCTTTCAAACTCTGAAAACTATATAGGAATTAATAGTGATGACTTGTGTTGCATAAGGTCACTGAACTTTATGATAATCAGAGCATCTCTGTGGTATGATGCCCACAACAATCATTATAGTCATTCATAGCACGATTAGCCTTCCAAAAGCAATAAAACCAACCATGGGGTCTAATTAAATTCTTTTGTCATGAGTGTTCATTTCATAACATTTTTTTTAATGCACACTTTATAGTTGAACATTGAATCAATTCCTTGTACTACACAACATTATCATGTATCATGGCTTTATAAATTTCCTGAAATCATATCGAAAGCAATTCCCTATTTCTTGAGAATCCATGGGATTTTACCCTTTAAAAAATAATGACTTAACAAAGATGGTGTTCAGTATTTACTAAACTCAATATGAGTACAGATTTATGTTATTCAAAATAAAATTTATTGATAATTACAATAAGGATTAAGAAATGATATTTTTTGTAATAAGCAGAAAGAGGAAACTTTAGCCTGGAAGTGACACTGTCTATTATCAAATCTACAGAACACAGCACGGACCACATTATTTAACATTCTGAAAACCTTGTCCCACTGTTCACTGCAACACTTGCGGGTTTCCACAGGAAATTAGTTACCAGTCATGACGATTGATCCTATTCAACGTGCCACAACATGTCCATCTAAATGCTCACAAGAACATGTTACAATCAGTATCCCGTTAGAGGGCCATGTGTGACTGAAATATTCCCACACTCAAACCACATCCTAATGATGTCAATCTGAAGTCCTGTTGCTAATAAGGTCTTTTCCATGTTTCATGGAATCACAGATAGTGAAAGCAAGAGTGAAAGTGAATTGGGGACATGTTGCATTACTATAAAAATGTGGTCATCAGAAAATGCCCACATCACAATTTCCCTTCAAATATTACTTGTGTATATACATGTCCCTTGTGAATTAATCAAGTCTGATGAGGAAATCATTTCATAAAACAAGTACATTCCACAATCATTTTATACATTTTTAGGTTGACTATTAAATTCATCGAACTTATTTAATTTTGATAAATGAATAATAATATAAAATGTAGAGTGGCTTATAGTTGATATTCTCCAGCAGGAATTATCAAGAACAAGTAGCCTACATACGGATTGTCCTCATGTATTCCACCATGGCTGGTATTACTATCATAATGAATAAAATGAATAGCCACTCTTTCTCTTCAGGTTCTACACATATCCTATGTATTCAATCAACTGGTGGTGGCCTGCCACGCCATCATCCCATGGGATGCATGTCCTGTATAGATGCCTTTTAACATACATGTACCCTGTCCTCTGAAATGCACCTCAAACGTCTAAGAGGTTAGGCAAGGCAGAATTGCTAGGAGTTGATTACAAAAACGCATGTTAAGTGGCCATTATAGGGATCATAGAGAGGACATGAGGGGGCACACATGAAGCTAACTATGGGAGATCTTACATGGATGGAACTATATTCCCTGCCCACTTCTTCCCCAATGCATCACACATCAGCTATAAATCGAGTTCACTCGTAAAACTTATTTCTGTGAATTCTGATAACTTTTAAACAGTGATGCATCATCATGCATATGTCTTTTATTTATCACTATTTTGCCTCCATATTTCAGTTTGCTCTTATTCGTCCTGCTAATATTTTCTTCAGCCAGAGTGAACAGTATAAAGGATAACATGGGACAGGATTGTCTGGTAACAAAACGGTAATCAGAAAGAACTTCAATGTGATTCGTATTCATGGGTTACAGAAATGTGTAATAGAAAAATACAATCCACTACGAGGCATTTGCCATGTACATGTATATAGGCAAATACGCAAACAATTTTACGCTGTTTAAAGTGATTGATTAACTTTGCCCAGGATTGAAAGAAAAAAAATCACTGTTCCAGCTAATGCTGTAATCATAATTGCAAACCTTTAGCTCAGACAGGAATCGCCTGAGTTTTATAAGCTGATCGGTCGTTTATATATCAAGATATTTACGATTGAACATTGATGTCGGGATAGAGTACCACCGAACCCTAAAGAACTCTTACGGTTGGCATACCTCGCTCTATCACAGAATACCGTACGGGCTGGAAACCCGCTCTGAAATCGCCAAGCGCTGGTGCTTGGTTTTTGTGACTGCAGCGCAGCGAAGAAGCCGAGCGACTTGCGCTAGCGATTGATCGCGATTTTCTCTTTTTTAGGATAGTAAACGGGTTCCATTTTCTCTCATACTTTCACATATCCTTAATTATATATGTAGTTAGAGGACTGCTCACAATTCACTGGCATATGAGCTGATTTTACAATTTTTCACAAAGTTAATCAATCACTTTAAAGCACACCTAAATGTCGGGAAAATCACACATTAACAACTAAATAACGTGTGTGCCAGCTACAAGATTGCTACCTTTATTCTCAATTTGCATGTGTCTGTGATTATACGAAAATGCTCGCACAATGTCTTTATGAGCATCATATTAAATCATCATATGAAGATAGACATAAAAATAAACAAAATGAGGCAAACAGCCAAATGGGTTAAAGGTAATGTTTAGTTTTGGTACGCCCTCAAAAAATTTTCATCAGATTTCTTGGATTTTATTGATAAATAGTAAGATACTAGCAATACTAAGAGAGGTAAAAATTAATTTATATACCGGGCCAGGGATATAAACTCCCAACAACGGCAGCGTGCACTATACACTATAAAGCGTGCAAAAACCTATGAGGATTATGTGGATTCCACACACAGTGACACACATGCTATCTCCATGTTGCATGGGGAGCCATCGGGGTAGAAAGGTCCTAGCGTACAAGTAGAGCAGTATGTTACCGTGATCTAGTGTTCTTTACAGATATTTACACTAAAATTCACTGGAAATCATTGATGGAATACCACAGGATCTTGTACAAACCTTCTTTTTTGATACAAGGAGAACAATATGAGACTATACTATACTGAACAAGTTTCTTTCCAATTTCATTTTTGCTACCTAAGCTGTCCATGAGCTTTAAGTTTGAGTAACAAGGTGGAGCATGAAAAAAGTACAAATGAAATCAAAACAACCAGAGAATCAGAAAGCAAGAAAGGGCAGGATAAACAAGAATGAGAAAGAGAGAGAAAACAATGGCCCAAAACAACATGTAATGAAGGGATTTTCGCTATAAAAAGCCGGTGTTGTATGCAGACTTTTCAGAGGTCAATTCTGGTGGTTGTTTTCTTGCCCTAGGATTAGGAGTTCGGTGTTGAGTGTTTTCCCACTCTCGTTCTGAGTCATTCATTTCTGTTATTGAATTACTATTCTAGTCAGCATGTTTCCCTCTTTTAAAGCAATATCAGGAGAAGGTTCACCTACACAGTTTTTGTCTTAAATCCTATTGTATTAAGACTCAAACACTCTTAATTACTTGCTATGTGACATCCTCTTGAAATGCCACTATAAATTAGGCAACTTACATGTATATCACGTTGGCATACATGTATGGACAAGAAACACTGCAAATGGCTCAGGGCTCAGGCATATAAGAAAAATGGAATACAAGTTACACACTATATTTAATACCATTGTAAACATGTCCTGGTACATGTAATGTATTTCTTGATTGATGATCTTATTGCATTCATTCTAGCTGGACAATCTTTAAAATCAAGGCAGAGATGGGTTGGGGAGGGGAGAGCAAGAGGCACATATCAGGGGGAGAGGGGTAAAGCAGGGGTTGGGACAGATAGACATGACTTACATGGAACAAAGTGGCAAGGACTTCCATAAGATTTGCCCAAGGGCAATTCCATACTCTCTTGTACTATTTAAGACTGTCTGCATTAGCTAATAGTTTATGTGCTCAACATTTTTTTTTTTTTTTTTAATCATGACCAGCAATTTTCTAGAAATGCTTATGACTGTGTTGTGTTTACAATGTAGATGACATCGGGTGGAGTTCCCCCTTTAAATCTCACTATGAACAAGTCAAACATGTCCATGTTAATTTCCAGGGTTAATCTTGAGGAAATAGCAGGGCATGTTTACTGCTGAGGCACCCTCTCCATCATGTAGTCTCTATACATTTTCTTCAAAGAATGCAAGTATATTACAAGTTGAAAGACTGATCATATTATCTCCACATAGTGAAGGCAAAATTATTTAATGCGACCACAGTTCTCTTGTATTGAAATTCTGAAAGAATAATGGGCACAAACTAGATACCAATGCTAAAAATTCTAGGGGCTAAGAACTATTTTGCCCCCTCCCCCCGAACTACTGAAAGATAACGGTTTGAGGCTCCAAATTTTCCTTCTTGGGGACAAAATCATTGTTGAAAATTTACAGCCCCCCCCCCCCCCCCCCCCCCCCGTTCAAAAAAACCCCATTATGAATGGTTCTTTTTCTTTTTAAAAATCTTGTCCCAAAAGCCTTGTCTTACCAGTTTTCCCCTTTGAGGCGATGACCGTGTTTCCCTGAGTGAGTAGACATTGCCACAGACAGATACTTCCCTCCAAACTCCTGGTGTTGCGTCTGACTGGAAACCTCCTTTAGGCCTCATGATCAGAACACCGTTCGTTGTTAACCCATCCATTCCCGACTCGGTTTTCCACTTGCATGCTTTCTCCTGGGACAAAGACAATAGATTGACCATAGTTAATAAATGTTTAAACACACTGTACATGTGTAGATATCATCAAATGTAGCAAAATAATGAAATGTGCAGGTAAATAAAATCATACTGCTTTTAAAGCTACTACTGAACACTTTCAAACAAATTTAAAGCCACTTTACTAGTACAGGGAATGAAATGTTGAGTAATTGAAAAAGTTATGAGATGTTCAAGCATTAACATAATTATGTTGAAAGAAAAATGAAGCTCTTTGAATTATTCCTTGTTTCTACATTCATCATAGCCATTAAAAGTCAAATAGATTTTAAAAATATATATATCATAGGGATATGGTTGGTAAACTACTGAGCAGCCAAGAACATGTTTTCTGAATCTACATATAAGAAGTTACATACACAATCATAAGAAATATACAAGATTTTTTTTTACATGAACATTCTGATTACTGTATGACTGGATACCTTGTAATAAGGTTTAGCAATACTCATTGAGTAGCCTGATGGCAGTTGCAAAAATTCATAATCTATAGCTATGGTCATACGGGCCTTGTGATTTCAAAACTTTAAGTTAGCGAACCTTTAAGTTAACGAAAAGACGACTCACTAACAACGACAAGAGTTCGCACTGGCCCAAAACAACGATGCTCGTTGTTCTGAGATTACAAGTCAAGTGATCGTCATGTAACACGAAGAGAGTGGTCATTGTTAACAATGAGTCTGCTAAACTTAATTCATTCTGTCCACGCGGTCGATAACTGCGAAGGAAAACCCCCCTCTGCTTGTGGTTTCGGTATTATCCAATAACTACAAGCTTGCTTCTGGTTCATACGGTCTGGAACTACAAGATAACTACAAGATACTTATCTTAAAGTTTTGAAACTACAAGCAAGTTTATCTCTCTTCCTGTGAACTTGACTTCTATTTAAAAAATCATTTCTTCCTGTACAGTATCTCCAGATTATCACCTATCTTTTCCAATACCTATAAAAGACACCACTTCCTCTGATGATAAAAAGAAGAAAGGGCAGGAACATCTTCTTCCCCTAAATTTGTTTTCCTCACTTTACCATCCGGTCTTATGTTACTCTATTCTAAATTTCATCAAAACACAATTTCTTGCCTTCAAGGTTCAGTTCGCCAAGGGTATTATATATTAGCACTATCATAACTAGGGGTGAATCCAAGTTCATTACTGGCCACCTAGGAGGATGGAATATACTTCCTGCATTCTCATTCCAGTAAATGGAAATTGGTCAGCTAGAAGTTTATTATTAACATGTGCAAACACTCTGAGATGTTCAATAGGATTGTACGACATACACATGCTGTCTCTATGGTCAGTTCTGTGGTCAAAGTCGAAAACTAATCAAATTTCCAACTTTTTCTCTCTACCTAACAGTATACATATCCCTTACCCTAAAATCCAATCAAAGCTCTAACCCTTAGACCAGTAGTCACCCCAGCAAGATGTGATATCATCTTTCATGAACAGATTTCCACAGAATGAAACAATGTCAAGACTGCAAATACATTTACCGTTACCCCCCCCCCCCCCCCCCCAATATGTTTGCTGGTGTTTGCTGGTGTTTGCTGTTGTTTTTGTCTGTTTTCCTGCTTGTTTTGCTTTCTTTTTATGATGTATTTGCTTTGTTGACTTATGTTTATATAGGAAGCTACGCCTCACAAGTGTTTACAAAACTTTTTTTTGTAGTTTCCTTTGTTCTTTAATCGGATATGTATGTATTTGTAAACTGACTTTGTATGTTTTTGCCATTGTTGATTTTTATAATTGAGAGAAAAAATAAATTGAACTGAACTGAACTGAAATAAATGAGATCTGCTAGATGTATGTTATAGAAATGGAAAACTGGAAGATACTGCAAAGAAATATGGAAAATATCAATAGTCAGAATGCAAATTGCATGTATTAGGAGCTGTTAGATTGGACAAACATATTGGCTTACTCAACCTAGCAACACTTAACGTATGCAATCTGCATTCTGACTACTGAAAGTAACAGGTGGATGTTATAATTAATTACTAGGAGTTTAAAAAGGAGGTAAACATTAAATTTGAATGGCATTTCTTATCATTTTGTTGAGCTCAAAAACCTCAAAGTTTACACCACTTGTTAAGTAGACATGATCAACCTCTTTTGAAGACAGTTTCTTTCACAATGTAATCACATGACCAGAACTTAACTTTATCTTTGATATCACTTCACCTCTCTATAGAGTAAGTAGGCCTGAACTGTCATTGGCACACACAAACCTAATAAAAAAAAGCTGCAACCTGGATTCAGCTCATGCACTCAACACATCAAATATTGCTGAGCTACTTGAACATCTACATTGTACATGGTGTACTCCAAATCTGAAGCCCATCATCAATTTTTCTCATACATGTATGTGATACATTTTGTTCCCTGTTGCTGGTTCTACCATAATGAGTTCAAGGCAACCATTAGCAGTCACCAGACAAAACAACATAATTATGAGAATTCCACAACCCTATTTGACAACAACAAAACAGACAGCCTGGGGATTCTAATGAAAGATTTCATGAAAGGCTACCAATAGCATTATGTGCATTTGGGGGGCTATGACGCACAACGGTTCCTGAGCGTTACAAATAGCAAATCAATCCATACAAATACAGAATGAAACATTTCTCAGGAAAAATGGAATTTGTTAAGACCATTTTCATTTCATGTTTTGTCTGCCAAACACATGTAAATTTCTTTTTTTAAAGGGGGGGGGTGGATCTCTTTAAACAATATTTATAATCATTTTACTCAACATCTTATAAATTTGCTTTTCAAATATTTTACAACATTATACACAATTCAAAAATATAATTTTTCAGTAGAAAATATTAAATACTTCAATCACATTAATAGTGTATAAATTTTTCATATTTTGTCTTTACATTTAGATACTAAGATGTATTTCTCTCTAATTCCATCTCTTTGATTTTCCTTCTTCTTAGTCTCCTTCTTTCTCTCAGCAGAAACTTTCATTCATTTCTTTTTTGTACTTTGCATTTTAAAAAAGGTATAGCAATCATATCTACAAGCTATAAACTACACTACAAAAAATACATTGGTGAGGCTTGCTTTATAATGACAGAAAAAGTACATTCTGATACAGTTCCATCAGTGTTGTGGGGATGGGGTAAATATTGATGATATATATAGCCTCAAGGATGGATCCAATGATATTGCACGCACAGCCAGCATATCTACAAAATGAAGATGAATGCAATATTTCCCAAGGAGAATTTTTGACTCTTGTTTGTTTTCATTGTTGGGAAGATGAAAATGAGTACAGCTCAGGTTGGGGTCAATAAACTTTCTATGCAGCCAGTCATCACCAGTTGTGAACAGAAAGCATAAGCCAGCATCAGCTGTTTATAACATATCTACCAGATGCAATAATATTCAAAGTCAAATATGAATCATGACAAAAAATCTTGCAATATCCTAATAACAAATTTGTAAGAAGCAAACTAACAATAAAGGAATGGACAAAACAGGTTCACTGGTTTCTATGCTATCTTCATATTATACATGAGAATGAAAATAAATTAAACTCAATCCAAAGTAAATGAATATGGGCAGCATGAGGGTGCAAATATAAAGAATGGATGAAATGCCTGTAATGTTGCATACAAAAAACAAAAATTACCAGTATCAGTTCTCTGATTACTCAGCTGCATTTACATGTACATGGTAAATACATAAGTGAAGGCGCTTCCTCCAAAAATTCTGATACATGTACAGTATGAATATATATTAGGTAGCTTAGCAAAACGCAATGGCGCATATAAAGACGCGGGAAAGACACAAAGAGATAAATTGCTAGTATTGTCTGTGCTTCTAAATTAAAATCACACATATCTGAATAAATAGTTATCATATAATTTTGCTTAAAAGTGTCCAAAGAGGTATAATACTAATTCTACATCCTAATATTTTGGTTCTCCTTCTATAGAACAAAATTTTGATTTTGAATAATTTTGTCACATATGCATTTTTCCCTTGTGTTTACACACCACAACGTTTTGCTAAGCTACCTTAATGATGTGATTCTTCCAAAAATGAGTCTGATTTACATTTAAACCAGTAGTAAAGTATATGGTCCTGAAAGAATGTTATCTAAGGAATTTCCATTCAACAGAACTGCATTGTAATATCATCTGATAAAATGATTTGATTCATATATCATTTCTGTCTGTAATAGTGTACAAAATAAAAAAATCCAAAGCTTCCCTGAGCTTGTCCCAATGAAGTAATGACACTAAATGTACATGTAGATGAAAACCATAAAATCATTTCAGGTAGGCCTAACATTTTCCATTCTTATCTCATGAATTTCTGAATTCCGGATGAATGCTTTTTATTTTCATTTTTGGGAGACTAGGGTTTTGTTTTGTTTTCCTTTCTAAAATTCTCAGTCTTGAGATACATACATGTACATGTATATCACTTATCGTGAGTATACATGCTACAACGACAATACCTCCATGACAAAATTTGAACACTTAGTCAAATTCCAACCTTCAACTTTGGAATAGACACCATTCCTAACCCTAAGCCTAACCAGAGAGTTGTTATCTAGATTCCAAATGGAAACTCATTGCTATGTAAAATTCAAATAGTTGCCTGGTAGATTTCTACTTACAACTCCCTGACCTAACCTAAAGATCCATTGAACCATGCCCTAACCCTATCATTGACAAAATAAAGCCAAAAGAGTAATTTTATTGCAAGAGCAAATACTGTATCATCCTGTGTACTGTAATGAATTTCAATTTGTAGAAAACCTTGTTGATCATTTGACAGAAACAAATGTATTCATACATAAAACTAATCTACATAGATGATAATTTTGCCAAGGCTGACTAGATAATGTGTCACCAATGCAGGACTAGGAGCCTCTCTCTTTGTATTTGAGAATCAAAAGACCTCCATCATTCACAGACTATACATCACTTTTGAATGAATCCAATGACAAAGAGTATTATGAATCACACACAATCAGGAAACATACATAATCATAAACTATGACATGAATCACTATGTGAGAAGCGATCCTAAGCGTTTAATCCCTGATGAGCACTGGAATTAGATTACAGACGACATACGTCAGTAATCGTCTGAGGGCAGGCGTTTTCTGAGTAATAGCAATGCAGAGAAATTGTCATTGTTTGACAGGAAATCTAGGAGGAGGGTTCTGATTACTCGCTGGGACATGTTACCCTATCACAATTGAATTTATTGCACAAGAGAGTACAACAGAAACTCTTCACAAATGCCATATAAAATCATTCACACTTCTACTGCTCCACATATGATACATTACTACATGTAGTATATCACTGGCAGAAGTCTTTAAGGACTTTGTACTTTCTACAATATTGGAAGTTGCAGTACTTAGTAGAAAATACAAAACATACACCAAAATAGAATTAGTCACACAACTATTGCTCAACACAAATACTCTTAACATAAATCAATGTCTGAAATAGAGACCCTTTTTCTTCTACAAATTGCAATATGAAATCATTCACACAGCCATTGTTCAACACCTGATACATTATCTCAAAAATACAAAACATTTTTCTACAACTTTGCATCAATATGGATCCAGTCATACTAATGTGGCTTGAAATTTTTTCCATCTCAGTGGACAATTTCAGGATGCATGTACAAGCCCCTTGGCAACCAACACAATAGCAAGAAGAACAGGAAACTTTGTGATTAAATATAATGTACTCGGTCGATCAAATGTAGAGCACATTTTATGTTTCCAACATTGTAAACATGACATCCATGAAGATGGGTGGATAAAAAGCTCAGTGGTGCAAGGGCTTTGATGCGACATACATGGAAAAATGTTTCCATAAATGGAGGTTTATGATGGAAACTGAAAGGGAAAGCTTATGGACACCTGTATCAAGTATGATCCACCCGTTTCAATATTTTGATAGCAGTAAACATTTTGATAACCCTTTTCAAATTGTGGAGTAATGTGTAGCAATGAAAAAAATATATGATACCACATGTCATACAAAAGTATTCTACAGTTTACAGGAGCAAACATGGTTGATAAATGTCTACACTACATGTACATGTAAGAGTCCAGACATTGCATTTGATCTAAATCAAACAATAACACAAAAGAGATATTAAATTCAATTGCATTTTGATACATCCACCTGAGATGATAAAGATCATCGATAGATGCGAGTAAGATGACTAAATTCCAGTTAAAAACTACAATAGTGCAGTGAATTCCACAAAACACCTACACCGTACAGACACAATATCCAGTTTTCAATCCTCAACCTTAGGACAACAAGTATCTGAAATGCTTTTCGCATGCCACATTGCCACTACATATCAACACATTGTGCCTAGAAATATGCATACATGTACACTGTACCATGTATTTCAGTCTACAGTACTTGGCGAGAACAAATTCTGTTGATTAGATTATCTTATTTTTCATAAAAAGTGTGAAGACCCATTCACCATTCCCTCTCCTTTGTGATGATTTAATGCAAGCCAGCTGGAAATAACTGCACTTTCTGCTATAATGTATATAAACATCCAATTCACATTCATTTCATGATCTATATGTACCCTTATGAGAGGATGTAACGTGAGTGAACAATACCTACCCCTAGGAATATATTATTCGTAGAGTTGAATCCTGCCGCATATATTCTAGCCGTGTGAGGCGGACTCCTCTCCACGATGATGCGACAGGCAAACCGTGATATCGTGCTCTCAGAGACAACGCAATCCTTCTGCGTCTTGGCACCAGGCACCGTATCCATGACGACAAAGTCTATAACCGGTTCGGTTGATCTGCCAATCTGTAATGTCAGAATGGTGGATTAGAGATGTATCGTGGCTGATAAATATTGTGTACTTTGATACTCTAATCCTTCAACAATAATAGAACCAGCTATATTTAAGGCTTTGTAATTGGAATCCCTATGAGTCCCATGCATGTTGTTTTTCCTGACCTATATACACATGTATACCCTACGGCATTTTTACTCCCTGTACAGTTCTATAAAACTGACACTCAACATACAATTCCATTTTCATTACAAACATGAACCTACCTCTAACCTAAAATTAAAATAAGAAAAAAATTCACCTACCACATTTGTGCCTGAAATGTAACATTTTTTTTATGTCAAGAAGACACAAAATCACTTCAGCTCCTAAATTAGAGGGCAAATATCAAGACACCCTTGTCAGATATTGGTAGCGAGTGTAAATATGGGAGTATTGATTTGTGGTTTTACTTTTCTTGAATGCATGAAAAGAAGTAGATTACAAAAGACAGAATTATACAGATTAAACGTGAACAGATCATGTCCAACAAAATAACCTAACCAAGATAATAACTCCCTCAATGAAATACCAGCTTGCATGAATGTTCTTAAAATATCATTCCATATCAACAACAGTGCTATTTTATTCTGTTTATAAATGCACCCTGTTAGTTTGTCATCATTTATTCCTACCTGAAACATATCCGTTGACGAATCACTTGCATATTCCACAACCACTGTCTGATGTCTGGATAATGTGTATGCTATCGTGTGTTTACTACTGCTGTTCTTGATTGCCTGTACAAAAAAAGAATGAGCACACAAGACCTCATTTCATGCATTCATAAAAAGATTTTACACCCAGGGCCCTGTGTCATAAAACTTGTTATCAATAACAAGTTGCCATAACTGTTATAAGCTACTAAAATCCTTGCATCTGATTGGCTAAGACCAAATTTTTCATAGAAATGAAGCAGTTGTTACTGTTACAAGTTTTATGAAACAGGGCCCTGATCTTGGCTTGATTATTAATATCATTATCAAAAATGCATGTAGATTTAATGAGCTTTCCCACTATGTCGTCATGATCCTAATGGATGCGTTTGAAATTACAAGCTGAGATCAGAGGGGTCAATGACCTGAGAAGTAGAAGTCTTGATACTTTTTACATGCCATGCACAGTAATATTTGGAAGCAAGAATTTCTGTTGCAAAATTTCTTGAGAATTTTTCTTCAGATATTTCCTTTCAAAGTCAGTCTTGAGTATTGGTAAGGATGAAAAATCAAAATTATCACATGCTTTGATATGAGTGCAGGCTGAATGAGCAGAAAACGAAAGAAGAAAAGAAAGATGCTGAAATCTTGCCATCTAGATTCACTCCAATATGCAGTCCCATATGTGTAGGCCTACATGTACATGTATGTCCATGATAGTATTTTAATGTTATTGATTTTTCATGTAATGTGAACATTTCCTTGGTATAAAAATCCCATACTGAGCATTGCCATTGTAATAAAAAAAAAAATCAAAATGATTTTTCCCCTTTAGAGTGATGTTTCATTATTAACAAAAATCAAGATAGCCTGTTTCAGTAACTATTCCAGGGTCATATTATCCAAATATTTCCTCTTTTAAAAATAAGTTTTCTTATTGGGGCACCTACATGTAATTTTGTAATCTCAATTTCTCTTGATGAGGAAGAAATTTTGAAAAGGCAGAAATTTGCAAATTGTGGAGTTGCCTCTTCAAGTGTACATCTATGAACATTGCATTTTGATGGAAACAGTCATGGATGACGGGGATTTATTTTCAACCAGGTTCTTCCTTTTATGAGGTGACCATGCAATGAATGGTATCTTTGCATTGAAACAGACAAAAGGATGTTTATCGCACAATACATCAGTATGACTCATATTATATAACATGGGGTGGCTGGGAGATGGTGGGTGAAAGGTGGCCTCACTATTTACAGTATTGAACTGGTGATCAATATGCTTCCAGGAATTACATGTAACACTACTGACTAGACGCGTATTACCTGGGGAAATGTCAAGACCTTAAACAGTTGCTTACTGATTTATTTTTTTTTGGGGGGGGGGGGAGGAGGGAGGTGAAGAGTGAAGACAACTATCATGATTTATTTATAGGGCAAATCATAATGTGTAAAATCCTCTGTTTGTCTCCAATTCCTTTATAACCTATGACAGAATGAGAGATTGCCCTGGGAAGCCTATGCCTCTGAAGACCTGTTGCCATGTGAATGAAAGAGGTGAAAACTTGGAGAAAGGAGGGGCGGCTTAGTGCAGCATGCAAGTTAGATTGCCTAATAATTTAATGGGCCTACATCATTGCACAATGAATGTACATTATTTTGCAAGAGTAAACAAGACTAATCTAGTGCCACAGTCTTCCTTTACATTTACAATAAATTTAAGAAGATGTATAAAAGCTTACATTAAGAATAATACATTTGCACAATTTTTACCATTAACTTTGTAAGCTTATTTTTTTTCTGACACAACCTGTTTCTCTATTCTATAGCTTCAGGCAATATTACTAGAATCTGCTTCAGACTGCAATGATACAGATCATAACTGTGGTATTAGATCACCTGTAATTTTAATTTCATAACCTTGAACAAGTCATAGCATCATAGAAACAGAAAAAATCTGTAGATATACCGAATACTAGCAAAGAGTACCGAGTATTCATGTCCTGCCCATGTACATGTATGATGTAGGCCAATTTGTTTCCTTTAAATGCACGCTTGGAAAGGTACATTGGGGGTAAAGATTACTAGAGAACTCATAGAAGGGATAGTGCATTAAAGTTGTTTTTTTTATTTTAA
This sequence comes from Heliocidaris tuberculata, assembly GCA_025618425.1. Taxonomy (NCBI): domain Eukaryota; kingdom Metazoa; phylum Echinodermata; class Echinoidea; order Camarodonta; family Echinometridae; genus Heliocidaris; species Heliocidaris tuberculata. The sequence continues at coordinate 35,593,158 of CM046834.1, read as the reverse complement.
GAAGAATTAGTGAGAACCCAATGATCCGAAGACAGTGTTAGGAGATAAAATTAAACCACTGAGTAACTATCTCTCTAGAATATTACTGAAGAGGCTTAAGCCTAGTTCCTCCTTTCTTATGCCTATCCCTTTCATATCTTTTAATACTGCTAAGGTTTGAGTACAGACTCTGCTCAGAAACAGAAGCTAAATATTTTTATATACTTTGTACATACAAGTCCATGCTCCAAGCTTTCATATTTCCTACTTTTACCACAGGGATGATTACTTTTAACTTACATTCTGCAGCATTCACTGTTGGTTTAAATTAGTTTCATGCATTATAAAATCATAAAGTAATTAATATTAGTGACAATAAAACCATTACGGAATGTGTGATTTAGCTGATTTTTTTTTTTTTTTGTCAATTGCAAAAGTGAAATGGACAATAACAATATGTATATTTGTACAAAATATATGTACATTTATGTAGCCCAACAAGGCAGGATGATTTCACTTTTTATTCTAATTAGATGCATTTATTATAGCACATTCATATTATGTGATCAGAGAAAATAGCAATAATGAGCATCATTAGAAAGATAGAATTGGAAATGATCTATACTGTAGTGCAGTACATGATCTAACAGTGACTGCTTTTAAAAATTAGTGGAATGGAGTAGGCCTAACTACATGTACATGTGTATGATATAAGCAAACCCTCATTTTTCATTTTTATTATTATTTATCAGAAATCATGATTAAATTAATGGAGAGAGACTCATCTCATCATCTAAATGAATATTTAACCATGCACAATCATGTTAGATCATTAAAGTTAGTATAAATTTGCTGAATTAAATAACATATATTCTCTTATTTCCAAATCTTTTCTATTTTTTTGAACAGCAAGAAACATTTAAAACAAACTATAGACTATGGTACCACCCACTACCATGAAACTAGAACTCTTGCAAGGTTCACAAATGGAAATGGTCCAGAGATGATAAAAAATTTTCATGCTACAAATTATCTTATAGTAATACTGAAGTTTAGCAATTTGTTAAATTTCCTTTCCTAGAGTCTGCCATCATAATCAAGTCAGCAAAGATTTTACTTTTAAAATATACATCTTTGAATTAAGGTTCACATTTTTTTAATGAAGGTACATGTACATGTGGCATTACTATTACATGTGATGTCCTTCAAAGCTAAACACAATATATTGATTCTCAGAAGAGTGTCTTTATGTTAAAATCATGTTGTTAGGAGGGAGTTAACATTTCCCAGAAAATTTTACATTATCAAAAAGAAAAAAAAATAGTGCCTGTGGAAGTATGTCTGACTCAGTACTGTGAGGGAATATTTCTTAGAAGAAGAAATTTGGTAAAACTAGTTCTCTATTTCACAGCTATGAGCACTAAGCACATTCCTTGTCGAAATTGAACTTCTTCCAAGAAAGCAGTGCTCAGTACTGCAATCCAATACTTATGTGCCAGGACATGTTGCATTCGATAAGGATGTTGCAAGTCGTTAGACTTTCGGAATAAACATCTACTTCATGACTATAGCATAGCAATGTTAAATTGCATTCATATATGGTTTCAAGGGGGTTATAGTCATGCAGACACCTTTTGCCATCCTGTGAAAACAAAAGCTCCCATTTGATAAGAATCATTTGATAAGAATGTTTATGTTTATAAATCATGCTTGTGATATGCAGAATGTTAGTATGAGTTAGTCCTGCTGCTGCATCTATATCTCATTTAATCTTGTTTTTCTTTACCTTCTTGATAACTGGTGATTCTTGCCTTATATTACTCTTCACCTGAAAATTATTGGGTAAAATGATGATACTTAAAAACAGGCAAATACCCCACTCTTCATGCTCAAGTCAAGGAAACAAAAACATATTACATTCTTACCACATTCAATCAAGTCATTACTTACTACAGATTAAAAATAACATCACAACTATACCCATTCCCTTTGATATATTTTGTTCTTTAAAGAAATCTTTCCATTTTTCATTTAATTTATCTTTTTTGTATTACATGTACATATCTCTAAAACTTTAACTTCATGAGATATTAAATTAAAAAGCAGAAGCTTCTTTTAAACACCCGTCCTAGAATGTTATATAAATAACAGTTTCCTTTAATGTTTCGATATCTTCCATACATAAAAATACTTGATACTGTATTATGTTTGTGTAACACAGTAATTCTATTTTTAATTGATTCCTGTGCAATCAGATAGTTTCTTGACACTACAGTGTGTAATATATCTGAAGATCCTTTAAACAACATCATTAGTTATCCAACATTGTCCAGTCCTCACCACTTAATCAGAATTACCATATAGCTAATTACTCCCTTATTAACACACGTCACCTCAAGTCAAATCAATACCCTTAATAGTAATTATGCATGGTCTTAATCACAACTAATATGCATAGTGTATACATGTAGCAGTAGCTTTCATAATGGTACAGAATAAAACACAATTTGTATAAACATACAAGTACACGTATATGTACATGTATTACAGTAGGGGCACAGTAGTGTAAAGTAATATTCAGTCAATATTATTCAATTTCTCTTAATTTCATGCTGACCTATTTTTACTGGATGAGACAAAGCAGCAATAAATAAAACTACATGTATATCAAGCAAATTTATCTCATTGTTTCTAATACTGTTATATACAAACACTTTATTACGAAAGAAAATATGATTTTTCTCCAACATATATTTTATTTTGCTTTGTTGGATAATTGCTGAACATTGTTGTTATGGAGCTGCTTTTTTTTCTTAACCCATAGCAGTAAAGTGTCTCCTTTAGGTGACGTTTTTGCATTATCTTTTCATTCAGAATGCTAGGAATTACACATTAAACATGAGCAGAAAGAGGAAAAATTAAACAAAATTTTGATTGTATTTCCAATGCAGTATGGTGTGCCATTCACGAATAAGAGTGATTTAATTGTAAGTAATCATTAAAGTCTCTACATTGGCAATGCAGTGCAAAATAGGTTGCGACATACCTCTCCTTGTTTGGATGCATTGATTTCATACTGTTTGTCAGGCTTGACTCCATTGGCAGCATCTCTCTTGAAGAGACCAAAGGTACTCCGCCTTCTCCCTCTGTTCCCTGCTGGAAGAACTCCATTGTATCTGAAATGTCAATCAAAACGACAATGACAGTCACAATGATAGTCATTTACAATGATATTCACAGTGACCTTCACAATATTCATTCATACTAAAATTCATTTATTATAATGATATACACAATGACAATCACAATAAAAAATCACAATGATATTCATGATGACCTTCAGAATTGATAGTCACATAAATTCACCATATTTCCAACAACAGTTAGAAATCACTTAAATTATAAATATTCATTTATAAATCGCACTGACTATATAAAAGATCAAAACAAAACTATGGAAAAGGGAGAAAATGGCACTGCAATTTGGGGTATTTCAAATGTTTGCATCATTATTTTTTACGAAACTCGCAATTTGCAACCAACCATGAAATTTTACAAAATATAAGTTACCCTTTCTCAAAATAGACACTGTACATGTAGCTCTTTATTTCTATTCAGATACAGGATATTTGTACATTAATAGCTGTACAAGAAAGTTACATGGTGAAATTATGTAATTGAGACAATTTATGTTGTACTGTACATGTATGTTCCTTCCAGTGGCATCAATTAACTTAATGATTTTTTCAGTTCAACTTCCAAATCATTGAGAGGATTAAAGAACCCACAATGGCAGTTTCAATTTCACTTGCTTAAAGTGCATCCTAAAGCTGTCAAAACTGATTAAATCATTAAGTAAGAAATAATCCATTTTTAATTCAACTGCTAATTCTCATAGTGCAGGGGCATTCCCCCTACAATTGACATCAACAGAAGATCAATTACAATTAGCATTACGGCATCAGATTTTATATCACTTACAAACCTCTTGACAAATATTTCTATCATATGTCTGTATTAAATCTATGAGTAAAGCCAGAAAATGGATTATTTACTGGCTATAAAAAGCTTATTTAGGTAACAGAATATAATCCGACAGAAGGAAAATTTTATTATAAATTGCAACTAACATGGGTTTTTTACAAATTATATTTCAATACCTACAATGCATGATTTGCAAACACTGTATTTTTAAAGTAGATATTCAAAGCAAATCACAAATATGCTCAATAATGTATCTCTAGAAACTAGAAAGCTTGCAGATGGTAATCGTATAAGTTTTACGTTAACTGAGTGTTTGATGATTAAAAAATAACACAAATAAAAACACTTCTCAGCATCTGGGATATCCGAGCGATTCGCCAGAAATATACCGATGTTTTCGTGACGTCACATCAGGTGCCAATCCTGCCTAAGCAGACGACGTCCTGTATCAAGTGAACGTAACTGCAATGCAATTATTTTTAAATTATAAAGAGTTTGGTTTGTTTCACCATGTCCGTATTTCACATTCTAAAAGGGAAGTGAAACCGTTTCTAGTAACTAAAATCTTTTGTTTGTAAAAAGTCATGATAAGGGTCAATGATCAATCAAAGAAATCACACTTTCGAATTGTAAAGCCCGCTGAATTATAGCATGGATGGTATTCGTTCCCTCTTGAAACGCCGACATGCCGCGGTGCATGCAGCTGAAAATACAATGGCATCTTTTTTTGTTTACAAGCGATTGATTCCTTTATTTTTTTAACGCTGCATTTTTCATCAAAATAATACCATGCAGGAAATTTAGAGTGAGGCAACAAATAAGCATTTATACTGACGCTAGTGAAATAAGAGAAATAAAGTGAAGATGAGATGACAAAACAGGCACTGAAAATGTATAAGATGTTATGGGGCATCGTCTGCTTAGGAAGGCTTGCTCCCCGGTATGACGTCACATATCTCAGCAGCGTTCAAAGAGCTCTATAGGTGCTATAGCGGGGCTGTGTTATATCATTTTATAATTGATAATAATCATTACTTCAAATGTTTCCAAGCGTTGAATTTTGATAACCTTGTTCAATCTAAGCTTCACCTATGCAATAATAAAAATTAAATCAATATTCAAAATCAATGAAATTCTACTTTAAGACTCTTTTTGGTTCTGCACGGAAGCAGCATGTTTACTGTTCCAAATGCATAGAGAAAAATTCATGTTACAACATCCCTCTACTCAGTTTTTGTTTTATTATTTTTGTTCTTAAAGAAGGAGCATACATGTATACTGCATACAACCCCTTGGGCCCCTAGACTGCATGGCTACAGGCACCCATGTTCATATACAGTTCCTCTGGTTATGCATACAACATGCTAAGAAGCATGACCACTACTGAACCACATCCACTGCCAAGAGTCAATGATAAACAGGTACATCTGTCACCATTTCAACCTACCACAGCATGATGCTCTACTCCAGAAATTGCATACAAAGTGGGGGATTTCCCAGAAATATGTATGTTAACCTCAAGGCTTCCTACATGTAGGTTACACTTGAGAGTTGATAGGACGATTACAGATAACGACTGCATAACAAAATATAAGTTCAACCCATTGCTACTACCCATATAATCTTTCTTGCAACCACCGTTTCAATTAATTATTCAACATATTTTTATTAATTGCAAAGTACTTTGAAAAAATGAGAAAATGATCAAATAAATGGTGGGACTATTTTCATACATATGCTACGACAATCACCAATATGTTATCAATTGATCAGGTTAATAACTAGAATATGGCATGAACAAATTGAATTTCTAACAATATATAATGAAATAATATTAACATATCCCCACTTTCTATATATTGCTAAAGAAAATTTGTTCACAGTTTTTACTGTCAGAAGAGTAAACAGGTCTCAACGTAATAGCATTATTAAAACTTCCTGTTCTAGTTTCAATTCCTGTTTTGTTTTTTTGTTTGTTTTGTTTTTGTTTTGTTTTCCTTCTAGTTTCAGTTTTAGTCAAGATAATTAACTATATGGGATACCAATTAGTTTTACCCAATTAGCCTTAAAAGAGAAACAATTATCCAGAAAATAAAACAAAACATAATAGAGCCACATACAATTTTATGTCATAAGAAGACTAGATTATGCCTGGGGAAAAAAGATTTATGGCCTGCACAATGTAAAAAAACTTACATTCTCAGATTTACATGTAATATCACAGAGATGCAATCACTGGCTTAATCAATACAACACAAAGCATTGTTCCTATTATGGAAGAAATTGTAAGTACTAGATAAGTCCTGATTTATTCATTTTTGAGGGGGGGGGGGCAAAATTTGATTACTTAAATGAAAGATGTCCTCCAGTCCTTTTCCTTTATGAAATAATGATGAGATAATCATTAAAATACTTTTTTTTTAATATACTCCTTCATTATCTCATTACCTCATTATCAATATCCCCCTAAATATGTACCATATTTACAAGTCAAATTCAAAATGAGTGAATTTCTTAGATTTCATTTAACATAAAAAAAAAAACTTTAAACATATTACATTTGGTACAACTTTTTTCTAAAAATGATGTATGTAGTATTCATATACAGTAGTTAAAATAAAATGGTAAAATATAGCTGTCATCGTCTCATTATGGTTCCAATTTCAAGCATTGCACTCTGGGATAGGCTGACTACATCAAATCAAGATCCTGGAAAAGGACAAAACGTATCCAACAAAATTCCTCGACATGCTCCCATGCTTACAACCTTTGCTTGCATTCTCTTACTTGCATATATGCATGCTGAGCACATGCACTCAAACAATTCTGCAATGGGAAAAATTCAGAATGGTATCCCTCTGTGTCTCACCAATCAAACCGATCCACACATGTTAAGTGTTTCTGACATTTGCTGTTCTCCCGTTACCCCTCGAGTTGCCATTTGCAGGCAAAAACTAATTTACAGCTGCGACGATGCACTGACGAGCACCGTAAAGCGTTTACGGACACCCTCTGAATAATGGATGTAGCAAGCTGGAGTAGAGCGTGAAAGCGCTATCACTCCAGCTGCCATTTTGAAGGGTATAGGATGTAAATAAGGATGCTGTAGCTTACAGCACTAGACTGTCCCCAATAACTTTACCTTTAAAGCATGAGATTTTATTGGATATAAATCAACAATCAGTACAATACAATAAACATAGCTATTTAATCTTTGATTTCACTGATGGGGATAAGTGTCTTCTCTTTAAATCGTTTTTTCATAAAAAATACAATTCTCAGTTCCTACATCTATGTATGCATAAGGACTTCAATCTTTTTCTTGAATTTATTCCCTAACTTATAATATATTTTGACATTTCTTTTTCAAACCTTTCTAATAATTCTTATTGAAATAATTTCAGGGGATATCTAAATATTTCATCATTTGTAAGTCTTTATCATTTAATATTTAACCATCTGTAAGTCATTATGGTTGATAAAAGTCAGGATATTAATAATACATTGTAAATTGAAACATACCCAAGTACTACTAGCTGGCCATATCTTGTGGCTAGGCTTCCTGACGATCTCTGACCATCGTCGTCATAGTGACATGTGGCTGATAAGATGTCTCCTCCTTTCAAGTGGCCAAGTCCACAGTTGTCTGAGCTTCTGTAGGAGAAATGAGGAAATAACAAAAATATTCAACATTAATGAAAAACCAGAGTGTTGGTGAAGTCATACAAATTAAAACAGAATTTGGCTTATTTATTTTTTACATTTTCATGCATGTAATGTACATGTATATAGAATTGAAAGTAGAAATTTACTCTCATATTATACAGTAAGTCCTACCCAGTTACAGGCCATGTTTTGTATGACATGTTCAATTGAATCAAACAGAAATTTCAACCCTCCATAAAATAATGGCATGCGTCAATTCCTTTGAATATCTACAGCAAACTACCGGTACATGTAATATAACATGTCTTGAAATAGTGACAGCACTCCTTTTGTAATGAAATTTCAGCTTGCATTGTACATACAGTGGATACAAATATACATTTCCCATGACATACATTAAATCAGGCTAGATCTCAAAGACACAAAATTGATTGATAGGGATGGGGAATAATCACCAATGATGTTGGGGTTGAGGGGTTAATATCTAAGGCTGATTTAGAACAAAATATGTAGTGGGCAAAGTATGGATCCATGTGCAGAGAACCAGCCCTTCTTTATCTCCAGTATCAGATCTGGAATAAAGGCAATTATAATGATCCTAATATTTTGTATTTCACTTTATGTGGTTGTAATAAATACTGGAATTCAACCTGTAGCTTAGCTACAATTTCTCCTGCTCAGTTCACTATATTTTCATATTTCTGTTGTTAGTACTGTTGAAGTAACCTTTGTAGGTCGTCTCAATCATACGCCGCTAATAATATTCAGTTCCATGAACCCTGGTAGTTCAAAGTCCTCAACAGAAAACAATACCTCTCCAATATGGTCATCAAAAACACCCAAATCAATGTACAATAACCAACCTGGGGTTATTCATATTGTGCATACTGCATCAGCATGCCTCGACATGCACTGGCTAAACTTTTTCTACAGCACCATCACCGACTAAACAGGAAGACCGATTCACGTCCATGCATCCCGTTTCAAATGGTCACTTGGATGGCAAGTTCCGTTGTGCCCTCTCCTGTTTTCCACTGGCTTACAAGTAAGAACCAATCCACCTGAATCGTTCTTTATCACCCCTGATTCGTCCCCATCACAAACTTGTGACTTGATCTTAGCTGTTCCATGATCTGCTCACATTAGACACTGCACTTAGGGCCAATGAGCAAACGAAAGATTATAATTCCTCTCTGATTGAATAATAGCTTCACCAGCACTGTGCTGGCAATGCAATTAAGGTTTCAAATGTGTGATGAGCTCCAGCTACACTTTGCATTCCCTTGCGTTAATTTGGAGCATTGATGAACTTTGTCTACAGAGTGATTATCATTCATCTGTGTAATGGTGCATTACCTTGCAAGCAGCCTAAGCCAATAAGGAACTCTGTTTAGTTAGAGTTTTACCTGACACTTCCTGAAACATGATGAATGCTACATTACCACAAAGTGGATTCATTACTCAAGTGTCTACCAGGTGAAATCTTCAATTTGATTATCCCAGGGCTCCTATCAACCAACATAAGTTTCACAAATGACTGTGTTTCATACTTTTACAATCAAATGATAGAAATTGGTTGGAAGGGAGCTCTTATTTTAATGTCTTAGTATAATTTTCACCTAGTGCTAAATTGTAACTATGTTGAAAACAACAATACCATTAGGAAAGGATATAATTACATTGTATCAATGACAAACACAAAATGACAAATAAAGACATTTTGCAGTATACATCCTGTCAGTTTTATTGTACAAAGGCTATGATAGTTAATCAATAACGGAAGCTTGTACTACTATCCCATCAGATGTATTATTTGATGATTGTGCTAAATTCACTGTTTACTGAACATTATTACCTTGCTTAAATAACATATTTTCTGTTTATGAAACATACATGTAAATGGATATACAATAACCAAGATTACAAATATTGATTATAAACTAAGCATATATACTTATTATGTTGTCTAGGGTCAGAATTTCACATGCCCCCCTTCCCCTCCCCCTCCCCCTCCCCCTCCCCCTCCCCCTCCCCCTCCCCCTCCCCCTCCCCCTCCCCACCTCTATCAATTGAACAGATAATATGTATAGTGTAGGACATGTACATGTAACTCAAAGTGACTGACCATACCAGTAGGAATGATTCTATTGCAGGTACACAGGTATTATGTTAATTCAATCTGATATCAAATTATACACATTCTGAGTAATCAGGAAACGTGATAATTACATCCGGATTAGAATGAAAGCTTACTGGCTGTGTCCTAAAATCTTGGTTACTATAAATGCTAACACACAGACTGGATGTTGCAACTTACACGTCCATGTCGTTAAATTGTTCCATAAAAACAAAAAACAAACAAAAAAAAACCGCATCACTAAATTTGGCCCCCAAAAAATAATCTAAAAGGACAAGAAGAAATGCTTCTCATAATCTGCATTAAAACACATTTCACCACTTTTACCTGTATTACAGAATATTATGGAAGAAGACTGAACTACCTTGAAAAAGAAATCTATTGTCAAGAAGGACATGTTCTCCTGAACAAACTGAACTGCTACATGTAACTTCTGACTAATGTTCTAGTTCTACACTAAAGGTAGACATGATGTACAATGTACATTGTAGGGGCACTAGATAATACATGGCCTCTGCCTTACGTGAGAATATGACGGAATAAGCAAAGGAGGGGAGAGAGAAAATTCTAATTCACTCCACTCCTGAAGTGAACTCTCTCAGGCCAAGGACAACCATCAACTGTCAAATAGAAATGTGTTGAGAGGTCTCTTGCACATCAGACCTACTTATACTGAATAAAACAACAAGATCAAGTCAAGCCTATAGCAAGGAATGATGTCCTACTTTTCTCCTCTCCATTTGATGGAATTTTTGTACATAATGATAAAAATTACAATTAAGGTTGACAGGATTGGGTTGGTTTTGCTCATCAAAGCTTATCTTTTTTTTCTATGCAGTCCTACACTGCAAAATCCGATCTTTTCAGAATTTTGTGTGTGTGTGTAAATGTAAGGCAAAATACAGTTGACAATAACTTTTGCTATTTAATCTAAATGCACAATTTTCACATTTTGGGGAACTTTTGTTACAGTGTATATTTCTGGAAATCCCACTATGTATCAAGTACAATACAAATAGTTTGCCATGCTCATTATTTCATATCAAATACAAGCATTCGTCAATCTCACATATGCATGACAAAAAAAATGTAAAGATTTGAAACGGTTAGACTTCAACCCCAGTATGCTTGAGGGTGTTGAGTGTAACGCAAAAATATTCAAGTGAATTGAAATCTACACTTTGTCTATCATTGCATGATAAGTCTGCATGTCATAGATGGCTATCAAACTTGATTTCATTAGCAGAAAGAATGTGCACCCTACACAAGTCCAGCTTTAATGCCATGAACATGAAAATGAAACATGTGTGGAATGCACTTGAGAATGCCATCACTTAGACTATATGTATTCAACTGATGAAATATACACCAAGAAATATACACGTATCATTGCGTACAATTCTTGTAAATCACTGCACCAAATGAGATACATGTACTGTTAACTCATTGTCTAAAATAAGGCAATATGTAATGATGTATGAAAATGTTTGTGCACGTCGGCTAAAACGGGACAAACTTGAGAGCATGCATGTTCCAAGCCATCCATGAACTTAAAATAGGACTCTCGACAGGATATTAAATTTAGCAAATGTTCGGGGAGAAAGAAAGCTCCTTTTTTCCCCAGCCAAAAAACAGGGAGACATAACCTCACATTGAAAAAAAGTTCTCAAGATCACACACATTATTCAATGTAGACCTCTTAGTAGACTCTTAGAAGTAATTCAATTATGCTCCACAAATTACAGTCAACCATGTTCAGCCCTACATTTATGACTGTGCACGTGAAAGGAAATGATTGATAGGTACAGACCTATATATGGCACACACACACTCAATATGCTTACATCTTTATGTGAAAAGCTTCTAAGTTTATTATGTAATATATACAATAAATACTATGGTATTTTTTAAATGATCAGCAAAGAAAATAACTGCAGGACCATGTATATTTACTTCATTTACTACTTTTTAGCTGAGTACAGCTCATATTATTTACTGAATAAAAAAAAGCAAAATATTACATGTATGTTCCGAAACATTCTATGGCACAAGAAAAATGAATTATCATTTTTCATCAGCAAAGAAAAAAAACAACTGTAGGACAGTAGGACTGTCTATTTGTACATTTTACTACCTTTTAGCTGAGCACAACTGCCCCATATCCAGTATCCTTTTGAAATCCACTTATTATCCAAAATCAAGGGAAGAATCAGCAATAGTCCACATAGTCCAAGAAGGCAAGATTTGGCAAATATGAGTGATCCTCCATCTGTTCTATGACAAACAACCACTACTAATAATAAACAGTTAACATCCAGATGCATTTGATCTGCACACTTGCAAGTCATGCATTTCACAACAGTAAATGAAGTGTTCCTTCTCTAGATTTGGAGAATATATATCCTTCATCTTCCTTGGCTATGCAATGGGTAATAAATGTTCCCCTCAACTTGTCCATGAGTGTGTATTGGCACCTGATATGCTCAAATTAATTGATTCCTCTCACTCTGTAGAAGTGTTTTCAGCTCTCCAGAAACTTACTAAGGAACAGTTTCTAAATGAATTTCATCCAATAAAGTCTGTCGTTTTAGAATATAGAAATGAAGGAAGTGAACTTCAGGTCCAGGAAACACCTTTGCAATGAAAGCAACATGAAATCCCATTTATCCAATGTTCATAGCTGATTGTAGGTTGTTGCACTGCATTCATTCGCTTTACATGGATCAAATCTGTCTCAGGCAGATGGAATGGACTGGTAAACAGCACGTGTGTTTGAGACACAGCGAAAGAACTTGCGACAAATTAGGACTGTCACACTTGGTTACAAAGGGGGAAAAGGCCTGACTGATACACAACAGGGACTCTGCGATTGTCCTGATTAGTAATAAGAGCCGGGATTAGACAAGGGGCCCCCCAAAACATGGAGATTCAATGGGTTAGCTTTTGTGCTGGATAATAAATGGGAGGGGCTAATTTACAAACAAAATTAATATCAATAACAATAACAAAATGCTGTATGTTTCAACAATGTCTTGTCCTCTCGTGCCAAAATTATGCTGGGTGGAGAGATAGAATTCAGGAAATGAAAGAGATTAAGGATAGACTTGGTATCATAAATGATATCTGATCTTACATGGACAGTGTCAATTTCATAGCATTAACTTGCACTCTGTCAAAGGAAGAAACTTGGATTTTTGCCTTTCGATTCAAGGACAACTGAATTAAAGCTATAATTTGATGTGCATTACTATTCTTCCTCTTGTCAGTTCTACTTCTTCAAGTTCTATGACAATGATATCTAGAGCAAGAAGACAGCTTTGGCCAACCCCACTTTGCCATAATCTATTTTGGGAAACAATACAACAACAAAAAATGCAAAATATATTCTAAGCAAAGTAAGCATCTACTCTTCACAGCTGGGGAGATATTTTGGTGAGATAGATATCTTGTATAGTTTTTATTACTCAATATCAGATCATCATGAAGACAAAAGGCTAAAGTTTGCACTTATACCTCTTCCGAGTATATCACATTAAATGGAGAAATGTTTGAACTATGGTGATATAATATATATATATATATATCATTGTAATTTGGAGTACAATTTTAAAACTGATTTCATCATGACAGTCGCCAATATTATACCATGCCCTGAAAACAAACTAGATTAATAAATACCGCACATGCATGCGCTTCATGAGGCTATTGCACTCCTTTGCCAATTTGATAATGCTACATTATGACAGAGACTGCTAAATTGGATATCAACCGTTTTCTTTCAAGATAGTAATAATGTTTTCTCACCATTCATTTTCATTTCCAGTAACATTAGCCTGACACCAGACAATATGCCAGGAGACTATAATAATATTCATTTCAGAGTCAGCTTGCCAGTTAAAGGGGACTACTGCTTTGTAACCTTCTGTTTCTAATGCCAAAAGATATTATTTCAAGTTCTTTCACCTCCACAATGTCCCCTTTCTCAACCTCACACGTTTCCCACCTTCGCAAATTCTCTTGATGAAGAGAACATTTCTTTTTTTAATTTACAAGGTCAACCCATGGCTGTCAAAGGTCAACATCTTAAAGACTCTAAATCTGCTTTGAAAAAAAGAAGGAGAGAAAATTTTGAAGTTTTGGCTGACTGCTCAGCAGTAGACCCGATTTGTCACACTACACCACTTTAATCTCAACATTTAGCAATACAATATTTGTAGCAGATTATCTAGCAATTATAGAGTTGAATCGAGTTACAATTCATGGTTAATCAAATTAAATGCTAAGGAGAAATCACAAAACTGCTGAAAGAATGGTGTCTCCTCTTCAAAAGGGAACTATGAAAATAATAAAATCATTATGATCTAACTTAACTATTTTCAACTGTTCAAATAACAGAAAGTAAACAAGAAGACACAGTATTTACACTTTTGTGATATCATTTATTTGTATGTCATGATATCTGTTATTAATTGGATAGAAAAGGGTCTCTTAAAAGAGCAATACTTATGATTTACAAGGCTACCCTGCAAAAGTAACTAAGAAATAAACAAAGGAATTTAACAATATGCTACCACAGACATACATGTAGCTGCTTTGTAAGAAACAAATTTAAAAGCAGTAATTTTTGCACTGTATCATTTGCACAGCTACTGTTAACACCCTGATATATTTACATGGAAATTCTACTGACATCCTTCCGAGGAGGATACACCAATCTTTTAACCATATGAACTTGTGAATGGTAACTGGAAGACAAACTTTCCTGGTACATGTATATGGTCATCGATAAGATTCCTTGAACTCGTAACATTTCAAGCTCAGTACACCCACCACAGTCTCAGAAACAATTAAGTTCACTTTCAGGTCTCTGACCGAATATTGGTCAGAATTTCATGCATTCTTGCAAAGGTTAAGTACATGTATAGCAGATGTAAAATGTACAATCATAAAACAGAAAGTGAATATCTTTCTACGTACATGTACAATGATGTAAGAAATAATATATCTTTTTGTGCACGAACAACTACATTTGTACATGTACATATGACTAAAATACATTCATTTAAATATGCATCCAAGCAACATGCTTGACAAAAACAATGCCTGCCCTACATGTGTATGATGTGCCTTAAATATTGATCTTGGTGATCAATACTAGACAAAGATGATAATGACATACACAATCAATGATTTTTCAAGGCTATGGACATAATGTGTATATGTATTGTATTTCTATCCATCGAACATCAATAACGTGTTTTAGTACACTATTCAATACGAGAGAAAACAAAAACAAAAGCATAACTCATAACTGAAAATAATCGATATGACTAAGGCTTAGTGACAAGGTCTACAAAAATGCATTTCCATGCATTAATTAGAATCTATATAATCTGAGGTACAAAGACTATCCTTCCCTCATATACATAGATAGCAAGATGGAATAGACTGCATTTTGGGTAACTATAGATTATTAATGCCTACAAGCATTACCGAACATGATACATGTACAAACATACGATACAAAATAACCACAACCAGCACAAATAAAAATCTTCAAGGTCATGTTTACACAAACACAGAGTCTTGCAGCAAAAATCCTATAAAAAGTAAATTACATATACATGTATCAGTACAGTCAAAAGTAAAACAATATTGTAATATATTTAGGTTATCAGATAGGTCTTTTTTGCTCAATGCATTTTCATGTTTGGGACTAGTTTCGATCTACATATAGGCTAAGCTGTTAGGCCTACTATTTTTAAGACAAGCAAGGGAACAAGAGATTGGGAAAGAAGAGGTACAAAGGACATTTGTGAAATATTAAACAAAGTGTAAGAAACCATTATGCCCACCACTACCAGTTTCCAAGGAAGATCTTCATGGTCAAAATTTGATACAAATTATTCTACTCATACAGCACTTCTATGTACATGTGTACATTGTAACCCCATTTAGGGTTCATCCTATACAACTGTCATCATACATGTATAGTTTCCATTTTCAAAAGAGGTATTGATTTTCTGACATGACAAAAGAAACTGTTGATGACCTGAAATAAAGGCTACCAGTATTACTATTTGTGTGTAGATTGCCACATGAGGGTCAACCTTTCGTAGCAAATTGATTCCAATTACGGATTTGCCAAGTCGCACAGTATGCCATCTGATCGAGTTGATTGGATTTCAAGTGATAACACACCCTCGTATATCACTGGAAACATTGCTTACAACCTATATGAGGTATTAGTCAAATATGCTTGATCTAAAAATTTACTTTCAAAACACAACAAGAGCATATTGTGTTAACCACAGAGTTTGTTTTCTGTGTAGCCAGGGTGAAACCACTTTTTTTTCCAAAATTAAAAAAATAATACATTTGTTTAGGGTGTATATCACTTCACACACATACTGATTACATGAGCAACATTACATATAGATTCATAAATTTACTAACTTGATCATGATTAAATCAAGTTAAGCATTAAATCAAAACATGAACCATTCCATATGCCTACTTATATGTAGCTCCCTAACACCATCATCATGCAAATGAATTAAGTTACTATAGAAAAACTATGAAGAAGGAATTCCATACAATATAGAAATACATGTACATATCTCTACCTTTAAATAATGCAATATAAAATCAAAATTGAAGATTACCAATTAAATAAGAAATACTAATCTGTTTACTTGAGAATGAGAAAATTTTATAACAATTCTCCATTATCTACATTTTGTATCTGAACAGTACTAGTCACAGCTTTCTGTGCATACCAATCTGCCTGTGCACATGTAGTATGCCTTATCTATGAACAGGATGACAAAGAGAACGTTTGGAGAAAGCAGGTGTTCAAAGCGGAGTTATAAAAGAAGATAGAGGAAGAGGAAAGAGTTTTCTAGGATTGATAAAGAAACAGAGACACACTGAGACTGGGTTGCTAAGCAACAATGGCTTCATATCACCTTCAATCAAGTCTGATTGATTGAATGATTGTTCAATTCACTTAGAACAAAGTTATGAGTCTTCTTGCTACATATGCATTGTAGTCATGAGCTCTTAACAGGATGTAACAGCTCTTTTCCATTTTTCCAGTTGTTTTTTATTATTCTGCAAGTTCTAAATTAAAAATAATGAAGAAAATAAACATAATAAGCTTTTTGCCCAATTATTTTATCTATTAACTTACAATGTACACTGAATGGACAATTTACTGATAATTATCATCATACACTTCCATTAAATTTCTTCCCTGTCTGTTACATTACAGACTAGCATAATAAATGAGTCTATACAATTTCCCCAATCCATCAAGACCGAGGACGAGATTGGGATGCCAGGGAGTATGAATTTGAGGTGATCTCTTCTTTCTCATCCTCCAAATTATGGATGGTGAGAAATACGAGGTGAAGGTCCTGCATGCATCCCAATGCCTTAGATGAGGGTGAAGACATTGGCCATGCCAGCTGTGCCCTTCATGTCAATTAAAATATTGCATCCATATCAAAGATTCATGTCCCTCCAATTGACTCCCAAATGCAGCACTGTCAAAGCTCGAAAATAGCAGTTGCCTGAGTATTATTTACCACCTAAAATCCTGCAGGCAGGGCAATCAAAAATTTGTGCCATTGTTGCCATCCTTGCCTGGATGGCAACTAACAAAATTTTACTTTCATTTTTTTTTTTCATGTGCATTTGTGCAGTTCACTGCAAATGATTACCAAAATGTTGAATTTGGCATCATGCAATTGTATAGGTTGCCAGGCTAGCAACCTAAATGTGAGAGCCCTGACTGTATATACATGTATGCAGCATATGAATATAGTGTAATATACTTACCAAACATTATTACATGTATAACAAAAACTATGAGTGGGAATTGTATGCCTCATACAAACACTAACCTTGATTTTTTTTCTCAGAATTTTTGGTTCCTTTCCTCCACTATGTAGCTCACATAAAGAGGTAAGAAATAGTCTAATCATTATCATGTCCTTCAAAATGATTGGAATCATTTAATATTTTATTCCTAACTCCTGAGGATAACTGATAGTCTTGGGTTGTGGAAATGAAGCTGCTTATGAAACAAAATCATTTTCTCAACTTTAATCGATTCATGATCATAAAGTGGAAAATAAGAATCCTCAAACAAGCCTTGGTGTAAGTGGTTGTTTGGAAAGTAAAATGTAATCTTCAAAAATGTAAGAAACCTTCATAAAAACTAGAAACATGTGACAGTGTTTCGTATTAAAAGCCTGCATACTCAGATACTCTCTTTTTTTTTTCTTTTATCTTTCTATTACATTTTCTAACAAGCTACAAGGTTCATTGGCAATATCATATTAATTAATTCATAGTTTGTAACAGCCAGTATGGGCCTAATTGTTGTTGGATTCTTGGAAAATTTTATTATAGCCAGAACTCAAAAGCAGACTATGACCCCTGTTACACCGAAATGCCTAACCTAGACCAGTCTCGGGGTGCCCCGAGACTGATTTCCAAAAAGCATACTAAAATTTTTGGATCCCTGTTACACCGAAATCATAAGGAGTCTCCGGGCGCCCCCGAACCAGTCTCGGACCACATCGCTAGGTAGTCCGAGACTGGTTTGCTCAGAAGTGGTCTCGGGTAGGTTTCGTGCATTTACACCAGATTTGAAACCTACATGTACCTGAAACTCCTTAGGATTTCGGTGTAACAGGGGTCTATATCTCCAGTTGATGGAAAACATGTACATGTACATACTAAACAAGGAATTTGGTACAGAGATGCAAATTGCAAGATGCCCCAATTACATGCCTTTTTCAAGGGTGGCTGATTAACAATCTTACCTAGTAGGACAGTATTTACACAGACAAGGTCTCCTCATGAAATATGCATGAACGGCTGAATGCCTTTCTTTCATACTTGACAAGACCAAGCATTTCAAAGGAGCAAGATGCAATGGCCAGAAATAAGGGGGAAAAAAAAGAACTACAACTCTTAATCTCGTGGGAGCCCTTACAGTAAATTGACAAGTTGGTTTCACTGACAGAGAGTTTCAACCACAAATAAGATTTCATATCTCTGGGTTATCATAACCAAACTGCCTGTGGTCTTCCACATGTAAGGAGTTCATACAGTGGACAGACATGCAGGAAATCTCAACAGATGATCAATGTATATGAACACAGCCATGAGCCGTACGAATATGAAAGTCAGTGATGATGACACAGAATGCAGAAATATGCAGGGGGAATAGCAGTAGATGACCCACAGAATATGAACGCAGCTATCTGAGTATGAACAGTGAAATTGACACTGAATGCATTTATGTATTGTGTGAAAATTTTGTAACAACCAGATGCTCGATCTTAAATATTTGGGAGGTCCATTATGTGTCAGCCTATTTCATTATATTGATAAAGCCAGTCCTGAAACAAAAAAAAGTAAAAGTGATGTGTCTGCAAAATTTTGGAACACAAAAAAATATTACAAAACCTCATAACTTGCCTTTTAGTTTTACATGAAGTTATAGGCTTACATGCAATGTAGCTCCTGTCGATTGCTATGACCATTCCTCTTTAATCATATTTCTGGCCATCTGAACATCTGGAAATTAAAATCTGATATTATATGAACAGCAACTTGTACTGTGATGCATGTACATGTAAATGTTTATCACAAATCAGATTTCGTGAGACTATAGTTTCTAATTATGGTTTCTTTCATCACTGCTCATCTGTTCCATACTATTTACATGTACTTCAAACTTCCTACATCCCTTTTGAATTTCAGGAAGAAAAAGATGTTATCACTTTAATTAATATTGAAAAATGATCTTTACAAGAGAAATTATAAAGCTGTAAATTACCTGTTACAAAATACAAGCAAGCTAGCACACTATACATGTTCTCTGAATATGTTTTATTCATAATCAGGTTAGGAACCCTTAACACTGATTTGAAGTGATGTAATATGTACATTAATACGAAACCAAACAAAGGGATTTCCCTTCATATCCTAATCAATATTGGTCAACTGCATGCAGTAATTTCATGGTGCTCTGACAATGGATATATTGCGTGCATTCTGCGCAATCAATGTATTAAAATTAAGCATTACTAATCCAACTCTTCTTGTCACTCATCTATGTACAGTACACTACATGTAGCCTTAGGTATTCGTGTTGGGTGATCCTTTCCCACAGAAACAGATGGCATCTCCTCATGCAGTGTGTACTATAACTGAAACAGTATAAAGCATAGCCAAAAAGGCCTAGGCTGCTACAATGGGAACAAAGAATTAAATCATCAAAAAGGCCATTTAACACATTATGGTGCAACTTGCAAGTCGATTTATTTAATATTACAGTGCTATACGATTTATCAAAAGATATCATTTCCATCTGCGAACAAAACTACAATTCCATCGGATTAAATGACAAAAGCTTCATCCATTAATTTTTCATGCACTGCATCAAATTTTTTACAGTACATTATCCTGAAAACATCACTTTTTACAAAGGCCTAAAAGATACATGTATAATGTACATATACACACTGTAGCCTGACCCACACATCACCACAAGAGTGTCCTTCGAATGAGAGTTCTCCACATTACACATCACTGCAGCCTCACAAAGATAAATTTACATCTAATTTTGTTAAAAAGAAGTTGCAATGGGTGAATCATGCTGGGAGTTGATAGGCTATCTTCCCTACTTCCATCCCCCATTGAGTGGGACTGAGGGGTAAATTGATGCATAATGACACCAGCCGATTGTGATACACGCTAGAGGGGATAGGCATTCAGTGTTGGAGCCATGCAGTATGAGTCAATGACTACAGCCAGCATACAACAGGTCTTTTCTCTTCCTTCTCTTTTAAAGGGATGAGTCATGATATCACAGACACTTGATGAATATGCAATTAAGTCTGTAAATGCCTGTATAAACCTGTTTGATGTACATGTACATACCTAGCAGTGGTTGAATAGGTTTTGTTTTTTTCCTTGAAATATTTTCTCATATTCTGTGACCAAAATGAAAACAATGCAGCATTGTCAAGTATCAATCTCTCAAAGTAAAGATACCTAACAAAATACATGTATTCATCAACTGCAAAATAATTTGTATATAAAACTGACCTGTATATCATTATTTCCTGTGTGACTTTTTTAGGTAATTGACAAATTTACAGTGTTTCATCAACTTAATAACACTGCTTGTGCATGTAAATAGTTAGTTGAAACATGTAAATATTTACATGTACAAGTACATTGTAGGAGGCCTACATGTATGTATGTATGTTATTACCCACTTAATTTTTTTAACACTCCTGCAGATACATGTACATGTAGCTTGCCGCCCTTCAAAATTACTGTTAGTCTTCTTTTTTGGAACACGTACTTGGAATAAGAATGTGCATATCCACATCCAGTAATGAATATTTCTCCCACCCACCTACATGTATACCAGGCTACAAATATGTGGTATTTAGAATGTATATGTTTTAAATCCAATTCAAGTAAGTATGCATAATTCCATATATCAGGAATAAGAGGCTGTGAATTAGATACATTCCCGTATGTCTGAAACTTCTCTCCCAATGTACTATGTCTTCATTTAATATTGTCTTGTCATTTATGATCAAACTCAAGCAATAATAACAATTCATGTAGATTGTAAGTGTCCATAAAAATAGATCTATATCTTTAAAATATTTTTGTGGTCACTCATGACCATTATAACCTCTGATACCTCATCCAATATAGGGGTCACTTTAGGTCATGTCTTCGAAAGTGATTCCTGAGTGCAAGTAGGTTTATGGATTAGATGAAAACCAGACCTGAGGCAATGACTACAATACCACTTTGGCATCAGGCATGTAGGCCTACACAGAGCTCCTTTGCTTGGTATCAAGGATGTAATCTTCTAGACCTAAATGTATATTACATGTACATCCTTCATAAAATAGCCTAAATATATGATAATATACTGTAATTACTGAAACAAAATAATAAATAGAATAGATATAGGCAATGACATCACAAACTCATGACAAAGTTCTTAATTTATCTAGTGATTTTCATAGTTTTCTTTTTCGCATCATTAAAAAATCTGAACTTTCTTATCAGTGCATGAAGTCCAATTTTCCTCAAACTTTTTTTTTTAACTGTTTGTCTGAATTTTCTTATTTTATTGAAAGCAAGTTATTCATGAACCAGATTAGCCCTTTAAATACTCTATAAAAGAAGGTAAAAGTCACTTGTGAGTAGACACACTCACAAGTGGCCTGACTACTTGGCATACCCATACACAAACAGAACCCAAGTCCGAATGGGATTCTGTGCATAGGATTTTATGTTATCCTTCATTTGCTTTCTACTTCTGAAAGGGAAAGTCCATCTTGGTATTAAGTTCACTGGAATAAAAGAAGAAAAATGAGGGAAACAGATTAGTGAAAGTTTGAACAAATCCGACCAGAAATAAGAAAGTTATGAATTTTTGAAGTTGTAATCCATCAAACACAAACTGGCAACTCTGCGAGCTCCTTTCCCATTTGCTCAGTACAGAAAATCTCATAAATTTTCATTTTCTGAGGTTTTGATGGAGGAATAGATTAGTTTCGTACAGGTTTTGGAGAAAAAACATATGAGCCGTGACTACATTGTATATATATATAAGGTGCATGAAAGATTGAATATTTCGAAAATGGAAATTAATGATTTTTGGGGTACAGGGCAAATGGGAGAAGAGCTTGCAAGATCAACAAGGAGTTGCCAATCTGTGTTTTATTGATTACAGCTTCAAATATTCATAACTTTCTTATTTCTTATCGTATTTGCTCAATCCTTCACTGATCTGTGTCTTTCATTTTTTTTGCTTCATTTAAAATCAACTTGTAATCAGGGTGGACTTTCCCTTTAACTGTATACCTGTGGCAGGTACAGTTTGGGGGTTGATTTTATAAATGCTTCTTGTACATATATGCCTGTACATGTTTTTTTTTTTTTACATGCTTGGTCCCCTTTAAACTAAAATACAATTGATAAGATACTATAATTATCATTTTTCTCTCTCATTTTATTTGAGAGAAGTACATTACAAATTTTATTTTCATTTAACCTACTTTCATTGGTGGGCTACATGACCTGAAATTACCCTTGGCAATGTACATGTAGCTTGCAAAATATTGTTTCTGAAGAGGAGTTGGTTGGGGTGACGTGTTGTTATGCATATATTTTCACATTTTTGATCCAGGATTAAAGGGAGAAATGTTTCTTGTTCTTCGTTTTTTCCCCAAGCTCCTTTTGAGCTTGACAGAGCTAATCACTAGGTACAATGTTTAATATTTTGCAGGGAAGGGGTGTAGATGATTTTGCAGATGGACATTTCATTCACTTTTACTTGAATAGTTTACATGCGTCTTATAACCAAACACAAAATTTCAATTATTATTAGAGCATATCATTTACTAAAAACAAAGTACAGCACAGAACAAGTCAAAAAAGTTCTAATTAAAGACTATTCATTACTTGTAATCAATGCATGATTAAACATGTCCATCTATTGTATGTCAATAGTATATATGGTTCACAGTTCAGCTAGTACCTACATGTAGAGATGATCAGGGTTGGGCGGTAAATACCGGTGGCGGTAATTACCGGCGGTAAATACCGGTAAATACCGTCCGGTAAATATGATGGGTGTCCGGTAAATATGTAAAAACGGTAAATATGTAAAAACGGGAAATATGATTTTAATTCTTTATTTATTAATAATTTTACTTGTTTTTAGCCTCAACAACTGAAAATATTGTTCTGAAATAATTAGCAGCACAACACTCATAGCAGAAACACACAAACAAATTTATTAAATCCACACTGCATACATGTACACACCCAAACACACATACATGTACAACACACATACACAAACTCAAATTCGTTTCTCTAGGGGTTAAACTTTTTACATGTACCTCATTACAATATGATTTTTGTTTTCAATTGTGAATAAAACTCAGAATATGAATTATATTATACATACAGTGCATGCTCTTGAGTTGAATATACCGTAATATGTGAATCAACAGCTTTAGAATTTCTAAGTGCATTATATATTCTTTATCTATGGATGCACATTTTACGGTATAATTTGACGAAAATGATCATGTACTATGCATTATAGAAAATGGGAAACTGCTTGTGGGATCGGAACTCACGAAACTCTACATTGCAACATTCATTGATAAAGTGCAACGAACTCCGTATTATCGATTAATTTGTATCGTTATTGATCTCTGTCTATGGGAGTTTGTACACAAAATATACACACACAAAAACACACACACACACGCACACCCACACACACAAATAGAACACACCAGAGCGGGAAATATAACACGTTATATTGCACGGTCGTGACATATAACGAATTACGCACTGACAAGACCCACATCTTACCAATCAGAAACCTTGTTTCATACAACCCATCTTATATTCTACTGTATGTACATTGTTGTAATTGGTTTTTGTAACAATAGTGTATCAATGATTTTGTATACATGTGTACTAGTGATTGCTGGTTTTGAACTTTTGATAAAATGTTTACAGAAAAAAATAAAAATCTTTTTATAGCCAAAATAACAGACATAGACAAACACACGAACAAACACACACACACACACACACACACACAAATAGTACACACCAGAGCAACCATACTCTCCACCATTGTTATTATGTTCAAAATTGGACAATCCCTATGAACAAGTGAGTGGAAAAATATATTTCCCGGTATTTCCCGGTAAAAAGCGGTAAATACCAGTAAAAAGCGGTAAATACCGGTAAATACCGCTTATTTCCCGGCGTCCGGGAAATAAGCCTCCGAAGCGGGAAATATGCCAACCCTGGAGATGATTGACAAACTGTCAGAATGAGACCATGGATGTGTACATACATTTCCACATGTACATTTGTACGTCAACATTTCCTGGTATGAAACCCACAAAATATATTTTTTTCAAATAGACTCTTTTCAAATTATAGCCCCCCCCCCCTGAAAAAAATGCCCTCAAGAAAGAAAATGAGAAGGAAAATGCAGTACTTTATTTTTGTGTAGCTACATGTAGGCTCAGCAAACATTCTGAATGAAAGTGTTTTACCACTGCAGATTCAAACTAGCATAAATTTGCTAAAAATCCAATAAAAATCTAAACAGAATATTACAGGAATATTTTGCACTATCTCTGATTCCATTGATATGGAACAAAATGAGAATATAATATATTTTCATCAAGTTTCATAACTTTCTTTCCAACATCATGGCCATATTCATCATTTCCAGAACTCATCTTTATCTTGAACTACATGTACATGTATAAGTTGCTGAACAATAATTAGAATTTTTGAATCCTATCACTTGACAGCAATGACTTGAGCTTACATTTGAATACTGACAAAAACACCTTTTCACCAACTTCTATACGCTCCAATTCCCAACTTTCTCCTCAACCCCAGGCTACCCTCTGCTGATGTCATGCACCCCTCCCACAATAAAAGAACTATAGATCTAGGTCAGGCTCAATTATCCATTTTGCACATTCCTGTTGACACACCGGTGACTGGAGTTTGAGCAAATACCCGAAGTAAACAAGAGAAGGGAGTCAAGAAATGTTGAGTCACACAGATACAGGATGGACAAAGTGCCCTCCAGCCAGCAAATATCAATAGGAAGTTGGGGACTTGGATGGTCATTCTTTCTTT
Organism: Heliocidaris tuberculata; assembly: GCA_025618425.1. Taxonomy (NCBI): domain Eukaryota; kingdom Metazoa; phylum Echinodermata; class Echinoidea; order Camarodonta; family Echinometridae; genus Heliocidaris; species Heliocidaris tuberculata. Next base: position 35,567,642 of record CM046834.1, on the reverse strand, counting down.
CACCGCCCAAAGGCAGTACATACAGTGTGTACATGTACAGTACAGTATAATCACATCATATTGATCATGCAAACTACAGTGTAGTACATGTACATGTAGGTATTGTACAAAAACTTTGTTCTTCATTATCTCCTGTTTTTCTGCAAATGTATACTAAATACATACATGTACATGTACATCAGAAGCAATTAGAAGTAGTAAATTCAAACTACTTTTAAAGTCCATGCTTCTGAGGAAATAAGCTTTACTCTGTTTTTCAGTTTACTCTGTTTTTCCACACAAAGCATGTACATGTATGTATGCTGGGACAGCCAGTTCACATTTTGATGACATTATTACAATCAGGGTTGGTGATCTGGGCAATTTCTTTTAAATCTTAATCTAAAATCAATGACTTGAATTGAACTGATCAACATCATTGATTTAATCTATGAAAAATGATCATGATCTAAATCAGTGATTCAAATCAGCATCAATGTTGTCATAGTTTAGATTCATAGTGTTGGTGAAAAAAAGTATAGACCCCTACATGTATATTGTATATCCTACATTACTGTTTAGTTTGTTTATGGGGGGGGGGGGGGGGGGTCATATACATGTACATGTAGGTCTAAGATCAAACAATTTAATCCATTCTATTTAAGATAAAAGGTCAGGGTAATCTGTCTGGCCAGAAAAACCTATATTTTACCTTTTCATACAGTGTTCTTCTTCCTACATCACCAATTTTTCTCTGATTTAAGAATTTATGATGTGAAAATTTGAAGTTCAGAAACAATTTCATTTGTATGATTAATTTTGGTTCTTCATTCAAATTTAGTAAGTGCAGCAATGACTTTCAGTCATCTTCCTCTGTAGCCATTGACCTAGTACACCTTTCACTTAATGCCTAACATTAAGGAGGTTGGTGGTGGAGAATTAATATGTAATTGTAAACTCCATCAAAAAGTATATTGGACAATTAAAGTAGCCATTCATTTCACACATAAACAGGGAATTGCTTCCTTTGTCTTTTTGCTCACAGGGTGCTTTTCATTAGGAAAAATGCATTAATTACAAACAAATCTTCAGTCAGAGAAATAACAGTAGTAGCCATCTGTAAATTCAGACAGAACTAAGAAAGCAAGTAGTGTTCTCACATTAAGGGTAAACGTACTCTCATAACACATCTTGGACCAATAACCTCGCATAAGTGTGAGTGGATCAAGCTCCTGCCCCCCTCCCCCCTCTGTCCCACTCACACGTATGCAAGGTTATTACAGATGCCTCTGTCTTAAACATTTACCATCTCCTGTTTGTGACCATTTGTAATTTGATTATCAATAACAATGATCTGATACTCTGATAGAATGCAAAATTTTAAACTTAAAATAGATCTACTGTAAAACATGCAAAATCTTTGCCCTTTGATCAATTTGTCCTAGTCTGAATATATCTGACAACTATTTATTTTTAACATTACTACATGATCACTCATAGGCCCTTGTCTATGTGGGACTGTGTTAAACATTCACTGTTGCAGTACTTAGTCAAAAACAGACAACAAAATTGCTCTAAGCAAGATTTAATTTTCTTGAATTTGCTAGATTACCTGAATCAGGGACTCTTCAAGTCTTACTAGATCTAGATCTATATTACAAATTTGAGGTTTCAGAGTTGAAAGTGAAGTTTTAAATTTTATTTTCCTCCCATATATGAATGATCTAGAATGGACCATACTATAGCCTGCTAACACACACAAAAGCTACTGAAGCCTATTCACCCATAAAAGCTATTGTGGAGTACAAGCTTATCTTGAGCTAAACTTGTACAAGTATAATTATAAGTGCTACATTATCTACTTTTGAATTCATCAGATTTTAAATTTTTATTAGAGTCTAGTAAAAGACAATAAGTTAACAATCGACCAACAAATCATCAGTTTCACATCACTCATCAGATCTGTTTTTTCGACAAACTTCTTCCTTGACAATGACTCAATGTTGACGGTTGACCCCATCCTCATTCATTGATAGCAATTTCGCATTAATAATCAACCCCCAAACAAGCACACATCACTTACAACAAATTGTCATGCCCCGAATTCTTTTTCTGCTGATGACCAACAGCCGGAGTCATAGCCAGATCACGTCGAAGCTCCACCGCTGCTCCACCCGGATCCATCCTTGAACTCCCCGCTGATTGCAGCATGTCTGAGGGGCGACCTTGATTGGCTTGCGTCGACCACACAGTCGCAGCTCGCAACAAAAATCTCAGTCACGTTCACGACTCAAAATCTAATAACAATTCTATCTCCAGTACAAAATAAGATCACATTAGAGGTGCACGTTCAATCAATAGCCGTTGTTTCGCGAAAGGTCCATAAAGATGACTATTCTGACAAAACGCATAGTGATCGTCCGGCGACTTAGGCGACGAAAAAAATGATGGCAGAGCCAGAGGAGCAGAGCTAGGGTACGTCCGCGAAACCGTCCAACTCAGCTCCAGCACTACACACCGGTTGGGTATCGCACGAAAGATGCAGTGCCAGCAGCTAGCAGTGCTGCCAGTGGTCTCTCTTCACTCTGTCTTGGCTAGATTCACATGCTTTTTTGCATCGAATTTTCAAGTCCCTAGTTCTTTTCATGCACAAAATACAGCAAGAACTTAAACTATATCTCTTGATGGAAAATTTGTAGAACTTATGCCGAAACAGATCTCGACAAAATGGTATTTAGCGTCCCTTTGTTATTGTCGACCATTGACCGACTCCGTATTTTTTGCACAATTAATAAATTCCGAGAAAAAAAAAAGTAGCGCGCCCTCTCTAGTTCTATAGCCCTAGCAATAATTTATGCTCGCGCGCTTGTCAATGTCGATCATTATCAGGGCAGGGGCCGGCCATCCATCACAATGATTATTTCAAATGCAGAAGAAAAAAAATGCTTGTAAGAAACATGATGTGATAAAGTTACATCTACTGTGTTTTTTTACGGTTCATACCGTTCTTTCATAAAATCAGAGGCGGCGCACCCGGGGGGGGGGCAGGGGGGCACAGTGCCCCCACTTTTTCAAGTACCCCAACAGTGCCCCTTTTCATAGCTGATAAGTGCCCCTTTTTCTTCGTATAGTGCCCCTTTTTTCTTTCTAATAAGTACCCTTTCCACCTTCTGATAAGTGGACATTTTAACCTCATACATGAGTGCCGCTTTTGAAATCTGATAAGTGCTCGTTTTCGTCTGATTAGTGCCCATTTTCCGTTCTAACAGTGCAATTTTCCCTTCTGATCAGTGCCCTTTTTCACCGCTGATAAGTTAACCTTTTTAAGTGCCCCCTTTTACTTCTGATCAGTACTGCCCCTTTTCCTTTCTAATGTTATCATTTTCCCCTTTGATAAGTGCCCCTTTTGTCTTTTGACACTGAGTGCCCCTTTTTACCTATATATCCCGATGTCGCTTACAAACTGTGACCTAAAGTCCACAAAAGAGCCATATATCTAGCTCCAAATAATCAGAGAGGCTTCATATTAATACATGTAATAGATTCCCCTACTGATATCAGCACAAAGTGAGGCAGTGGGGTAGGTGGCAAGAGGGGCACAATGCCCTAGATTATACAATATTAATCATTGCCCCTTAATCATAAAAGGAATGAGGGGAAAAAAAAAGAATTTCTAAAAATTTTCCAAAGCTCGCTCGCTACGCTCGCTCGCATTTACGATATAATCTTCTTATCATATTAGGAAAATCGCTGTGTACAATTAAATACCATAGCCTCTAGCGTTAGAAAACAATCTTATTTTTTTTGCTCGCTAACTTCGCTCGCTCGCAAATGAATAATCAGACCAACACACAAAATGCAAAAGTAGTTTTTATATGGAACTATGTTAAGACAGAAATAGTAATGTGTCGAAAATGATCCTCGATAGTGCCTTAATCATATTGTAACGGTATACCAAAAATGGCTCAAAGTGGTATTTTCCGCCTTGTTTTCACTCTTTGTAGGTAGGTGCCCCTTTTTTCCAAAAAGTGCCCTTTTTTGTTGGTGCCCCCCCCCCACTTTGAAAGACGCTCCGCCGCCCCTGCATAAAATAAATAACAAAGTTGTTCAGTTTTTTTTTAAATCTTGTCACACCCCACCCATGCATATCATAATTATGCCCCTATAATTTATATACAAAAGGTGATTTGCCGAAACGGTCCGACCCACCCCCCCCCCCTCCCCCCTCCCCTTCCTCGCCTCCCGGGAGTCCCGACCCCTAAACTTTCTTCCACTTCGGATTTTACAACATCTAATACTCGGGCAATCACTAGCAGCGTTGTTATCTTAAGATTCCCCAAAACTTTTTCAATATATTTTAAAGACGAATACAGTTATACACAGACAGCGCAACATTTTTGTAACTATCATGCAGTTTGCTCATAATTGTAAACCATCACTGCTTGAGCAATGATGTATTAAATTAAGGTTGACTTAAAGTGACACTACCATCCAATACCATTTCTTTGAACGTGTTGAATGCGAATTCGATTACTGCGACAAAATAATTTTACTTATATACTCATATTGCTTATCATGCATTCATCGTTCCCACTGTTGTTGTTGATTAGTGTTTTATGGCAATCAGTCAATTTTGACTATTATCACCAACTATTTTTTAAAGACTATTATAACTCACAAGCGTAACTTTCTCCTTGGGCTCCTCCATATTTCACTTTTATTTTAGCCCGGTCTTTTCAATTAATACTGCATGCAAACGTATATAGATATGAGGTACTCACCTTCCTTTATATTCTCTGACAATATATTTCATGTTCGTTTGTACCATTTCTGTAAAAGCACTGCAAATGTTTAAAAAATTAAACAATAAACTGAAACTGAAACTGAAACTGAGTGTACAAATTAGCTAAGGGTGAAGCTGGCGCTAACTCTTTTTTACGGTCCTGGGCAATCAAACCTACAGAAGAAGAAAGAAAAATGTATTATAGTATAATATGATTTTCAGTGGCTATATACGTCACTACTCTGCTCATTTGTCGTCGTATAGGCCTACTTCAGTGCACTCTCAGTCTTTCTGGATACGCCACTGTGGTAAAAAAGTAATTTCGTCGGGAAATTGAAGGTCGATATGGGCAACTAAATACAAAAGCACCCCTCCTGCCTCCCCACGAAACGATAACCGTTGTTTCCCCAGCAAGGCACGTTCAAATGCCACAAACACTTATAGGGGTGTGAATGTTTCCTTCCCGTCCTGAGAAATTTCGTTGGGTGTGTGATGATGTCCCAATATTCTGAGTTTGTATACTCAAGGAAATGATGATGATAATGCAAGCATGTACTCAAATTTGAAAGAAAATTGATGCACGAAACAAGTATACACCCCGGCATAGGTGCACTCTGGAAGGGAGGCGAAGAGACCTCCCCTTCCATTGCCGGCACCCAAAAAGAGGGGGAAAGAGAAAAAAAAAAACAAAGAGGAAAAAGAAAGAAGATGAAGCAAAAAATTAGGAATAATAGGAAGAGAAGAGGATGACAGAAAGGAGGGGAGTAAGGAAGAAAATGGAAAGAAAAGAAAAGAGAGGGGAGAGAGAGAGAGAGAGAGAGAGAGAGAGAGAGAGAGAGAGAGAGAGAGAGAACGACTCTTTCTAAGGTGCGGTTCGGAGGGGTACTGGGGCGGGAGGTTGCAGCTTCCCAACGGAAATGAATTTGTATAAATCATATTAGATGAAACATGCTTTTGACATTATTACAAATCAGAAATCAAAAATACAATCTGGCAAAAGTTACCGAAAAATCTTGCTGGTAAGGCCATGTATACGCAATCCCATCTAATTTTAATTTGAGTGCATGCATTAAATCACGCTGTTTCAAGATTGTTAAAAATGCAAAAGCTCCCCATCATGGGAGGAAAAAAGGGGGAGGTATAGCCATCTCTTCAGTCATTCGGCTACCATGCACGCAACCAGGGACCGTGATCCCTGTCTCTATTTGTTGTTTTTGTTGAAAATGCACTGTTGAAGTGCTATTCAAAATTTTACTATTCTAACAAAGTGGGAGGGCTGGCGAGAGACCAAAAAAATATGGGTCTCCCTCCAAGCAGTTTCCCAAAGTTGACAATTCTGCATTTTGTGTGCCCCCCCCCCCTTATACGAAATCCTGGATCCGCCCCTGATTTCACGCATTAAAGGAGAATGAAACCCTGGGGAAAAATCAATTTTAATGAAAAGAGAGGATAGAGAGAAGCAATTTCAAAAGAGTTGCATCAAAATCGGTTCAGAAATGAGAAAGTTATGAATGTTTGAAAAGTCTCACTTTACTTTCTATGGCGATCCTCAAATTGGCAATGTTGCTTCAAAGTGACGGGTTGTACAACTCTCCATATGTTTTGTATACAAAATTTCATATTTCCCCCATTATTTCTCAAGGCGCAGCTTGTCTCCTTCTTAGCTCAATATATATCATTGGAAAATGTATTTGACACAACTTATGTTGAGTTCACAAAAACACAAGCAGTATCTTTAGAGATAATGGATAAAATATGAAATTTTGTGTACAAAACAACATAATTATGGAGAGTTAAATGGTAGGTTTAGTTTTTCAGGGTTACACCATGTAATTCTTTCAAGGAATAACAGCCCTGAAAAGGGCTGGTTTGTCAAATTGGCGCCAATCAGGCTGTGAATCGGATCCCTCCGTAGGCAATAAATAGCCTCCACCAGTGTTCTAGTCATTCTCCTGATGACGATCAGAGCATATACTGATCGAAACGTCGAGAACCACAGAGCTCTATAGCGGAGCTCACCAGCCCTTTTCAGGGCTCTTATAATTTCTTGAAAGAATTACATGGTGTCACCCTGAAAAACTAAACCTACCATTCAGTATCTCCACCATGAAAGTATCGCTGATACTTTACTAAATATGGAGAGTTGTACTACTAAATCTGTCACTTTGAAGCGACATTGCCAATTTGAGGATCGCCATAGAAAGTAAAGTGAGACTTTTCAAACTTTCATAACTTTTTCATTTTGTAACCGATTTTGATGGAATTTTTTTGAAATTGCTTCTCTCTTTCCTCTCTTTTCATTAAAATGGATATTTCCCAAGGGTTTCATTCTCCTTTAATGACAATTTTCGAACCTTTTTTCCGAGGTTTTATGTAACGTGTCTACTGAAAAAAGTGGGGGGGGGGGGGGGCTGCAGCCACCAGCCCCCCTGGCTCCGCGGCCCATGAGGATTATATTCTATCGATCACTATGATGGGCAGCGGAACCGGGGGGGGGGCTGTACCCCCACTTTCTTTAGCAGACATGTTTCATGTAAAATCCCCGAAAAGGTGCGAAATTGTAATTATTCAAGTGAAATCAAATCAGCCCCCCCCCCACCCACTTTCAAAAATGCTCCACAGCCCCTGCTACCATGCACGTCTCAGTGATGGATCCAGGATTCTCAGACGGGTGGGGCTGGCGGCACAACAACAAAAAAAGTAAACAAAAAAATGGAAGAGTCAATTTAGGCCTGCCAAATCCCTGACAATTAAGCAAAAATAACTTCAAAAAAAAAAAAAAAATAAATAAATAAAAAATAGTAATAGATGAATAATGAAATAAAAAATATAAAAAATGAAAAATTATTAAAATGGTTGAGCATGCACCTTTCGGCAGAGGGTCAGTTGCAGATCCAGGGGGGGGGGGGGGGGGGAGAAGGAGTATGCGCCCGCGGGCAAAACCGTTTATACTCTTTGATTTTTTGTTGTTGTTGTTGTTGATTGTTGTTTTTGTTTATGGTTTTAAAGATGATTATAAATTTGTGTGATGGTATGATATGATTATGAAGCTAAATTTGTTGTATACGATATCTGGTACATGTATTGTAAATTTGTGTGATGGCCCTGTATAAGGGTTGAATGTAATAAGAAAGATGCTCATTTCCACTTTATGTGTTTCTCATATGTGAATTGTCATCTATAGTACTTTATACATGTACATATTACATGTAACTATGCTTCCAGTGTCGTGCCCAGGATTTTTTAAAGGGGATGTTTAAGTTTTTACTCCGAAATTCTCTGACAAGCAAAAAAAAAAAAAAAGAAGGTTATCCTGGGGTTCAAAACAAGCTTTTGTTTCATTTCTACACACCTAAAACACTGTTAAAGGGGGGGGGGGGGTGTTCGAACACCTACCCTTGCTACTGTTTTATTAATGTTTCTACTTCTCAAATTCTGCTCTGTATATTGATCATTGTTTTTATTGTATGTTTGAGTGGAAATAAACTTTGAATTGAATTGAATTGTATCTTAATCCCTCCTCCCCTCCGGCTCCATTGTTGATAAACATAGATCTGTGATTGAGGAACTACAACCTTTCCCATGTAGACTGGTAAATATTCACGACTCTCTGTCACGACTTCGCAACTCGCTATCGCTTTTCACCCCCGCATTACACAAGAAACTGGTTGAATTCCGTAGAATTGGTAAGCTAACGTGTTTTTCGGTGTACTTCCTGTGCTCGAGCTAGCTCCGCATACGTGTAAAGATGGCAGCCTACGAGAAGACGCGAAATGCCTTGTTATTACTAATTTTAAACGTGATTTGTGTCGGAGCAGATTTGCCAGAAAAGGTCCTTTGTGCAGATTTGAAATGCAAAGGTAATTTAATAGTATTCTGTTTGATTGATTATCGTCCTGACGAAGTTTACTGTGTTTAAAATTTATACAATGTAAGGTCTGCGTCTGATGGACTGACTCTGTTTTTCTTCGATGCTTGCATCGAGAGGGAGGGAGCCCGGAGCGCGAGCGAGCGCGAGCCGGGTCCTCCTGCGCTGCCTAGTCATGCTAGTCCTATCACATTGCTTGAGCTAACAATATGACTGACTTTCAATCTTGGTCTTGGAGTGAGGAATGTGCGCGATAAAGTTATGGAAATTAGCTGGAAGAGAGCCCATGATCTGTAAAGTATAGTAAAGTCGCTATGAGTGGTCATATCAACTTACCAATGTTGAAAAAGATAAATTTTCCAAAAATGAAATCCGTAATTTATACTAGGTCTATAGGGTCTAGTCAAGCCTCAAGCCTCAAGGATTGTAATTCCGAACAGATTGTATTACCGAACGTGTACAGATAAGAGCCTAAAATGGGTTTTCATACGCGTGGGATTACGCGTATGAAAACCACACTATTGAAACAAAGTCAAAGGTTGTGTCCTTTTTCCCACAGGTTTCACACGTTCGGAAATACAGTACCTTTTTCAAGGGACCAAAACGCCGCGTCGTTGGGAAGGGGTTCACTCGGAAGGGAATATCGTATTAAATCTATGTTGTCTTTTTAAAATTCCATCAACTTCTTTTTCTGTAGGACTTTGAGCATTCATTGTGTAAGTTTGACAGATATTCTTTTGATATTTTATTTGCTATCGTTGATTTTCTGAAAAGTGTTCGGACACTGGATCCACCACCATACTGTCAGTTCTGGCGAAACGGGGTATACCCAGACGTAATTCTGGACAGGTTGTTAATCCAGACAGGTCATTTTTAAACAGTAAATCGAACAACTTTTCATGCAAATTGTCACAAATCTTTCACAGGATAGGTTGAAAATCGTGTGAATTGCAAATATTTACTGGTTTTAGTGTTATTTGATGCATGTTTTTCGTAAAATCTGACGGCAAAATTGACAGGCTGATTTTTGTTAAGTGTCCGGAAATACAACCCCCTGAAATGCAACCCCCCATTCTATCGCTGATTTTGATGTTGGTGACTTTTGCAGTGGTGTTTGAAAGTGTTGAGGTGTATGACCATCCGAGTGAGTGCACACAAAGTATAGAAATGTTGTAATGTGTGTGTGATGGGGGGGTCGGGCTAACTCGGCACTAGGGCGAACTCGGCACTGCGCCCGGATCCGTGATGGGGAGTTATGTACATGTATCTGGACACTTAACAAAAAATGTAAAATGAATCCAATTTTCCCTTCAGATTTTACGAGACATGCGTCAAGTAGCTAGCTGTACGAGCTCTGTGGCTTATCATTCTGGTACTGGCCACAGAGCTGTACACTCCATGCCTATACTGTGTGTGGAGGGGGATATCAATAGAAAAAAACTAGATCTAAATATCACCATTTCCCACATGTGAGCCATGCAGACCAAGCTCGGAGTTTGCTAAAGGGGTTACCTTCCAGGATCAACTAAGATTGTAAAAATTGAATAAAAAAGAAAAAAAACCCACAAAAATCAGCAGGTGTGATCAGGTTTTTTTTACCTTGCACGTGTAACTTGTATATATATATGGGACTACACATGCAAGGTAAGATTTGTGTAGTCCCATATATACAAGTTACACATGAAAGGTAAAAAAAACCTGATCACACCTGCTGATTTTTTTTTTTTTTTTCTTTATTATTCATTCAATTTTTACAATCTTAGTTGATCCTGGAAGGTAACCCCTTTAGCAAACTCCGAGCTTGGTTTGCATGGCTCACAGTATGTGGGAAATGGTGATATTTAGATCTAGATTTTTTCATTGATATCCCCCTCCACACACAGTATAGGCATGGAGTGTACAGCTCTGTGGCCAGTACCAGATTGATAAGCCACAGAGCTCGTACAGCTATCAAATAGCTATATAATCAGTGAATATTTGCAACTTCATCATTTTGACACCCTATCTTGTGAAAGATTTATGACAACTGGAATAAAAAGTTTTTCGATTTACTGTTTAAAATGTGACCAGTCCGAATAACCAACCTGTCCAGACACACAACGTGTGGGTATACATGCATATCACATTATCAGTTTATCTATAATATTATCCATAATAAACTTGCATATATGTGTGGGTGTGTTTATCATTTCATATGCTGAATAATCTCTATGTATGTAAGTAGAGGTGTCGTAGTCAAGTAGTTTGAACACTTAACTGGAGATGCGAAAGTCGTGGGTTCAAACCCCAGCAGTGTCCTTTGGCAAGACATTAATCTACAATTGCCACTCTCCACCCAAGTGCTAAATGGGTACCCGTTAGGATGTGAAGGTCAGTATGATTGGATTAGCATGTGCACGCCCGTAAAAAGGTGACTAGCTGGAATGCTCCCCAGGGAGTGGAGTTTGTGGACTGTAGTGTGAGTGACCAGGGTAATAATAATAATGTAAGCGCTTTGGTCAATTGTTTCTGGTATAAGAAACCGTTATTATTATTCTTCTTCTTATTATTATTATTATTATGTATTACTTCAGAAAGGAACAAGTACACACAGTTATTGACGTATATACTGGTCGAATGATCCTATTGTTTTTTAAATTGTGCCAAATTAACTGTACACTAGATTTTCAAGTAGAATACCTGCCATATCTGTGAAATGAATCATTTTAGTATTTTAAATGTTGTACATTAGGCTCTTTCTGTAGATATTTACCTGAAACTTTAAAAATGATAAAATCTCCAACTCATCAAGTACTTAAATGCAAAGTATGCTGTATTTGTAGGTTTATTTTCAGTTTCCTTTTTTGTCATCTTGACCGCCATTTCTGCGATATGGAAGACTCTGGTATTGGATGTGCTCCTTTTTGATCTCCAATTTTGTTGCAGGCTCTATGCTTTATCAGTTGGTAGCCACACTGAGTGTCTGATGGTGCTTAAAATTTTGACACATTTTATATCTGAAGAACCATACAGCCTGCTTCAGTCAGATCCTATAAAATCCTTCATTTCATCATTCCTATTTGTCTTTCAGCTCCCCTTTCCAGAGTTCAGACTGTGTTCAGCTATAGCGCTCCAGACCCCCACTACTTGTCTTTCAGCCAGCATGAAGTTATTCAAGTCTTTGCTAAGGATGTAGATGAATCTGGATTGTGGACAGGAGAGGTATATGGTTTTTCTCATGTAATAAAGAAAAAAGAGATTCTTAATAAGATATTGTGATAATATTTTGACAATAGTTCCAAGCCTTTTTATGAATAGTCAATGAAGATTTGGTTTGGGGTTATCAAGAGTTACCATCAGACTGTCATATTAATCCTAGGTCACTTAAGTGATTCATGTTTTGGGGGCACAATGAATGGAAATTTTCCATTTATTTATCTGCAAACGACTATTGACCAATGACTGATGTTTCTACATGTATGTGGTATCACTATAATGACCACAAAACATTTTTTCATCTATTATCTGTGAGTAGTCAATGCCAGAATGTCTATTTTACTCAACATGGAATTGCCCAAATGTATAAACTTTCAACCACACTGTGCAGTAATTTCACATGTTTCCTAGTAAATTGTAGAACTCTGTCTGGATGCATTTATTTTTTAGCATGATATAGTGCAAAGACAGGGCTAGACACAAAGAGGATTCCTAGAGCATAACTCCCTCCTTATAAATGTTATTGACAATCTCCCTAAATCCCACCAGCTAATTTTGAATTCCTGTAGATTGAGACAAACTTTACGTTTAAGAATACTTAAACTATACAAATTAGGTTATCAGATGGGTCATTTGAGATAATTGCACAAGAGGGTTTGTCAAATATATTCACTGTGACATCTACACCAAGGTCAACTCAGTATCTAACAGTAAACCCAGGTCCCGGTACTTACCCCATCACTATCCCTTGCACTAAATGTAACAGTAACTTAAGCCCTTGTTCAATATTTTACGACAAAATAAAGCTTAGAGTAAATGTCAGATCACCAAAGAAGAAAACTCTCCACTTCACCATGTATTTTATCTTTTATATCTTGTAGCTGCTCATGAAACCGGGTAAGATTGGTCTCTTCAAGAAGGATCTTGTCAAAGAGCTAGTTGTATTCAACAGGAGTCCAGTGCAACATGTTGACATTGTGGTAAATATTATCATATTATACTGTAAAACCAGAAATTTTCGCGACATAAAACTGTTGCGAATTGTTCATGACAGCCAATTTTGCAGCAAGAAACTTTCGCAAATTGCAGTAATTTTATGTTTTTTCAATTGTGATTTGATTATTTCTCGGCATGAAACTTTTGCAAATCTTGACCACTTGTGAAATTTGCGAAAGTTTATGCATGCAAAATTTTGCATGATGTCATTAAATTCTCCCTCCCCTTCCCCCCCCCAAAAAAGAAACGGTATTGTAGGATGACTTTCCTGAAGGTTTATTTATTCATCATCGATTGCTATCAAATATAACAAGGGAAATGTCTTTTAAATAGAAGAAAGTGTATATTATATGTGTACCAAGAAATCATTTTTAGATGTGTTGTTGATGAGATAGATCTTTGATGAATATAATTACTCATTTTTTTATGTTTGTCATGAATAAAAATAATGCAACATTATTCAGAAGTAGGATCTTACTTTTGGACGATATTTGAAAAAAAATTGTCTGCTCTGGGAAGTATAAGGAAAAAATCACTTAGGGATCATCAGATTTCTGCATCATGTTACATTTAAAGTGTACCAACCACCTGAAAAAATAATTTGTATACCACTAGAAAGTATAGAATTAACCTCAAAGAACTTTTTCTGAAATTCTATAGGTCAACAGTTTAGGAGTATGAAGGAAATAAAGGATAACATTAAGGTGCTCGCGCAGAACCGAACCTCCGAGTTGGGTCCCGCGCGAGCCCTTATCTTGGTGAGCGCGTACGGGTGTGTCGAGTAGTCTACTCACAAGTCGCTTTTATGCTTATAGAGAGTATAATTAAACTTGTAATATCTGTTTATAGAAGTGATATTCGAAGCCCATATTTTGAATATAGTAGAATGACATGGAACCTCCAACATACAGAGTAAAATATTTTTTGGTGATTGGTACCCTTTAGACTTAAGTACTGGCAACAGTGAAATATATGTATTGAATGGCATTTAGAAAATCTTTTTTTTATATCACCACAATTTCCTAAAATTGTTTGAATACTTAAGAAACTTCAACAATTACCTGAAATCATTGCATACTATTAGAATTCATGTTTCATGTACTCCCTTTCCATCTTCGAAGGACTTTTTTGATGATAGAGGTATATCACATGGACTAGGAAATAGACAGCCACCAGAGCCTACTGCAAAGGAGAAGGAGACCGATGAGGTTGAAACAAAAGAAAGCAATGGAACAGAACAGGGTCAGGACCTGAGTAGGCCAGAACAGGGTCAGGACCTGAGTAGACCAGACCAGGAACAGGACCTGAGTGGACCAGAGCAAGGCCAAGATTTAACTGGATCAGAACAGGGCCAGGACCAGAGTGGACCAGGTAGGTTTAAGTTTGTAGCTGATCAGCAACGAAGCAAGGAAGAACAGGATGAATCTGATCACCAATCGATTTTGAGGACACATGTCAAAATTGGTGATGGATCTAATAATGAAATTGGTGATGGCTTACCTAATGTTAACGTTCATAGAACTGGAAAACATGAAATCATTATGAAACTTAATGACAATGAGCAGATTCAAGAAAAATCAGTGCATAATTCACAAAGTGAAAGAAGACATAATGTGCATAGAGACAATAAGCTCAAAACTGTTTTGCAAAGTGAAACATTGGTGGTAAGACTTGAAGAGAAGGAAGGATATGAACTTGATGTGAAAGAAGCAATGCAAGGGACAGTATCTAAGCAGAATGTTCTGGAAATAAACAAATCATATGCAAAACTGAATTCACAAGAGGACGTTTTTAGGAACCAAGGGGATGATTATACTAAATTAAGGTTTGAAAAATCAAGTACCACTAATGACAAACATGAAGATTCGCTTTTGACAGACTCTGATATTGTTAATTTTCAAAGAGAAAAAGAAAGTATTAATTTGAGGGAAGATAACAAAAGCAAGATTAGATTAGAGGACAACCACCAGAATAAGATTCCTCTTCAAAGTGCTGATAGATTGAATCCAAAGATTGGAATAATGCTTGAAAAGGATAAATCATTATCAGAAAAGGGTTTTGGAATACATACTGAAACATACCTTCCTCATGATGCAGGGTACATAGGGGATGAAGAACAAAATAAAGAAGAGGAATATGATAATTACGATGAGGAAGATGAAGAAGATGATGACTGGGAGTACTTTGATCGCAAATATGTTGTTGATGAAGAAGAAGAGGAGGATTTCCTAGATGAACTTTTAGAGGCAAGGGGTCATGAAGACAAACGCATTGAGGAAGAAAAAGCTAAACCCAAAGAACGAGATGCAAAAGTTGCTTCTCGTGGAGAGGACTTAGATAAAGGTGACCTAGAGGAAGTGGAGAAGAGTCACTATAACGGCCCCATTAAGAATGAACCTTCTCCAGAGAAGGTGGGTGTCATACAGAAAGTCCAGCAGCTGATCTTTGATACTCAGAAGCAGGAGAGAGTCATCAAGGAGCAGGTTGAGAAGGATCCACCAGGGGGACCTCTGAGGGGAGATGTCATGGATGCAGAAGAAGCAGAATATGTTCAGGAGATGGAGAGGTTGATAGAAAAAGAAGAAGATACAGGCTTAGACAGAGATGTCTTTCAAAGTAGAAGGGAGCAAATGCACAGTCGTAAAAGAGATGAATCTGCAGCTGGTAGTGTACATACTGAATATATATCCCAACAGGAGCAAAACAAGATTGCAGATGAACTTAAAGAAGAGAATTATGATAATTATGATGAGGAAGAAGAAGAAGATGATTATGATGACTGGGTGAATGACCATGGAGGAGAAGAACTTTTAAGTGAAAACAAAAATGAAGAAGGTGACAAAGATTTAGGTTTAAAAGATAATGAATTTGAGGAGGAGATAATCCAACCTGATGAATCCTTTCAAGAACATGGAGGAGAAAAAGAGGAAGAAAGTGATAATGAAGAAGATGAAGGAGATCTAGGTTTAGTAGATAACGAGGAGATTGAAGAATGGATAATCCACATGGATGAATCTGTTAGAGAAGAAATGCATAGCCGAAATGAAATTGAAGAAAAGGCCAGTGAAGAAACAAATCCAGATAAGACAGAGACAGTAGAAGAATTACCCATGACCCTCGACCCCTCTACAGATGTGGAACAAATTATCAGCGATGCAGCCATTCAGGAGAATAAAGTGGCCTTTGGTAAGTTGGATGCAGGAGTGCATGGAGCTGCCATAACCTCTATAGCTGCATCTAAATCTGCATGTAAAAGTCCACTCAATACTTCATCCCCATCGCCATTCTGAGGCATTTAAATAACATCTGACCCTCATTTGATGTACACAAGTCCACCAACTTAATTGCCATACTAATGTCAATATAACTCCGAACTAATTGTCTGCTTCTATAGAGCAATGACAACTCTACTTTCAGGAACACATGGATTAATGAAACATGACCATCATGCAGATTATTGAAAGGTGTTATTGGTTGAAGCAGTAATTGCTAGAGGTTCAAGAAGGTATCTAAGAAAGAATTATTTTCCTGTATACATGTATATCAATATTCATAGGATGTATGTGCTGCTAACTCAGTGTACATGCCATGAATAAAACATGTATTGCAACATGTATGTAAGTTTACAATTTTGTATTGCTGTAGTAGGAATCTGACAACATCTCTAAGAGAATTAGCACACAGAAACAAATTACTTGACTAAAATAAAATATCCAGTTGTCTCTGCATATATAGTTTAAAGTTCTACATTTGTATGTCCTTTTACTGTTTTTGTTGAATGTGCCTTCATATTTCAACTAACTTGTGTATATTTGCTAATCATGTGATTTTGTGTGCATTTTGTATTCAGTTGTTATTTACTAATGATGTTTTGTAATGCTTACAAAGTTGTCTTGCATTATGTTGTTTCAGCTTGTTGCAAATTTCTTGTTTTATTGCTGATGATGTCATTGCTAATGATACTAACCATTAATCATTGTCTTGTTTTGTTTCTTTTTATTTTGTCTTCCACCATGCTTGTCACTTTGTCTTGTGGATGTTCCTGTTTGTTTGTGTATGTGCTTGATCCCCAAATCATGTTGCATGCTGCCGTATAATAATAGATTCTGAAAAGTTTATAGAATCAAATGAATCAGAAAGCCTTAGTAATAAAAGTGAGACTGTCAGGAATACTACAGATATGCAAATAGATTCTCTTGGAAACAACAGTGATACAGAATATGTAGGAAACCATCGACATGATCTCTCTTGCTTATGGTTGTATCCACATGTATCCCATCAACGAGAGTGGCCCATTTGCCCGATTAGCCTCAAGGTAAAAGGGTTCATGGACAAGAACAAATCAGTGGACAACATTTCTGGCAGTGTGCTAGTTGGAAAACATGTCAGCTTTGAGAAAATCGATTGGCTGAGTGAGTTACCTCGCCTGCTTGGCAAATGTGATGTGTCTTTGTTGAATTATCAGTCAGAGCATAAAGTATGCACAGCTGTGGAGTATTTGATCAGAGCTGTAGAGAATGTTGAAACACCTAGTGTTAAACAACTAATGGAGCCTGAAAAAGAAGTGAAGAAACTCACGAGCAAGATGGACCAAAGTGATCATTACATGAATATCATGCTGACTGTCAGTGTTTGCTTTGGCAGTGATTTTCCTGTAGAGAAGAGCCAAGGATCCCCGACACAGATCAAACAATTGTCAAAAAATCTCACTAGTGTTGGTTGTATGAAAATAGATTATAAAGATGTGATGCAATATGTACACACATCTACTTGCCATGTTGGACATCAAAAAAGTAAACAAAAAGATTTAAGTTCAAGTAAACAGGATGAAATAATTGTAGGGGATTTGGATTACAGTCGCATCAAAAAGAAGACAGTTCCAGATATTGGGACCAGAGCAGTGGGAAGAGTTCTCCACGTGTCCCCGAATGCCCCTGCTCAAGTTGAGTTTTTATCTCTGCTTTTGACAAGTTGGTATCCTCATTCTGAAATCACTCCAGATAAGTCGAATGGAACAAAGGAAAGACTAAAAAATGTCCAGTCAAGGCTCAACAAAACACCCAGGAATGACAAGTCTTCGAGATTACATGATCTTCCAGTAAGCCATAAGCCACATACTAGGTTTACTGACCAAGATGAACCAGGATTAGGAAATGAAACTGTATGGGCAGAAGCATGCCCCAACAAAAATTTCATTGAACTTGATTTCTCTGAACTTTTTATGTGCAACATTGCAGAATCTTCCCCATCATTTATCACAAGTGAGAAATACTCAACTGAACTTGAAATTGCAAGAAACTGTAAAGAAAATGAGTATGTCAGTCAAAGAAACGCAAAAATAATTCCTAAATCGCTACAAGTCGGCTTTGCAAAAAATAATCTTTGTACAACACCCTGGTCTTCTCTTAATGCCTTCAAGTTGTTGATGGCTCAGGTTCATGAATGTCAAGAAAATCAAGAAACTAAAAGATGTAGCGTGTCTCATGCTCCACCCATAAATTTCAGAACACTACAGCAGTACTGCAGCAGACCAACCTACATTGAATTGTTAGCTTCATCAAAAAGAAAGTATCTAATTACAAAGACTATCAAAACAGTAGTACCAAAGGACAGCCCATCTCTGTCATGCAGTAAGCTGGAAAGATACATAGTCATCCTGACAGCATGTATAAAACTGAAGTCTTGCACAGTCCAAAATATTTCAGTTGTCAAGAAAGTGACTCCACTTAAGATGACTGTGAATTCTTCAAGCAAGCTAGATGAATATCGTCTTGCATTTATCAATGTTTATGGAAATGAAGATCAGTGTTTTGTTGACCAACCTGTTGTGAAATCTGATGGTACGCATATTAGACAGGAGTTTTCCTCTGTCCATAGACTATTACTTGCCAAGAAAGTGACTCCACTTAAGATGACTGTGAATACTTCAAGCAAGCTAGATGAATATCGTCTTGGATTTATCAATGCTTATGGAAATGAAGATCAGTGTTTTGTTGACCAACCTGTTGTGAAATCTGAAGGTACCCATA
This sequence comes from Heliocidaris tuberculata, assembly GCA_025618425.1. NCBI lineage: Eukaryota > Metazoa > Echinodermata > Echinoidea > Camarodonta > Echinometridae > Heliocidaris > Heliocidaris tuberculata. The sequence goes on along the minus strand of CM046834.1, from coordinate 35,548,792 downwards.
TTGGACAGGAGTCTTCCTCTGTCCATAGACTATTAGTTGCCAAGAAAGTTACTCCACTTAAGATGACTGTGAATACTTCAAGCAAGATAGATGAATATCATCTTGCATTTATCAATGCTTATGGAAATGACGATCAGTGTTTCGTTGACCAACCTATTGTGAAATCTGAAGGTACACATATTGGACAGGAGTCTTCCTCTGTCCATAGACTATTAGTTGCCATGAAAGTTACTCCACTTAAGATGACTGTGAATACTTCAAGCAAGATAGATGAATATCGTCTTGGATTTATCAATGCTTATGGAAATGAAGATCAGTGTTTTGTTGACCAACCTGTTGTGAAATTTGAAGGTACGCATATTAGACAGGAGTCTTCCTCTGTCCATAGACTATTAGTTGCCAAGAAAGTGACTCCACTTACGATGACTGTGAATACTTCAAGCAAGCCAGATGAATATCGTCTTGCACTTATCAATGCTTATGGAAATGAAGATCAGTGTTTTGTTGACCAACGTGTTGTGAAATCTGAAGGTACACATATTAGACAGGAGTCTTCCTCTGTCCATAGACTATTAGTTGCCAAGAAAGTTACTCCACTTAAGATGACTGTGAATACTTCAAGCAAGCTAGATAAATATCGTCTTGCACTTATCAATGCTTATGGAAATGAAGATCAGTGTTTTGTTGACCAACCTGTTGTGAAATTTGAAGGTACGCATATTAGACAGGAGTCTTCCTCTGTCCATAGACTATTAGTTGCCAAGAAAGTTACTCCACTTAAGATGACTGTGAATACTTCAAGCAAGCTAGATGAATATCGTCTTGCACTTATCAGTGCTTATGGAAATGAAGATCAGTGTTTTGTTGACCAACCTGTTGTGAAATCGGAAGATACACATATTGGACAAGAGTCTTCCTCTGTCCATAGACTATTAGTTACCAAGAAAGTTACTCCACTTACGATGACTGTGAATACTTCAAGCAAGCTAGATGAATATCGTCATGCATTTATCAATGCTTATGGAAATGAAAATCAGTGTTTTGTTGACCAACATGTTGTGAAATCTGAAGGTACACATATTAGACAGGAGTCTTCCTCTGTCCATAGACCATTACTTGCCAAGAAAGTGACTCCACTTACGATGACTGTGAATACTTCAAGCAAGCTAGATGAATATCGTCTTGCACTTATCAATGCTTATGGAAATGAAGATCAGTGTTTTGTTGACCAACCTGTTGTGAAATCTGAAGGTACACATATTGGACAGGAGTCTTCCTCTGTCCATAGACTATTAGTTGCCAAGAAAGTTACTCCACATAAGATGACTGTGAATACTTCAAGCAAGCTAGATAAATATCGTCTTGCACTTATCAATGCTTATGGAAATGAAGATCAGTGTTTTGTTGACCAACGTGTTGTGAAATCTGAAGGTACACATATTAGACAGGAGTCTTCCTCTGTCCATACACCATTACTTGCCAAGAAAGTGACTCCACTTATGATGACTGTGAATACTTCAAGCAAGCTAGATGAATATCATCTTGCACTTATCAGTGCTTATGGAAATGAAGATCAGTGTTTCGTTGACCAACCTGTTGTGAAATCTGAAGATACACATATTGGACAGGAGCCTTCCTCTGTCCATAGACTATTAGTTGCCAAGAAAGTTACTCCACTTAAGATGACTGTGAATACATCAAGCAAGCTAGATGAATATTGTTTTGCATTTATCAAGGCATTTGGAAATGAAGATCAGTGTTTTGTTGACCAACCTGTTGTGAAATCTAAAGATGCATGTAGTGAACAGAAGTCGTCTGCTCCGTATAATCTTTCAGTTGCCAAAAAAGTTACTCCACCTCGAAAGACTTTGAACACTTCAGGTAAGCTGGATGGATATCATCTTACATCTACCTATACTTACAGAAATAAAGATCAGCATTTTATAGACCAGTGTTTTGTAAAATCTAAAGGAGCAGATATTAAAGAAGAGTCTTCCCCTGTCTCTAATCTTTCAGTTGCCAAGAGAGATACTCCACTTTTTTTGAACACTTCAAGCAAGCTAGATGGATATCATCTTGCATTTATAAATTCTTATAGAAATAGAGATCAGTGTTCTGTTGACCAACCTGTTGTGAAATCTGAAGGAGTATCTTTTCAATGGATGACCTTGGAGCATTTTGAATCTTGTTTGTTGGCAGGCTATGAAGACTTAGTTCTGTCCATGTATAGGAAGGAATGTTTTGTGACAGATCGCCACACTCTAGTGCCTACTTATTTTAAAGACTACAGTAGTGAAGCAGGCATGGGCCCAATAAGCAATAACAGGTCGGGTGAACCAGCTAAACAGAAAATCTTGAAGAGGCATGGAACATGCTACTTCCAAAAATTTAAAGATATTGCAACATTTGGATCCAAACAAAGACACTCCAAGGATGGTATTTTTAGTGAGGTTGGAATGTGTTCCTTAGAACAAAAGACATCTTTGGAACAGGTTGCTTCAAGTGTGACCAATTTCTATAACCATTGTTCCAAGATGGATGAATACAAGGCTCTATTTCATTGCACACCATCTATTCCAGTACACTTCCAATCAGCTCTAAACTTGCAACTTTCTACAAACAAAGGAAAGGGTTTAGAGCAGGTAAAGGTTCCTTCAAAGCCGACCAATTTCTGTAGCCCTTATTCCAAGATGAATGTATACAAGGCACTTTTTGATCACACTCAATCTATTCCAGTACACTTCCAATCAGCTCAAGACTTGCCACTTCATTCATACAGAGAAAACGCTTTACTCAGTGGGACTTGTTCAAAGATGATGTGGTATAAAGAATTCTTCCTTGATTATCACACTACACCAATTTCAGCAGGTGGGAAAAATGTAACATCAATCATGGTAGAACCACTCATGAAGATAGGCACTTGTAAGAAACTCCCTCTGTGGCACTCTACTGGTATTTTGGAACTCCAGAATTCTTCTTCCCAAATATGTTTCACAGCTGATGAATTTGAATTTACCCACGAGAAAGAGCAGAAAGTTAAATTACAAAGAAACCTTCATTTGCAACAACTCATGTTTGGAGCTGACACAAAACAAAATACAACTCATTATTCCAAATGTCATAGTGTAAGTTATCCAGAACTATTGAAATCTTTATCAGCAGTTGATGTTCTTGCAGGGATTTGTTCTGAAGAAGTCAAAACATTCCATGATCAGCATGGAGTAGAAAACATCCTGTCAAAAGATGCTGACTTGGGTCACTGCTCAAAGTTGGACAGATACATTACATTACTTAGAAGCTGTATTTTAAACCTGGTACCAGATAAAGAAGGAGATCATTTGACTACTAGTATCCAAGATGCGGTCATAAAGGAAAGTTTTCCTAATATACAGCAGAGGAGCAATGACTCTTTTGCATACTGGTACAACTCATCCATGAAAAAACAATGTTTCAACGAGACAGTGAAACTCACCAGTCGACCTACATGCACTTGCTCGTGGTCTGATTTCTTTACAACTCATAATGAAATACTTAACGAAGGTACATTAGAAGAGAACTTCAATGTAAGATCAGTGCATAAAAGGAGCAATCCTTTAATCATTTATACCCTGGTGATGACATCGTTGGGTTGCTGCACTTCAGACCTGGAGACTGAGGATAAGAGGTGTCAGTTGAAAGATCACTTGTGTCACTGTAGCACTGCTGCAGAAGACATTCATGTAAATGTAACCACCAGGATGCAGGAAACTTTGCCCATGAAGCTCTTTATGCTGCTGATGTCATCAGGTAGTCAATGTCTTGCAGATGATGTCCCAAAAGACTCACAGTCATGCTCAGTCTTAGGATATTTTCATGAACACATTCTAGAGGAAGATGCTAAAGTATTGAGACCTGACAGCTCAACATATGGCCTCCTCATTTACAAAGCAATTATGAACCAAAGAGATGTATGTCTTGCAGTTGAGTGTCAGGACCAGTGTTGCACAGCTCTTGATTTTTTTAGTGTTCATACTTTTCAGACTATGAATGATAACTTCTTTGAATTTGAGCTCTACAAATACTTGATGATATTCGAAAAATGGTGCTTTATTGAACAGTCCTTCAGTGGTAGATGCTTTTTCCTTCATTACCTTGCTACTGATCATGAAATACTTGAAGGTGAATTTAACCTGATCAAAACACCTTGGAAAAACAATGAAGTGTTGTATTATCAGTTGATGACAAACCTTAGATGGTGCAGCAGCGATGAAAATCTCTATGTTGAAAGACATTGTCTACCTGAACATTATTTCTCAAATGCCCCTGGAATGCAAGAAGCTGATAGATTGAAGGGGACATCGAGGTCACAATTATTCCAAATGTTGATGACTGGTCACAGGACCAGTTACCCAGAGGAACAATCTAAAGCAGGTCATGAATGTGATGTAATCAGTTATTACTGCCTGGGTTGCAAAGGCACAAAGAAACAAGATTTTCCTGAAGAAGGTCTTCAAAGGATACATTTCAACCTTGCATTATACCAAGGTTTATTAACAGGATCTGAATTTTGTCTGGCTGATGATGTAAAGCTACATACATCTTCAAATATAAGTCTGCTTTTTGATCACTTCTGCAGAGATGTTAAAGAAATCAGTTCCAATCAATGTGAATTCCCTTGGTGTGAAACAGACAGTTATGCTCTTGACTTGTATAGGAATGTGATGACACAGCAAAGAATGTGCTTATTACGTGAAGACACAAGTAGGCATGTGTGCTTGATAATGGATCACTTTGTAGACAGTGATACAGTGGATGCTTCCCATAATGTGGCTGAATCTTCCAGTGGTACTGAACAGTGTCTGCTATTCATTGCTCTTGGGCAAGGACTCCCTATGTCATTTCCCAGTAATAAACACTCATTTTCATACTGCACATGGTTCAACTTCAAGGATTCATCCAAATTGGCTTCTGCTTCTTCAGGAAAAGCTGCAAATCAAGATGATACAAACACTGTCATCAGCATCTATGAAGAAATCATGATGTCTCATTGGACTTGCTCAACCAAGTTTGAACAGATATCTAGCTGTTTTTTCCATGATTTCCATCCGCAATGCCTTGATGACAAATTACGAGACTCAGTGAAACCTAATATTGCTTCAAAAACTAAGAGAAAGAAAAGGAAGAGACAAAGAGGTTATGTTCATGTGGAAAATGGACTATCAAAATTCAAGTCTGTCATAGACTCTTACAGCCTTTGTAAACTACTTAATGATACAGACTACAAAAGGGTCTGTTTTTTGTTGCATCACTTTGTCTCTCAAAATATGGAAAATTTTGTGGTATACACCAACCCATTTTTGGACACCACCCTCAAGAGGAAGTCAACTTACTCCTCTCTTCATCCACAAGTTGTACATGTTTTGAGTGGTAAGTCAAAATTCCTGCCTTGCAACACCCTGTCAGCAGAAAGTTACCATTTAGAATTTGTATCTTTCAACCTTGCAGAAACTATGCAACATCCCAATATCTCCCTACTCCCTTTCCCTTTCTTTAATAAGGCCTACAGCTACATGTAAGTCAACACTTGGATCAGTAATGTATTTTGAATAATACTGTAGTGTACATTTCTCAATTTTAAAAGTAAGTCATACTTCTTTTTAATACAAAAAGCTAATATGAAATCATACATGCAGTTGCCTGAAAAAAGAAATGAGAAATTAACAAGCAAAAATACATTTAGCACTTATGAGGCGGTAAAAGAAACGTGGAAACATGAAGAAGGGGGGAAAAAGGATCAAACACTTGTACATGTAGGCAAACGCAGCAGTTGCGTTAGTAATTAGCATCATCTTGCTATCATTAGTACAATGTGGAAGCCTGCAATTACCCTAATCCTCTTATCAGTACGTGCATTGCCAAAGGCTACTCCTCTGGATCATTTCTAATGATTCGACTCTAGATTGGATCTGTTCAACAATGATTAGCTTTTGTAAGAGGCTACTTTGCTTATTCTACTGTACATAAACTGTATTTAGAAATTTATTCTGATTTCAGTATTTTCCTTTGGTATGTTCTTGTACTGATCTATAAGTCATCACTTTTAAAGAGTACATAAAAACAAAATTTGATACATGTGTTCAAACATGAATTCTCTGACAGTAATCAGTAGTTGAAATGAGAGAAAAATTTCAAAGCTTTTCCTATAAATCTGAGAAGCCTTCTTTGTACCATGAAATAGAAATTTACATGTACATGTATGTATGCATGTAAAGTGCTGTATGTATGTACATACATACAGCATGTATGTGTGTACATGTATGTACATGTATGTACATTCGAAAAATATGAACATTGCTGTGCCACATCTTTTTGCATGATTAGAACTTAATTTCTCAACATTGTTAGCATTGAAGTTTGGGTCAGATTTCGACTTCCTTGACACATTATCTAGTGACCATGGTGTCTAGCATGTGCGACAAGGCAATTCTTCATGAGCGATTAAAATAAACCTTACTGCGCAGGGCTGTGGAAGGGGAAAATGTCGAGCAGATTTTTTATTGGCAAATTCTGTCCATGATTTTTTACTTGATACGTGATATGGAAAAGTGATACTCAAAGCAAATGTGCCGCATGGTATGTAATATAAACCCTGTATCATTTTTTATGTCTTAAAAGAGATATAGAGTTGTACATTCTGTAAGTGAAGTACCCTTTACATGTAGTTGTAACTCACCTTGTGAGTGCAGAATTATATTTGTATGATTCTGTGTCTAGTGATTCTTTATACAAAACTCAGACACCAGTTGGTATATCATGTAAAATGTATTGCCTCTAGAGATACATGTAATAGTAGAATCACAGCTGCGCAACCTGTTAAAAATCAGATGATTTGAATTTACAGCTCTTTTGAAATGAAAATATTCAGAGATAATGAAATGAATAAAGCTAATATTTTTTAGTAACGTAAACAATATATAATGACCCTTCCCAAATCTGCGCTACCTGTATGTACACGTATAGTTACTGCATGCTATAACCGAGACACCTTTGCCATTGTTTTGTTAATTGTGAATTCATGATAATTGTAAATATGTTTCATACATTTGAAGCATGTTTGTATTGTCTGTGTGTATATTACTGCAAGTATATTGCATGCCTGAAACTGTACATTTGAATGGAATTAATAAATGTGTGATTTGGTTTGACTATATGTATGCAAACTGACATTTGAAATCTAAACATGTGCATGAATGATGAATCATGTGCATGAGTTGTGGACATTTCTGACATTTTCTATTTGATGCATGAATGTTTGTTGATTGAAAGAAACAAACAATGTACGCCCAGTAAGAGCTACATTTAGTGTGAAGCATGGAGATAATGCTACTTGGTACTAATAGAACCTGCTTGCTTATTTAATTTAGGTAGAGGCATTTGTATTAGCCTACAACTGATGAGCATACAAATATGAATTGTTGTATATGGGAAGCATAAAGAATAAAATGAAATAAGTTGTTTATGCAGCTATTCATATGCAAAGTAGACGAAAATATGATATAGCTTACAAATGATCAATTATAGCATACAGTTTAAATAAAACGGTGACAAGCATTAGTTGGCATAGTGCATGGGTAAATAATTTGAATTTCATGTATTGGAATCATTTTACCTGATGGTTAATGTAGGGAGAATGAAAAAAAATACTGAAACCACACAAAGCGATGTGAAGTGATAGTATTGAAATTGCAACAACTAGCAAAATAGAAGAAAAGATATTGAATAGCAGGTTATTGTATTCCCTAAAAGTAAAATTGGATACAGCTCTATCATTTACATTGTAGGATAGCAATTTCACTATTTAACCACTATGGCTGCTAAACCTACCACTTCCACTACAACTAACACTGCCTTATACATTCACTACAACTAATATTACTATTAATATTACTAATCCATGTACATGTGTGTATGCTATATGTCTTTAGTGATTACCATACAACAAATACATGCATCTTTAAGTAACACCAGTGGGATAAAGATCAATTGAAATAATTGATACATATTTTACTAAATCAGTAAAATGTATCTCATGAGATTTTCACTAAGTAATGTGAAATATTTCATTATTTTGTTTGGCTTGTGAAGGGTACAATATTCAACCTAGAATGATGATGCCTTGTGTAGAATAGTCATCTTCATTCATTCATTCATTCATTAATCCATTCTTGCATTCATATGTAATGTCTCAATTTCATGCATCACTTCATCCATAACTTAATATTGATATTTAATGGACTTGTACAATTGTGTTTATTACCTGCTGAGTAAGTCAAATCAACAGTTTTTATTCAATATATTTATATATGATTTCAATTGCATATACATGTAGATGTATTGGAAGCATTTAACATAAATATCTAGACATAATATAAACCAATGCTTGCCCTTCAATATTGTGAAAATGATGAAGATTTTGTTACTATCAACCCCCTTTTGATAATTTGATTGTAATTGTATTGATCTACATGAATAATAATTTTTCAATGTTTAATTATTACATTTTCATTACTCACATCCTCTTAATGAATGAAAATAATATGACAGCTATTACAGTTGTTGGGTTCAGTGCTGATTGTAAATTAGTTATTTGCATGCTGACAATAACATTTAATTGGATAGCTGACATTGATAATGGTAGTGATTGTCATAAATCAGGGAGGATGAAGAAGTACATCTGAGATAAATGCAAATTCTCTTGTGGAGAGATTAAGAATTGACAGATAAGATACCTACATGTATATAATCACTTTCAATTCTTGGATTATTTCAGATCAATAGAATAAACAGAAAAGCAACTAGACATGTATTTATCATTTCATACAGAAAAAAGGAAAATTAGAACTTTGTTTGATTTCTTTACTTTGAATTCTGTTCTTTCAGATCAAGCTGACAGTACTATTAACACAGAAGAACCTGTTGAGATTGATGTAGAAACCCAGAAACAAGAGGACAAAGATGCAAAAGAAGAGGCACAGGATTCAGGAACAGCTCAAGAGGATGGAGAGAAAGACCCTAGGGAGGAAAATAACCACAAAGAACCCCATGAAGCAGATGCTGATAGAAGTAATGTTGAAGCAACTGATTCACATGCCCCAGAGGATACTCAGACTCCACCTGCAGAAGATGTCCAGCCAGAAGATCAAACCCAAGATCCTCCTCAAAAGGAAGCAGAACACCAACAAGAGGCAGACAAGGGCCCTGGTCATGATAGAGATTCATCACATGAAGAAAAGAAAGAGGAAATTGAAGGTACCCCAGAAAAAGTCGAGCCTGATAGTGCTCCTGAAGGAGGAATTACAACTGAAGAAGACAATGGTGAGGAACCAGCTTCAGAAAATGTAGGAGAAATGCAAGCAGATGCAGATAAAAAAAATGAGATTCAGCCGGATTCTATTGACCCAAGTCCTTCATTTGAAGTTATAGATGGCACCACCCTCTACATGAATGATTTGGAGCCCACACCTATGCCTGAACAACCTTTAAGCCAAGCAGAAACTGGAGAAAATTCACAACATATCCCAAGTACTGACCAGGGTAATGTTTTTACAGTACGCGCTAGTGATGTTGTAAATGTTGTACCTAAAGAAAAAGACATACATAAAGAAGAGGAGGGAAGTGATGAAAGTGATGTTGGTCCTCCTTCAAGCTTTAGTGTCAAGAGTGAAGAAGAAATTGATCCTGAAGCTTACAGAAATATCCTCAACAGACTCCATGCCAACCCTGAACTGAGGGACAAAGAAGGTGCCATACAACAGGAGATGCTGAAAATTCTGCGGGACCCAGAACTGAAAAAGAACCTTCTTGTAAAGCCTCGAGAACTTAAGAAAGACATCCTGTCTCCATTCAGTGCTCCACCTGCAGCTGGAGATGCTGTTCAAATGAATCAAGGACAAGGGCACACTGAAAATAATCTGGATCAGAAGACACAGGATGTAATGTTAGATGAAGCTACTCATCATCATTCATCACCTGGTGATTCTGATGAAACTCCTCGCTCAGCAGCAGCAGGACCAGACATTGTAGAAGGAAGACCAAGTAGCCCTCTTGATATAGATTCACCAGGAGACATCAATCCTGTGGATCCTTTGTCTCTTATACGTAAAGAAGGTGCGGAGACATCTCATTCCCCTCATGACAATACTGATATTGCTGAAGAGATCCTAGCAAAGTCAGGAGATAATCCCTCAGGTGAACATCTTCAGCCATCAATGCAACATGTTCCTGATGATCCCTATGATCCTGTTAAGCTGGCTGCCAAACTGAACACTGTGAAAGGATCAAATCCTGATCTGTTTGTTGATCCTGCTCAAAGGGACCTCAACGATGATCCTGCCAAGTTAACATTGGAGGATCAGCAAGAATCAGTGAACCAGAACAACCAAGAAGCCTCACCAAATGATTCTGAAATAGTACCACCCTCAAGTACAGAACAGGTAGAAGAAAAGGTAGAAACCAATGAACATCAAGAAGTTCCTTCTCCACACATAGATTCCCATCTTCCACCTGGTATAGATACCAGTCCAAATGTAGAAGAACTGATTGGCAGCAGCTATGGGGAGCCTGGATTACGCAGCAGCACGCGGGTGAGTTGATGTGTTGTTTCTTTACATAAACAGTTCCAGCACTTTCTTTGCGACTTTTAGAGATCTTATCTCATCACATTTTCTTGATACTGGGTCTCTTAGCTGTCTCTCATCTCCAAATGTATATTGATTACAAGATATAAGACTTTTTATTCTGAATGCAAGTGTTTCCATTTAATACTGAATAATCTGATTTGTTTAAAAGTTTATTAGATTTCATCACAACGTTTCACTACATTGAAGTACCTTTAATATTTAATAACATACTAGATTAGACTAAATATCACTCATCGGTGATGGCCCTCATAGTTAAGTTTGCCTGTAACCTTTAACTGATTAGTTTCCCCTGCAGGTCGATGAAGAAACCCCAGATGATGGGGAAGACCCAAATCACTACCATCCCATGGATGAGATGGACCAGGAAAGACCCGAGGATGCAGTCCCTAATACTGTTAACCAGGAAGTGGGCTTGGAGGACAGTCATGAACAAGAGGGCTTCCATCATCAGATCTACACGAAAGAGGAGAATGGTGTGCTCCAGGATGATGGGGTCACCATAGAGGAAGTACCAGAGCACCAGGAGGAGCTAGTCGAGATGAGCCAGGGAGATGACTGGTTTGGAGTCATGGTGAAGAACCTGGAGCCAGCTTTTGAGGCTATAAATCAGTCCATCCTCAGGCCAATATTTGAAATGGTAAATGATTTAACCCGAAAATGTGCCAATGGAAGTAGATGACTAATGCTCTCACAACCTTTGGAAAAATCTTCTTAACTTGTACACAATGGAATAGAATTTGGAATGGCACGAAGTTCAAAATCTAAGGAAGTATTGTCTTCAGGTTGTAACCCGTCCCATGTTCATAGATGCTTAACATGTTTTTTTCTATTGTAAATTTGCACACACGTTGTGTACTTAATACATATTTCATCATTATTACCTGTTTGATATTTTATTCATTGCTCCTTCATTGCCGCGGTAATGGGATATGTTGTATCTACCCCAGAATTTCCCTGTGAGTTAACTCAGTGATTGCTTTTAAAGATGTTAGATAGTCCACAAAATCAATTTGTGGACTCCCAAGAAAATATATTCATCAATATCTTCAGAAGGTCCAAACAATACTCGTGTTTTGAAATATACAAAACATGCTACAAATTTGTGCCTATTTCCTCTTATCCAAAACTGCTTAAAGGCACAGTTGTCTATCACTTTGTAATAACTCTTCTCTTTACAAGTAATGTATGTTATAAAGGGATTTCATTTCTTTGATGACAGTTGCCGACTGAGTTTCAGCGGGCCATTCAGCAACCCAATTTCCTTGGTATCCCTTGGATGTTTATCATCATCTGTGAAGTATCCACAATGAGTTTCTTCATGCTCGTGTTCTGCTGTTGGGTAAGTAGTGTAGTGGGAGGTTGTGCAACATAAAACAATCATATTATCGGCTGGAGGCCTAGGGACTGATTACACATGTCTTGGTCTTGTATGATGAGAGAAGAGCTTGCACATTTTTGATCATCCGCTTACATTTCAACTCACATCCAGAGGTGGATGAGTGTACTTATTTTAAGTGTTGCATATTATTATGTGAAATTGAAATTTGTGAAGATTATTGTTGTTCTCTTACAAATTCAGTTTCACCTTGGGATTTGTTGGAAAGAATTTATCGATGAAAACCTGCAGTGACTCATATTTTCATCTGGCAAATTCATATTCTTTTGATAGCAATCAGAAGAATATATAAATCTGTTTCTTTAAACTTGTGATCACTTACAAGTATATATTTTGTATTTTTCATTTGCTCCAACCCCATACAGGTTTGCAGTTCAAGAAGGAACAGAAGTAAGTGAAGTTCTGATTTTTCTTTTATCATTCCAAATGATCATGCCCTTACTTTAAAGCTATTTGCAAATATGGTAAACAAAAATCATGTTGAGAGCTATGAGTCTTGTTTACTCTGTGATAATGGTGATTGGAATGGAGTATTTGATATCACTCAAGGGTTCTATTAATTTGAGGTTTCACACAGTTTTAGACTTGTTTTTATTCATTTATATGTTTAAGACTTATTGGATTTGCATGTACAATGTATGCAATGTATTTATATAGAGCAATGTATCTCTGTACGATGTAAACTTTAGGAAATTATATTCATTTGTTGTTCTGTAAGATACATGCCCCAACGTGCTCAAAATTGCTCTGTGGTCTATTTCAAACACTACCCAAATTCCTAACTTTAACCCTGGCCCAACAGTGTACCTACACCTAAACCTAACCCTAAAACCCCAATCGCAACCCTAACCCTAACCCTAACCCTATATCTTTGCCAAAATAAAGCCCAAAGCATGTGCCGCTGGAGCATGTGTCTGATCACTCCTATTTAAATATTTACAGCTCCTGTGTTTTATTTTACTCCCAGGTATCCATGATAGTTTAAGTCGTGAAGTAGAGCTTCTGACTGCTCAGAAGGCTGAAGTCATGGATGCTCTTGAGATGACCAATACTCAGTTCCAGAAGCAGAACCTGGAATACTTTGAGCTCAAGACTTCGACCGAGCGTACTGGCAGTGACAAGTCCAAGCTTGAGGTATTTATTTCAAAGATTTGTGGTTTAATGTTGCTTTTATATAGGATGTGAAGTTAAAGATAAAGTGGAGTTCTGGTCTTGCAATTACATTGTGAAAGAAACTGTCTCAAAGCAATTGGGAAAGGTTGACCATGTCTACATAAGAATTGTTTTATACTGTGTTGTTTTGGAATCATCAAAATAGATAAGAAATAGACCGCTTCTGTAATGTATACAAATTTATGCACATTTCTTCTCTGAGCACCTAGTGACGAGCTATTCCATTAACCTGCTTTTAATAATTGAGCCTCAATGCTTGGAATCCAGTTTGCATATATTACTTGTTACTATGTCCGGCAAGTCTCGGGCAGGTTTTCAGGTTGTCGAGAACAACCTTTGTTAGAAAGGTATGTATAAAATTTAAATACATTACCGAACCCATCTATTGACCCAATCTCACTGAAAAGCACATGTACTGCACACAGAAATGGGTATATGGAACAACACACACAAGTGGCATGAATGTTCGGCCCGAACATTTCAGCTATTTCTGGTCATATTTCGAATATGAGGGCATTTGAAGAGCAATCCTTTTCAGGCGATTTCTCTACTATGATCTTCTGAAGAACTGACATAAAAGGAATGAGAAAGCTGACAAATTATTTTTCACCTTTCCCAGAACTCGACCTTCCCTTTGATATGTGCTGAGGGTTTTATCAAATGGGATATAATTGCAATAATAAATGAAAAGTATGCTGTGAGATATGAATTAGATTAATTCATGTGGATTGTCTTCACTTTCATTTCTTTCTTCCCATTGGAAGTACTTTCTGATTGAATGGATTTACTGGGATGAATTCAGGAAATGTATGACCAATGTACGTGCATTTGCTAAAAAAGTAACATTAAATGATGCTTTTATGAGGTACATGTAAGGATTTATTTGTTGATTTTGACTCACTGTCTCTGGGGTGATATTCTTCTTAGATTTGTTTATGAAGAATTACTGTGTTTTAATCTACAGACTAAATACAAGGAACTAAACAGAGCCTCAAAAGACCAACAGCAAGAGACTGAGCAGATTAAAGCAGCCCTCAAGAAGAAAACAACAGAGAATGAATCCAATCAACAAAAGGTAGACCAGTGTTCTCAATTACTGCAATATGAGATAAGATAAAATGAGATTAATGTCATTATTAATAATTCCTGTGGATGCGTGTTGAACATATTCTGCTTTTTTGTTATTATGTAGGATTGTAAATTACTTATTATATCAAGTGTGAAATTTATTTCATGCTTTTATATGATTTTAAAAAAAATTTTGTTCTAATGTAGGTAAATTTAAATAATAGAATTTTTTGATCTTTTTCCATTGTTTTGATTGGATATGATGTATAGATCTGAAGGTCATTTCTTCTATAAAAAAAAAAATGATTGTTTTTGCTTAGCTGATTGAATGGTTTATTAGTTTCATCAAAATCAAAAGGTTCCCTATAAACACTGTAGCAAGATTTTGTAGTATATAGTCACTATAATTGCATTTTACTTTGTAAACAGTCTGTTAGAATTAAGGTGGTTCAATTTAGTATCATACCTTGTACACGATTGTAGTAGACATCTAAATGTTGATGATTTTTTTTTTTTAATTGGAATTTGGCATATTGAAATATACTTATTTCTTGAGGTCTAAATATATTGTCCTTTTGTTATTGCAGATTAAATCTCTGGAACAACAAATGAAGAAGTCACAGAAAGCAGTTTCAGATTTGAATATTCAAGTAAAAGATGTAAGTTGCCCAAAGTGAAGTTTTAATCCATTTATCCAGGAGGTAGAAATTACATGTTCAAAATAGAACAAATACGTATCTAGAATCTAGTACTGATTGTTATCCTTTCTCTTGTTCACTCTTTCCATAATAACTTGCATATCCAGGGTCTTCGTATGAACAGTTTTTATTCCGATTCTATATATGCAAAACAACTGTATAAGTCTTTATCATGGTGTTGATACTTGTCGGTGGTTCTTTTCATCAGAATGGAGAGCAAATGATGCTTTATTAATGAATGGAAGATGCAAAGTTATCATGAACAGACCATGGATACATGTATTTGGTTCTGTTTAAATTAATTCATTGTAAGTCAAACCTGCTTTAGCGACCTCCTGTATAGAAAGACCACCTGTCTATAAAGAGCACAATTTTTGTTTCCCTTGAAAAGTGTTTGTCATTGAAATGTGTATTAAAGGAACCTGTACATAAAGACCACTTTTCTTGTCTCCCTTGAGCGGTCTTTATATACAGGTTTCACTGTATATGTCTTTAGGTGAATGTGGTTTGATTACTTTGTCAATTCACAGCTTCAAGGAAAAGTGTATGCTGGTGAGGAAGAATGCTCCCATCTCAAGCACAGCATGACTACATTAGAAGAACAGAATCAACAACTTGGCACCAGCAAAGAAATGGTAAGGTACCAGTCTTCTTCACATCACTTTTTCTTACCAGATTTTATCCATTAAGCAATATCTTACCATGTCTTGGTGAGTCCAAATTTGTCCAGATTATGTTTTGAAAGGTAATCTTGTAGTTTATAGTAGATTGATGTATTCATCACTAACATTCACTGGACCTGTATATTAATGCAAGTTAAATCTTACTTTAACATGTACATACTGTTGCAGTTGAAATGTAATAGACAAAGAGAAAATCTTGTACTGTATATGCATTTTGACTATGAGACTAATTTTTGTTCTTTTGTAGAATGTTATTGTTACAATGAATCATCAAAAATGAATGAAAAAGAGTCTGATTACCTATATTCCTTTGAATGAAGACAAACTTGACATAACATTAATGGAAATTTGACTATATTTCACATGCAACTAACAAATTTATTTTACTGTTTTGTTCCTTGGAAGCTGGAAGACGAAATTAAAGGATGGCATGAAAGGTGAGTGATAATGTTATATATCATATATTTCATCCTTAGTGAGAATTATGAGGAGTGGGATTTCATGGAAATAGTCATTTTTAATGCTTTGAAGTGTATGAAATCCTGCTGTAACTTGGAAATGATATTTCCACCATGGTTAAATCTTTGGAATGGCATCATTTCATGGAAATAGTCATTTTTAGTGCTTTGAAGTTTTTGAAAACCTACCATAACTTGGAAATGATATTTCTACCATGGTTAAATCTTTGGAATGGCATCATAATGAGAGGATGAAGTGTATACAGTCGTGGTGTGAACTTGCGATTTCTTTAATGTATGTCTGTAATGTATAAGTTTGCCATTAAGACAATTTACAACTTGAAAATAGTTTTGTTGTTTCAAATTTGACTTCTCCGATGACATTTTTATACCTGCAGAGTCTCTGAACTATCAGAACAGATTCAATTGATGACATCAGAGAAGAAGGACATGGATGAATCAATAACATTCAAAGATAATGAAATTGAGGTAAGTTGCAGAAAAAAGGGAGAATTCTTTTTCTTCTCAGTTGATCATTTTTATCTCATTTTCATATACTGCTTGCAAAGTTTGTACATGTACCTTCCTCTTGCTCTTAAAGTACTATCTATAATGAAGCTTCTTCACATTTATCAGTGAATATTTATATAAAAGTTCTGCAATATTTTCTATGTCACAAAATTTGATAATGCATACTACTCTAAATAAGATGAGATGTTATGGTCAAGAGAAGAAGATGAGATGTTAGTGTCAAGAGAAAATATTATGTCATAACTGTATCAAATTACAGTGGACAATCGTCAGTTTTGTTTTCATTATCTGGAATATGTTTTTAATGGGAAAACCTGCTTACATTTGTTAAATGCATATCCTGAAACATACTAAGATCATGTGTTATGTACATTTGATCTCAGGTATTAAAGGACTGTCTACTACAACTAAAAGGATTAGAACATATTCAGAAAGAAGGGCCAGGTAAGAAATAATTCTCTCTCTTTCAATATGATATTGTAGAACTAAGAATACTTGTATGATTTTGTAAAATAAATCATTTTATACAAGTGATATGCAATGCCATGTTTCAAAGATGGTGTGGGTTAACATCAGCTCTGCTGTACATTTGCTGAAATAACTAGTTTGAAAATCGCTATAGCGATGTTATTTATGTGTTGTGTTGGGCAAAAAACAACTTTACTGAAAAGGTTTTGCAACATAGGAATTTCTTCATTACTTCAAGTGTATTTTCTTTTTGTCCACAGAGGTTGACTCAGAATCCAGAATACAACAGCTGATGGATGTCACAAGAGTAAGGAAACATTCTCCCTTCTTGGATATTAGATAAAGTGACATTGGAAATCATTATTTCTGTAGTATTGTTTCAATTGCAACTCCATATTTCATGATGTCAGATATGTTACCTGTATTTCCTGGGAGGCATTTCATCAAGTGTCTTGTCAGTGATTTTTACCAACAAATTTGCTCTCAGCCAATCAGATGCAAGGATTTCAGTAGCTTATAACAGTTATGCAACTTGTCACTGATGACAAGTTTTATGAAACAGGGCCCAAGAGGCAAGTGTCAAACTGTGTTCGACAATGGAGTATTGTCTATTGGGATAAAGAAGAGCTAGTCTTTCATTATGAGTATGAAAAGGAGCATCTTTTACAAAGATTTGTATTATGAATGCATTTTGTTGCCAAGATAAATGCAGCTTGATGTAGCTCAATAACAGAATACATGTCTTATTTAACCATAAGTTTTGAGACAAAAGAGTTCAACTTTGTGGGAGCAGTATCGAATAGTAATTCATTAATTTGACTTTCAGTCAAGAGATCCTTGCTCATTGCGTATCTGTGTAGACAGGGCATCTTATCAACTTTTGCTTCTCTCAATCCAGGTATAGAGTGGGTACCAGGTATGATTTATTCCTTGCTGTGTACTGTACAGTGATGATATCTTCCAGAACTAAAGCTAGGATAGCAATTTCCAAAGTACACAAAGACATTGTTTCATATGTATGATGTCAAGTGCAAGGTATTTGTCCTATAAGTTACCAAATCATCAAAGGTTTTGTAAACCAGGGCCCTTTATAAAACTTGTTATCAAATAACTACCCCTTTTCTATGACAAATTTGCTCTCGGCCAATCAGATTCAAGGATTTCAATAGCTTATAACTATTATTGCATCTTAATGACAACAAGTTTTATGAAACAGGGTCCCTGGGATGGTATTCTGTAAACAATGTTATCTTTTATGTTAGTAAAACAATGTTAAATTTTATAAGAAGTCAAAATTAGGACAAGTCTTTGGTTAACTTCTGTGCAAAGGTGAAGATAAGAGAGACATCTGCATCAGCACTATTGTATGTAAGTGCTTATTACTTGCAATATCAGTTTTTTATGAACTTATTACAATTAACATTTTTTTCCTTAACATAAAAGATAACATAGTTTTCAGAATATGGCCCCTGGTGATTCTGTCAAGCTGTTAGCCCTACAAGAGCTTCAATAAGGCCAAATAAGAAGGAAAATGACATTTGCAATGAATTTTTGTATGAATTGTTTTTTTCTTATTCCTGGTAATGCATGGGACAGCAAATTACCAAATACCTTTGACATGCCCCACTATACCAAAAGTAGATTATCATTTGGTCTGCTGAGAGACAGAAGGGCATTAACTCTTATATTTGAACACAGAGTTAACACCCTTCTGGCTCTCAACAGACGATTTATTATCATTATTTGCTCACCTGTCTCTGTTTCCTTCCATATCAGGTGAATGCTAAACTGTCCCTAATCCAGAAGGAGCGTGATGAGCTTGAGGAGAGATTAGACCAGGAGGTGAAGTGTAGTAGGGAGCTGGAATCCAAGGTGGGTGTACTCAACCATGAGATTGATGCACTCCGCATGGAACATTCCCAGGCACAGAGCAACCTGGGTGAAACCAAGACAAAGATGGAGGTCCTTCAAGAGTACTTCAAGGGAAAAGAGGTTGAGTTACAGAGGTAGGACAAGTTCCAACTTGCACTCAATTACATCTGTTCTAGCCCTCTTTTGCATTATAAAAACAGACCATATGATGTATCAAACAATTGTTGTAGAAATAACATAAAGGAGTTTGAATGCGACACCATAAAAGACCCTGGAGTTCATTACATTCAATCAGAAGACTTGGTTTTCTTATTCATTAGATTTAAATGATGGTGAATAAATTCCTCATTTGTTCCATTTTTCTTCCTCTACAGTGCGTCCCCCAAAAAAGTTAACAGTTGGGAAAAGTCTCCCAAAATAAATATTTCAAAATATTTGTAGGAAATTTTCATACTCGAGGATAGATTAGAGTCTCTTCCATCAAATGACACCAAAATATGTGATATGAGATACGTAAGAACATACAGAGAACAGAACCTCTTCTTTGATAAATTGTCTATTATTGATCAAATATGAATATTTATAAGCCTTTTCATGACACTGCACACTGCTGATACCAGCCAGAAGAAATACCAATTCTTGTCAAGTCAGGATTTTGCACCTTTTCACAAAAGGGGTCTTTGCTCACTCGAGCGTTAAATATTGCCACATATTTTGGTGTCATTTGATAGAAGAGATCCTAAGCTATCCATATGAAATTTTGCTTCAAATATTTTGAAATATTTATTTGGGGAGACTTTTTTTTTGACTGTTAACTTTTTTGGGGGATGCACTGTATTTTATATCAGTTCTGCTTTAGGAAAGTCCAGTAATCAATATGTAAATAGAAATAGTAGATTGCGAAAAAGAATAAAGACACATTGAAATCTCTTTAATTTGCTGAAAGGATGCTCCCAATGCAGTTGTAAAACAATCTATTTTTACAGGATTGCATAGTACATGTAATTAAATTTAGATATTACTACCATATTTTTATCTCACTTTTTGTTCCAAAACATTGCACTCTGTGATTCATTCTTTTTTGTAATGTGACAGGAAACTTGGAAGGGAGGAAGCATTAAAATTACAAAGTGAAGAACAACTGACGTCACTGAGTGAGAAAGCAATCAATGCCGAAGTAGATTTGAATAATTACAGGTAAGTTACTCCGAAAATGGTCATAATGTGGAAAATTTATCTGCTGCTATCATTATAAACAAGATAAATTATAAAATTGGGCAATTTTAGAGTATATAATGTAAGAGATATTATCCTAGTCCCTACATATTTGTTGGAATATCACATGGAAGTGCATGGGTCATTTTGGACTATGCTTATTTGTGCTAGGTGAAGCACTATATAGATACACCATAATATGAAATATGTCAGTTTGTACAACAGTTATGCTTATGTTTCCTTCTCGTCTACTTCTTGTTTTGCAGACAACAAATAGCAGATCTGAAATCAGAGTTGGAGAAATCAGAAAGGAATTATAAAACCCAGGTGAGCTTTGTGAAAGATATACTGCAAATTGATTGTGTTTGTATGAAATAATGCTGTTTCCAAATGTTTTTATGTCTTTACAAGATATGAAACTGTTCTTTTATTAGTTACCAACCCAAATGAGGGTGTATCAGTCAAATTTATTTGCAATTGTTTGTTTGTCAAGAGTAAATGTACACTATTTGTGTCATTGTTGGTCAATCAGATTGATAGTTTTCATACTACAGGATTCAGTGTTTTTTTTTTTTTTCAAATAATGTTTCATGATGTTCTTATTTTATCTTTATAGATTGCTGCTCATGAAAAGAAGACACATGAACATTGGGTAAGTAAAGAGTGTGCATAAAATAACTTGTCAAATTTTGTATTTTCACTTGCTGAATGATGTCCTAGATGTTCATATAAATTGTATTTAAAACAAAAAATATGATAAACTCTATTCCTCTATCAAACTTAAACTATATAAGACCAGAATGGCTGGAATGTTATCTTTCTAATCAAGGATAGTCCCTTTTTTTTCAGTCATTATTTGGAGGAGCATTGTGTTTATATTTACAATATAATAACATATTTGTAAATACCAGTGCACATTTTTCTCTCTTTTTTGTTCACCCAGCTATCCTCTAGAACTGCAGAAAGAGAGCTTCAAGAAGCTAAGAGAGAGGCTGCTTCATTAAGACATAGGTATGGATGGTTTGATCTACTATTGTGTCTATAGTTGTTTGGATGGTGTGACCCGCTAAATTGTGATTGGACATTTGCATAGGTGACATTTCCTGTAGGCTTTATTTTGTCTAGATCTAGGGTTAGGGTTGTGATTTGGTTGTAGGTCTGGTTTAAGGTTAAGTATAATTTTGGCTACAGGATCAAAGTGAATTCATTTGGTTCAAAAAATTGATGTTGGAGAAATTGTTGCTGGAGCATGTGTCTTACAACCATGATCAATATACAGGGTACCCACGGTCATGGAAAAACCTGGAAAGTCATGGAAAATGACAAAAATTCTCCCAAACTCATGGAAATCGATCGTGGGTGTGGGCTGTATGTGGCTATGGCAGCCTTCTATCACAAACATGAAATAATATATATCATTGTGTGGTATTCGTAGGCTGCTTGGATGCCGCACCCATACCAAAATCATACTTATCTGGTCGTGCAAAAAGGCAAAATGGGTCATGGAAATTCATGGAAAGTTATGGATTTGGTTCTCAAATTTCTGTGGGAACCCTGATGTAACCCAGTAATTGTTTGTGAGAAATTGTGGGTTGGTTTTTGTATGCACATCGCAGACAATTGGAATTTCTTCAGTGCTTACTTCTACAAGCAGTTGCCACAAGCATTCATGTAGATGAGAGTAAATTCAATGTTTATGATTTGCTCTATCTTAATTTCTAAAGATATATAATTTCAAAATTTTGCAGATTAACAGAGCTAGAAGGAAGGCGAGCAACATCAGAAAATGCTCCTCTTGTAAAGCCTCAGGCAGCAGCACCATCACCTATGAGTAAGTACACAAGTAGAAAATTTATTGACACAACACTCTTCATCATTGCTTTACATGATATCTCACAGGGTCATGGAAAGCTTATGACTAGTGGTTTATTTGTGCTTAACCCTTCAAAGGCTGGAACAAATCTGCTAAACGTTTAGCAAACTTTAAACAATGCCCTCAGTTTTGATCATGAATATCTTTGTACCAATAGGGGGCTTCACCTGTACAAAATGAGAGAAGATGAAATGTGAAATCCCTGTAATTCTTTTTTGTCATGAATGGGTTTTTTTTTTCCCCCCATGGATACCAGTTTAAGCTGAAGAGTGAAGGTCGCAAATTTGTTATCCTTTCCCCACCATGATTAGTAACATTTATAGTAACAATTTTGATTCATGAAATAAGGTTGAGTATATTATCACTTTTGAGTTTTATATGTGAAAAGTAATAATTTCATCAGTGTAGCATCAAGTTCATGACCATAAGACCATGAGTTAATGTACATAATATAGTAGTACTGGGTTCTTGTATAGTGCACATGTCTGTCAGACTTGACACTCCAGGCGCTCCACAATTATTACCTAGCATGGCTGCTCTTACGGTACTCTAGCATTTCAAGGAATTAATTTCTGCCAGATACCCATTTACCTCACCTGGGTCAAGTGTGGCAAATGTAGATTAATGTCTTGCCAAAAGACACTAGTGCTGGGCCAGGGATTCGAACCCTGTACCTTGTGGTTCACAGTCCGGGGACTTATCCACTAGACCGCAACACCTCTACCTCGACATGTAGATTATTAAATTTGTGATTTTGCTTGTGATTACATTTTGCTTTTTGATTATTTTCATCCCAAACAGGAGTAGTATCTCCTTCATATGGACCAAAGTGAGTATAAATCAAATGGAAAAAATATAATTGAAAATTCCTTCCAGAAAATGTGGAAATAGGCAGATGTGCATTTTAGAAACAAGCCACAATTTCTGCCAAAACTTTAAGCAGTAGTAGTCATTTTAAAGGCTGGCTTAGTGCAGTTTTGTCTCATTATTCATTTGTAACGTGGGATGTCGTGTTTACAGACTCATTCAACTAACATGAACATAATTTGAATCTCAGATCATATGAAAATATATTGAGGAAAATACTGTCAATGAAATAATATCCACTTGGAGATACTGATTAAAATCATGAAGCACTTTGACAATTTTTTCCACAAGTAACATTCTCTTTCTTTCATCATTCCTCAACAGTGATAGAAGCAGCAAAATGTCCAGGAGAGGTATGTATCTATGCTCCATGTCTTCCGTGTATTCAAAAGACATTTCTTGTAATGCATTCACATATATGAATGCTTCTATGTTGCTAAAATCTATTTTCTTTTTTGTTAGTAACCATTTTGTATGCCTTATTGTTTTTTTTTCTTTCTTTTAAATCTTTGAATATTTCAAGGTCAAATTTGGTTGGAAAACATTTGATACATAGTAAACATGTCCTGTTGTGAAGAAACATATGTCAGAATGCTTTGTGAAAATCAATGGCTAGCATTTAGATGTACATTGTAGTATGCCCATGCCATGGATTAAGATGAATTACTGTATACCACTACTTTCATGTAGAATTTATGGTGTTTTGGAGGAAAAAATGTTTATCATGTTGCACAGAATTTATGAAAGTTTGGTATGTATCAATACTAATGAAAGCAAGTTCATGTTTCTTGTCTCCCTGTATCAGGTCCAAGCAGGAACAGCATAGTAGAAGCAGATGCACCATCACCACCATTAATTGACCCTCGTCATAGAGGTTCACCAGGATCTAGGACGAGGATGTCCCCACCCATGATGGACAGGGACATGCCTCCACCCCATCCTGATGACTACCTCCCGCCCCCAATGCACCGTGATATGGGCCCCTCCCCCTACCGAGATGTCTTGCCACATCACCCAGACTTTGGTCCGCCAGGTCCTGGGCCTTACGATGATCCGTACGGCCCCCCTCCTCCCCATGGGCCTCCACCTGGTGGCTTCCCTCCAGATTTCGGACCCCACCCTGACGATATGGAATTTGGCCCCCGTGGCCCCCCTCCTGGGGACTTTGGTCCCCCAATGAGATTCCCACCTCCAGGAAGGGGAGAGTTTGATCCCCATGGTCCGCCTCCTCCAATGCCTATGGATCCAGGCTTTGACCCCATGTTCGGACCACCACCACCCCATGGAAGGGATCCCATGCTTGGTCCTGGGCCTGGTCCTGGACCGTTCCCTGGAGATGGCCCACCTCCCTTTGACAGAAGAGGCCCACCTCCTTCAGGTAATTAATCTACCCCTGTAATTCCTTGTTAGATTGCTTTCTGCCTGTACTGAAAATTTGAAATGAAGCCATTCTAGGGATTATTTTGAAATTTTAAAATGGTCAAAAATGTTTGCTGTAACTGCAAACTATTGTAATCAGTTTACTGCAAATCACCTCTGTCTCAAATTCTGTGTTATACAGTGTATACATGAACATGTAATACTCATGTGGTGCATATTCTTCAGGGGGATTCAATTTCCAAGAAGAATATATGCTCCGTAGTTCGGGTTGGAAATCCCATGCAGTGTTCTTTTCCATGAGAAATAGTTTCTCAGAATAGTAATCATACATTTATTTTAGTCCAACAATTACATTTTCTCTTTCAAATTAACATTGAATTAACTTGAATATCTTAAGAAGTGTTGAATAATCAAAATTATTCACTTATTTTTCTCTGTTTTTCTTTTTCCATGACAGGCATGAGACCAGGCAGTAGAACTGGACCTCCTGGTCCTCCTGAGGGCCCAATGAGTGGTCCTAGAACATCATCCCCAATGGTTACACCTGATGGCCGACGGGTAAGAACTGTTCCTATCAATAAGCCAGTTAATGTATTACAATATGCGCAGGTAGAGGTCACCTGTACAGAGTACAATTTACCTTTATGAGCTGTTATTTTGTACGCACCACGATGCGCGCCAGTATGATTTTACTTGGTAATCAAGTAGCGTGTCCACCAAAACAAATGCGTATCACACGCATGCATGTACAAATTGGGGTCACTTCAGGGTCATTTGTAGCATGTACTAATTACGAACTGGCTTATTTAATACCATTCGTGAAAACAAAGGCAGCAGAACAATGTTCAAACTGGGGAATTGGACAAAGCTGGAACAAAAAAAAGTCTGAAAGAGAGCAAAATGAATAGTATAATAGTACATACATGTTGTCGCTGGTTTCGCGAAAACCGACGTATCTCCTGTACTTAAGCCTAAGCGCGTACATCAGTTCGCGAAACCAGTGACGATATTTAGCAGCCTCGGGAATTTGAGATGGAGAAGCATATTTCACCTTGCTCTGTAAAACCTATAATTGCAACAGAAATGGTATGCAGACATTTTTATTTTAATTCTACTATTACTCTAATATCGTCTCTCTGCCTCAACACTTTTCACGTAGGTTTCTACTTTCCTCTATTCTTTCTTTATAACTCATTTCGATCCTATTATTAACAATTTTAGACTTAAAATGACTTTGATTTAGGGTATTAACTGCCCATAAATTGATGATAAACGTCATCAAATTCATTCCATCTATATCACTATTGTTTTCTTTCTTTCTTTCTATAATCCTCCTTCATCAGCTTACTCTGTTAAGTGACCTAACTGATTTTTTTATCTCTGGTTCTATTTTTTTCTGTCCAGGGGTCAAGAGGTCAACCTCCTAGACAGCCTTCAAATATGCAGGCATAAGAGTGCTGTTTGGAAAGACCCAGATGCTGCTCTAAGAAACATCTTTTGCAACTGTTGGAAATCTTTATTTAAATTTAATAAAAACTGAATGTAAGCAAGAGATGAAAATGAAACTTATGAGAGAAACATCAACTAAGGTATCTTTTGGGGGGAAAAATAGGGGGAATATGAGTCAAGTGTTCATTTTTCGGGTGATATGAAATGGTTTCAGTTCATGGCATACATTCTCTTCATACACACTTGGATGGGATGAGATTTACTTACTAGAAAATAACATTGAATAAATGAATAATTCTGGTTCAGTTGGGGAAATTTCAAAGGGGAATTTGTTCTCTAAATTGTATGGACTTAAGATTCTAATGCAGTTACTACATTTAGAGAATGGTAAAATGATAGTAACAAAGAGAGGGAACTGGTACATTTTTGAAAAACATCATTTTGTTGATATATGTGTGTTATTTTCTCTACCAGTGTGATCGTGCTTGTCTAACTGGCTCTCAGACTATCCAGTCGGTATAATTGTGTTATTTATGTATCCAATGTTCTGTTCCTTTCAAATTTGCTCTTATTATTTTTTGTTTAATAAAGATATCATTTTCTTTGTTTAAATGCATGTTTCTTCATGGGAAATAAATTTTGTTTAGATTGATTAAATAAACAAAAAACTTACCTTTGTACTGGAAAACAAAAATTGAGAGCAGTATTTTAAAATATGATTATCTCAAAAACCAAATTCATTGTGTATTCCTGGTCTGATCATGATAGTATTGTAATTCTCATCATTTGAAGATACATGTATTTCAAAATATATGAAGGATGGCTTAAATGGTTGTGCTAGTTTATATAATGTAGTCCCTATGTACTGTTAATGAAATATTTTGTGTATATGAGATTGAAAGTGCAATGAAGATACGGTAACTGTAGTTCAAAATTGATAAGAATGTCTCCAGTATTGGACCTGATGCCACACATTGAAGTGCCATTTTAATAATCATTTTTCATACGACGTAATGTAGATCAGAACACGAAGCCTGTGCATACCTTTTTTGTGGATACCTGTATTGGCTTAGGCTGAAGTGAATAGATAAATTAGATTTTAAAGTACAAGCTTTGCGTGTAGGTACCTGTAGACATGCTTGGATTAAACACTATGGTTTCTTCCATATGATTTATTCAGAGTTTTACTGACTAAAACCTATTCAACCCTTTTTTACTTCATAATAGTTACAAGGAAATAAAGGTAAGCCATCCTGTGTTTAGAGTAAAAGATTGTGCCAACATAACATTGTTTAGGTGATGCATTCTTCTTATTTAACAAGACTGCAATATGCATAGCAAGCTCATCTAGAATGAGGCTTCTATAGAGTTTTCCCATTCATAGTGTTCAGAAATTTGGTGCTCACATAGATTAAAGGTAAAAAATTATTGCTTGTATTAGTTGTGTAACAATATTTCTGGAGTATCAATCCTTGCCTGTTCTCTTCCCTTTAACCCTGCAAAGATATTATATCTAATAATATGTAATAATATGATTGTATTATTTTATGCGAAGGAGAAAGCAATACTATCAGGAAACTAGTGCAGGCATATTGATATACATGTGGTACAGCAAACAAAAGATGTGGAGCAACATAACTTTTAAAAGTATGTCTCATTGTCACCATCTCTTTCATCTTGAAGTCATGTTATTTTTCTTTTCTCATGCATATTTTCCAGAGAAAAATATTCATAATGCTATTAGTTTTAAGAATTCATTACTGGTCAAGTTGAAATACTGAATAAAGAGATTAAATCTCAAATATTCTTGGCTTCAGATTTTGTTATGATGTTTTGTATGTGATGTGTTTTTAAATATGCATTCCAAAGCAGAATGTTGGTAGAATAGGTGTGACTGCCCCCCCCCCCCTCCCAACTTCAAATCTTTCAAGTCATCTGTTTAGGAACTTTTGATTTTCAGAGCCTTTTTCTACAAATAAATAAAATTGATGACCCTTCATTTACTTCTTTTTTTTTCCCCCCCCTTTTTTTTTTTTTTTGCTTGTTGGGTTTTGCCAGCTAATTAGTTGATAAATTTGCTATTAAATTTGTTCATAAATTTGTCTGTAATCCTCTGTAATACACTCCCCCCCCCCAACCTCCATTCACAATGGCTCCATTCACAATGGCTCAGTCACCCCCTTAATCAAATAAGAATGAACATAATTTTCTCCATACGTCACCATTTTGAATTCGGAGAAGATTAAAGAATGACTGCCTTTTTTTCAGTATTTATTCAACTAATTCTATTGTTACAACTACCCGTAGTATAACTGAAATGCAGCTACCATACTTCTATTTCTACAGAAACAAATAAACTTTACTTCTCTGCTACCATGAATACAAACCTCTTAACAAAGTCACTTGAATAGGTTAAATTGAAAACATTGTACTTAATATAAAAAAGTAGCATAAGTTAACATAAGTTAAAGAAATATTTCACCAAATTATATTCAATCCTTTTACAAAAAACATGTTTTGGATATATTACAGTATCAAAATTATTTTTTCTTGTCTATAATGAAATGGACAATCTGTAAAAAGGTTATTAAGTATTTAAGAGTGAACTGAATACCGGTTTGTACTCCTAAAATTGACTAAATAATAACCCCAAAACGAGTATTTTTCAGTTGCCTTTTATGCCAACTACATCTTAAAAGGGAATGGTCTTTTTATGCCCCCTAAATTCGCTGGCCTTGTCTTCCTCTGCCTTTCTATTATAAACCCTAATTAATGACTGGAAGGCATTGCTGTTACATATTTATTGCACAACTTTTAAATAAATTTAGACTAATCCCTTGGGATTGGTGAGAAGAAAAATTGTAAATAATCGATGGGCCTATCTACTCCAGAGTCAGTGACTTAGCTTCAGCCCAGCAATTGAGGAGGTCACTGTCATCATGGGGGCAGGGTGGCATTTGCCCATGCGGGGGGGGGGGGGGGGGGCACTGCATGGTCGGTCTTGGAAAACTTAATGTGAATTTACAAGGCCACTGATTAGAATGGGAGTGCGGGATCGAGGGGTCCTATCGTCTTCTCTCGTTCTTTTCCCATTCTCATTTTCCTTTTCTCTCTCTTTTTTTTTTTTTTTTTTTTTTTCCTTTTTTCGCCATTCGATTAGGGACACATGCCCTAGCGATCCCTGTATAGCTATACTCCTCTGTCCAGAAAAATGCTTAATTTGATAGCTTAAGTCTCTTCCAGTACGAGGGGCATAAGTCCATATGGGCACGATGGGACATCCCCAGAAGGAAAAACAGTAGCAACTGGTCCATCTGCATTCAATTTGTTCTTTGACCGTTTTGCCTCTTTATCTTTTCACCTTACATTGTCGATAAATATTTGTTTTGTTTGGATGTTTAAACCCCGGGTAAGGTTCAAACAAATGTTGTCTTACACTGCCCCGCCTTCTTCTAAATAGGTCTTTTCAACATCAAACTTGACCGTTTCTTAAAACTTTTTTTTTTTAATAGTGTCACTTAATTACGGGGAGATAATATGTTTCTAATTCAAACAGCTAACACTACATTAGGATAGCAAACAGAAGGGGCAAGGTGAATGAAGCCCATCTTCCATACATTGCATAATTATGAGGTTGATAATTAATTTTACACTCGATCGGAGGCCTACCATAAAATTGGTGTGGAGTGGAATCAAGCCTTTGTGATATTGAAAATTCACTTCCGGCCCCAAACACAAGTTTGGAGGTAGGCCTACAACAGTCAAATAGGTTTCAAAATATAAATTTGAAAGGCATCATCCCAAAATTCCTGCTTATTAACTATAGTTTGCATCCTTTACAACTTATCTAACATTTGAGGACTGATTGATTCAATTGATTTATTGAAAATGTTTTATGGCATTACCGTTCAAGAATTATGCATCATGAAATACATAAAGAACAATTTGATGTACATTCATCTTAGCAAGAATATTATAACCACTACATGACAGAGTAGGCAGAATGATGCACAAAATATGGAAAAAGTATAGAGGTGAGAGAATGCCGCCGAGAGAGAGAGAGATAGGGACACTGGAGAGACGTCGAGAGAGAGAGAGAGAGAGAGAGAGAGAGAGAGAGAGAGAGAGAGAGAGAGAGAGAGAGAGAGAAAGGGGAAGTCGAGAAGATACGAAATAATACATTATATTTTTTATTTTGTTGCAATTTTGGTTAACACAGAGAGTAAATTGATATTAGGACCATGAATTTAAGGTCTATACTATAAAAGGGAAAATGAAAGATAAATTGATTTTATAAAATAAAGAAACACTATGAGAGATAAAGGGGAATATGGAGAGAGAGAAAAAAATGTGAAGAGAAAGAAAGGGAGAGGGAGAGAGAGAGAGAGAGAGAGGGGGGGGGGGGGTGAGGCTGGAGAAGACGGTACAACTCAGAGAAAATTCATGATGCAGTTTATACAAGCCATGTGGTGCTATATAAAATTTATGTTTACATGCAGATATTCGTGAGACATTGCAATTATCAAATCAACCAAATGAAGAGATGTAAATCATATCGCTAATTTTCGATTATTTTTTTTTTTTCATGGTAGGTCTATCGTTATTTTACCGTTTGCGGCAAGTGTTATGATTTATACTGTGATCTATGATAGGCCTATGTGTATTGCAGAATTCATGTTTGATAGCTGCTATGAAACATCCGAGGGAGTAACAGAAATTTGTAAGGAGTTTAATGTATATAATAAATGCATCTTGTCAAAGTTAGACATGGATCCTCCGCCATATATTCGGGTCGGGTAAATTTCTCTGCCGCCAGTATGTTTTCTTTTTATTGTATGAAAGGTGTTGATTACATATATACCGGTGCTGGTATGGGGAAAACCCATATGCGATGATGAAATACACAATTACAGATCAGTGAAAGTCCAACTGTTACAGCAGACCTGCTCAAGACTGTTGAAAAAAAAAATCACATGTTCCTTATTTTGATTAGTATATGGTGTTAATGTGTTATTCTTTCAGTTTACTTGATTATTTTTCTTAAAATCTAAAAAGAAGTGCCACGCCTTTTCTTCCTTTTTTCCCGGAGATTGGGTTGAGTATTGCAAAATTATAGGTTGAGCGCCCTCTTGAGGTACATAATCTAGTCATAATTTTGGACATTCATCGTATTCCCTCGAAGGGCTAGGTCAAGATTTTATACATGTTTTGTTGGTTTTCGAAGGCAAAGTGAGTACTGATAAGAATCTGAATGACATTGTAGTATTGAATAATTAAATAGCATCGCATTTAATTTTGTTTGCATCGAGGAATTTCTTAGTTTCATTGTAAAATGTGATGTTTTTTGCCAGGTTGCGATCGAAGTTTCACAAGCCCACTGCACTACACATGCGTGACGTCACGCGCTGCAATGGCTGCAGCTGTGGGATGGAGTGTTGAGGAAGATGGAAGTCTTTCTGTTGGTGAGCAGACGGTTGGTATTGCGTATCATCCACGGCTGAATACTGTCCTGGCAGTAACTGCAGAATCGAGTATCAAAGTTTTGGATGTCAACTCTGGTGTCATCCTTAAGAAATCATCTTTGTCAGGTAAGAAAGTTTTCCATGTCGACAACTGAGTCTGCTGAACTCAAATCTGAAAATCTGACATGTCTGAATTGCGATTTCATGTTCAGTGACAATATTGTGCAACCTTCAAATGGTTGTGTGTCCCATGTTTTCATAATGACCAAACTTTGCCGACAGTAAATGTTTCAAATTATGGAACTAGACCAAGTTAAGATGTCAAAATATATCTGACAGTTTTGACACCACCAATCAATGGAAAGAGGAACTTAACTCATAACTGTTAACAGTCCGACATTGC
The DNA here is from genome assembly GCA_025618425.1 of Heliocidaris tuberculata. NCBI lineage: Eukaryota > Metazoa > Echinodermata > Echinoidea > Camarodonta > Echinometridae > Heliocidaris > Heliocidaris tuberculata. The sequence continues at coordinate 35,517,117 of CM046834.1, read as the reverse complement.
ATTGTGAGATTGCAATATCCCTGGAATTCTTTGTTGATTAATTTCTACTTTAGTCCATTTGGAGTCTGCAATTTTGCTGTCTTAATTTAGATTGATCTAAATAAAATTTTGTAGTATCTGTGAAATCATTGATAGACTATCATTATCACATTCCCTAAAACTTGTTGCGTTTTGGCTGAGGTTTATTTGGTCACTTACCAATAAACTCTGATGTCGTCGTCCCCGTAGATGTCCTTGATATCCCTTTGGTTAGTCGTCATCAGTGTCCCGAGTGTGCTGCAGATATGTCTTAGTCTCTAGAGTGTCTCCTTCTCATTTTTTTCTGTGTAGGGCTCATCTCTCCGGTCGATGGTGTGCGTATGCGTATCGTGCATACATGAGAGTACGCGCACGTACATGCACACAGTTAATTCTCTGTTGGTCGTCGGGAGTAATGCTTGGTGGCGCGGGGTGCTTAATACTAATTAGCACCCACGAGCGCCCTGAGCTACATGTGTGGGGGGCATTTTCACTACACACCTCCCGACCAACAAGATTTATGCCCATAAATCTAAAATATCCTAATCCCTAAGTTATAAGGCATTAATGATGCTAGAACGCCCTCCGCTACGAAAGGGGACGAATTAACAACGAACTAGGCCTATAATATGTACCCATAATCACCATTAGTTCATGGCAATTATTTTCCACTAGAACAAAAAAAATAGCTTATATATAGACCTCGCTGGTATTATTAAGTTCTCATTGTAGATATGTACCTAATGACAATGATAAAAATAGAAAAAGAAATACCTTATCAGACACCAATCTTATATAACATTTATATTCCTAGCCTTTGGAGAAGTCCTGTACAGGGCCAACACTGATGGGCATCCTTCCACTTGGAGCATATAATCTGAACAGTCCGGCTCCGTATGTCGAGCAGACTTCTCAGTCTGAAACAGACCTAGTCCCCTCATATACATGAAAGGGCCACCGGCTGAAACCTATAAAACTCCTTAGGTCTAGGAAATACGGTTATATAAATTCTGCGCCCTAAAAAAAAAAATCACTTGAAAAAGAGCTTAAACCGACTAGCTTTAAGTCATAATCCTCAGAGACGTACTCTTCGGGGGTGAAGGCTCACCTAAAAATACAAAAGACATATTTTTTTTTCTAAACTGACTTAAACTGAACAGAAAGGGGGTCAATCACTGCTCTTAGTGTATTGCCCATGGATTTACTCTTACAAAGGTGCTTTCCTTCAAACCTAGGTAACCCTAGGATTATATCAACTACAAATATCTACATGTACATGTATATACAAATTGCCATGTGGCTCAAAGAGCAATGCAGCCGCATGGCATTGTTAGTTGCCAGCGACATTAGGTCACACAAGCCTTCAACTGTGCTTGGTCATTCCTGAAGCAGTGTATGTGAATTCGCTGCCCGGAGGTGGCGGCAGCTGATGTTCCGGATCATGTGGGGCCCCTCGCAGGTGCATCACGATAACCTTCCCCTGAGTGCCCAGACTCAGGAGGCAGAAGAATAGTGCCTCCTGGTCGGGCGACCGCTGGGGGGAACCGTGAAGTCAAAGCCTACTTCCCTCAGCCCCACAACCATGGGGTTGTTTAAATGCCCCACAAGGCTGCCCCAGTGGTCTTCCCTAAAATCGCTGGCATGCTTTGGATGGATCCCCATTGCAACCCTCCAACAGCCCTGTGTAAGGTGTGTTCTTATCACCCTATCAAGGAAGTGAGGGTCCTTGTAATACTTCGGGTCGCAGAAGTTTAGGACCCCTCCCACAACCTAGATAGGGTGTTCCGGATGGGTTGCTGGACGGGGCTTTCCACTGTACCAGCCGCTCCTGTCCGGGTGAAAATGGGAATCAAACCCAGAAAGGAGAGGTAAACGGGGTGTGGCAATGGGGATCTGCCCCGTTGGTAGCGTCGCTACCAGTGTCGGTTCCTCCATAAATCTTTGGAGTCCCTGACCCCTGCCTCTGGATCGGAAACCAGGTGGGGCAAGAAATCTCTCGAACTTCACTACAAACTCTAGAAATGTTTGCAAAGTTTTGGCACCCTATCAAATGGCAACATACATGTAATAGTGCTGATGAAGGCTACCTTGCAAAGAACAAGCTGAGAAGACAATTTGCTAATTTGTTTCTTTCATTCACATGTCTACTGGCTATAGAGATAGATTTTGATTTAGATCTGAGTCTTTTCCACTATGAGCATGGAAGAAAAAGACAGTTTCATAGAATTTTTGTATGCATTGAAAGGAGAAGTAGTCCTACTGTAACATAACGTATCAAAACCGCATTGCTGATTGAAGGATTTCTATATGATTAGAGATCTCAACTGTTAGAGGATGATTTATCTGACGTGGCTGTAATTTGTTTCAGTTATGATGTCCAAGGTATAATAATTTGTTTCAGTTATGATTTCCAAGGTATAATAATTTGATTCTGTAACTTTCCTGTTTCCAGTCAGGCCAGTTGGGTATTATGAAGGCTGAATTCCCTCTGAACAAGAAGAATAAGATGTAAATGAAGTTACGATAAAAATAGAGATACAACAGAATACTGTTTCCTTCTATCATCTTCAATCAATAATATACCTTGCAAAGAACAAGCTGAGAAGATAATTTGCTAATTTGTTTCTTTCATTCACATGTCTACTGGCTGTAGAGATTTTAATTTCGATCTGAGTCTTTTCCACTATGAGCATGAAGAAAAAGACAGTTTCATAGAATTTTTAGTACGTATTGAAAGGTGAAGTAGTCCTACTGTAACATAACATATCAAAACCGAATTGCTGATCGAAGGATTTCTATATGATTAGAGATCTCGACTGTTAGAGGATGATAACTTGTAATTGTTTGTCTGATTTACCTGACGTGGCTGTAATTCGTTTCAGTTATGATTTCCAAGGTATGATAATTTGTTTCTGTGACTTTCGTGCGTCCAGTCAGGCCAGTTGGGTATTATGAAGGCTGAATTCCCTCTGAACAAGAAGAATAAGATGTAAATGAAGTTACGATAAAAATAGAGATACAACAGAATACTGTTTCTTTCTACCATCTTCAATCAATAATATTTATCTTCATAATTTGTTGTTTTATTTGAGCAGCACCTGCCAACAGACATGTAGAATGTCGTTATCTGAGTGGATCAGACCAAGTTTTCCTAACAGATGGTCACTCTGTAGGCTTGAGGAAAGACCTAGGTGGGGTCCTACTGCTGGATTCTGCCCTACAGACCCCAGTGACCAGCCAAAATAAGGATGTCATGGTGGAAATACCTTATTCTGAGGTAAGAATGTAAAATATAAGTAAAACTGAATACATGTACATGTACTGAGTCTATGTTGCATTTAAACTGGTCCTTGATATGTGTGTAGAAATGCGATGATTGATAATTATTCTTGTTTGAGTTTGAAAATTAAGTTTGTTTATTTGAAAAACTTATGTTTATAGTGATAACTATTAAGAGTTACCCCCTTGGCCACCAATATACATCAATACTCCAATATCAAGCCCAAGGTCAACCTCCACGGTCACAGCAGGAATGTCTTACAATAATGCATTTACAGGCAGCAACTTATAACCAGAGAGTTGGGAAGTGACACACTCCCTGATATACAGTTCCATACTTTCAGATCAAGTTGTCGTCTGAGTAACACTGACTAAAGAATCGGAGATCGAATTGTAACAACACGTCTTGTTGTACTTTATTGTACTAACATCAATAAGAGAGCCAACAGTCTCTACAATGTTCAGAGTAAATGATCCTGAATTATTAGAAAGACAGGAAGTGAAAATCCAGAAATATAAGTGTTATATCTTTGTAAGTTGTTTGAGTATTTTTTTTCTGTCAGAATTAATTTAAGTTCGAGAATGTTAATGATCAACATAAATATCAAAACTATGAATAGAAGCTATTTTGTTCTATTGGTGTTTTTGGTATTTTCAAATATGTGGAGAGAGGGGTACCCCTGTTCACAAAATTGCCAAATTGGAGATGGTACTCTTTTATGATTTTATTTTAAATGATGAAAATGATCCTATTCCTTTAAGAAAAAAGTATAATAAATTTGTATTGAGTTATTTAAAAATGCATCCCTTCCCTCTTATGATTAGTATTTATTTTGTTGTATCCTGTCATTTTTTGTTGTTGGCTAATTGTTATATGCCTTTTTGTACTATATTACTTAAGTGTGTGTCTTAGAAAGGCCAAGGGCCTACACTGACTCCTCCACTTCATTACTCAATCTCTGTTTTTAGTTTGTATCGTCCGTAACCTACGTAACTCATTTCTTGTACCTACTTCATTTTGTATGTATTTATATTTTTGTATAAAGGAAGTATCTATTATATACTTCCTGTTTTTATCGAAGAGGAAATAAACAATCTTGAAACGTGAACTTGAAACTTGTGCCATCCATTCAAGGCAAAAAAAAAGCGACTTGCACACTTACATTTTTACATGTATGCATTTTGTCAAATCCTAGGCAAGTCAGCTGCTGGCATGCCTCAGAAAGAACAAGATCGCCAATGCTGAGGCCGTCATGGAGAGTATTGAAGAAGAACTGGAACGGTACAAACTCCCAAATGATCATGCTTATCACAAGACAACTAAGGTAAGACTTTTTGAGTACGAGCAGCCTGATTTGATTAAAAACTTTGTTGCTTGAAACCATGTGGCCAAGAACATTGGTCAAGTGATGTTGGGAAACAAATGCATGTTTTTCTCTTTTTATTGTACAGGACATGTACATGTTGAAGACCCATTTGTATATAATTTCTTTGAAAATGTATTTGAAAACCCATGACCCTTCCATTATCAGGTGCAGCAGTTTTGATCTTGTTGAATGAATCCCTTGATTTTATTATTTTTTTTTTTTTTTTTTGGGGGGGGGTGAAATGATAGATTTCTAATTTTATAATTATAGCATTTACGGTTATTCAGTTCTTGTATTAATGGATAACCTACCTGTATTTCAGCAATTTTCATGATTAATGGCTGTTATTTATTCCAATATTCAACATTTCACTAACAATATTTGTCCAATCACCCTCTAGTGGGCCACTGTCCATCTACGTCTACCCCATGCTACTCTGAAGAAGGTAATCAATGCTTTGGTAGTTGAGCTATGTCGCTCACACCAGCGGGTCTCTGCTCTACCCATCTGCACTGCTATCCTGGACCGTCTTCAGAGGTTGTACCCTGATGGACAGGAACCCCTGGTTGTAGGGGGTGATACAACCATTGAGAAGTCCCAGATGTACAGCGAGGCTACCCGTCGCCAGACTTTTGCCCAGTGGCCCCACATGGACTACAAGTAGGTTGCAGTTTTCAAATAGCAATGTTTGGCTCAAGAAAAAGTGCAAATTGGTTGAAAAGAGCACAATAAGATCAGGGCCCGGTTTCTTAAAACTTTTTTTCAGTAACAAGTTGCAATAACAGTTATAAGCTACTGAAATCCTTGCATTAGATTGGCTGAGAACAAATTTATCATAGAAATGTGGCAGTTGTTACTGATAACAAGTGGAGGTGTCGTGGTATAGTGGTTCATTCACTCAAGGGTTGAGGGTTCGAATCTCAGCCAGGCACTAGCGTCTTTTGGCAAGACATTAATCCACGTGCCACTCTCCACCTAGGTGTTAAATGGGTACCGGCAGGATTTATTCTTTGAAATGCACTGTGCGCTGATTACGGCAGCCGGAGCTAAAGCCAGGGTAATAATATCCAAACCCTTTGGAAGCGCATAGGGACGTTATATCATAATGTGATATGCGCTATACAAGAATGGTTTATTATTATTATTATTAACAAGTTTTATGAAACGGGTCCAGAGCTATCTTTGCTTGAAAATTGGACATTTTAATTGCACCTACTGTCATAATTACATTGACAATATAAAAAAATGATGTTAAAAGGCTGATATGTTCATATGTTCATAAATATTAATGGGAATAAAAATACTCTCAGGGAATCACTTTTAATATGGCTTTGACTTGTACTGGTTAAAAGTAGGGTCCAAGTTCTACCATGAGATATGATCCTTCAAGTAGTATTTGTTTTAGATAAGCATGTTATTAAAGTTGTGATATGATGTTTTCAAAAAATATTCTTCATCTTTCTACAGGTGGGCTCTCCCTGAACCCATGGCTCAAGCAGGCTTTTATCATCAGGTAAATATTTCAAATGTTATTTCCCAACATTAGTTCAAATAAGAATGAGCATGGACATGGATTGAAATCAACATATTGCAAATTTACAAGTCCTTTACAATGAGCGTGGAGTAGTTTGTATCGTAGAGAATTGAATCTTCATGTAGGTACAGTGTAGCAATATTAATTTGCAAAAATTACTATTTCCTTTAATGTAATTCAGGGTGGTCCACAAACAAAAATTTGAACATGTAAAATTGCAACTGGGAAGGAGTATAAACTGATGTGTGCGAAGCACAAAGTCCCTTTCAACCAGGGTGCAGTGCCCACTTGAGGGCCCTGGAAGTTCTATGGTTCTCAGAGGCTCTCTGGTGCAATCTAAGCCATATTTTGAATCATTTTCAAACAAATTTTATGACTAATATTTCATAAATGATTTTAGTTCAAAATCATTTTTATGAACTTTTAACCTGTCACTGATTTTCAAACCTGTTGCTGTTACATGTTCAAACCCCTCATGGACCACCCTGTAATTTTGCTACTTTATCCGAGAATCATTATATTAATTTCAGATATTGGTAGAATGGTGTAGATCAGTGTTCACTCGACAAAAGTAGCAGCAGCTCTGACTTTCAATGTCAACTTTCCAATGTGCCTTTGTAATTGTGTGTTTGTTTTCTTTCCTGCAGCCATCATCAATAGGTGATGATAGAGCCATGTGTTTTACCTGCAGTGTGTGCCTTGTGTGTTGGGAACCAACTGATGAACCTTGGTAAGATTAGATTTGCTTTCTGATAGTAGTGATAAGACTGATTCATTTGATTTAATTTATTTCAGGATGAAGTATATATTCCGGAATGTATTTTGTCACTTTTTTGTAACAAAGAACTGTAAGTATTCTTTCCATTTGGTACTGATGAGATACCAGAATGTGTTCTATGTAACTTGTTATTTGCAGCTATGGACTTTGTATAAGTGAAACATTCTTCAAATTATACAACCTTTTAGTATCAATACCTTCCGTTACTATCGATGTTTTATGACAATTTATAAATGTTGACCCCTATTCTGGTTGTTTATGTTATAATAGCATTTAAATTGTTTAAAAAAGTAAAGACTGCCTTTCATGTTCCAAAGCAACAGCTATCTGTTTGAAGTTAACAATGACCAGCATTTCTTTTTTTGACGTGGGATTTCATTAGTAATACTTTGGCCTAATGGAAATTTAAGTGAATGTATGAATATTGTCCAATTATCAGAAGTTGACACAAAAATTTTATATGGACACTTCATCACTTTCCTTTTAGGTCAGAACATGAGAGACACTCTCCTACATGCCCTTTTGTGAGGGGAGATCCAACCCATAACGTTCCCTTTTCGGTCACCCTCTCTACTGGCCCTGCTCACATGCACAGCAAGACTGAGAAGGTAAGAATGTCCATCTGTGCATTCAAAATATCATTAATAACATTTTATATGTGTATTTGTTGCAGAAGGTCTCACAATATGAAAAAGTCCAGATCTCAAAATGTTGAATATGAAATGCCAGTGTCAGAGATTATTCTTTGATTATTACCATCAGAGCATTCTTGTTGATATTCGGCCCTCTGGAAAGTAGTGAAATTATATTTAAATAGTGAAATGTTGTTTGTGATATTCTACTTCATTAACGGTCCCCTGAAACATTTTTATGGATGATACTAACCTTATGTGTATGAATGTTTTTTAATATGAGAAAGAGAGATTGAAGGCTTTTCCTAAGATTTGAATACCTAAGGATAAGCTTCAAATCAAGAAGGCAGATATCCTAGTCTTCTATTGTTTTATTTTACCCCACTGTAATTAATTTATCAAAAAGAAATGGTCTCATTGAAAGCCAGTATAAAAAGGCACACTTTTCATGAGACTAGTTTTATATGTTGAGCAATATATTTTAAGGGCAGTGTTTATTATTTGACATTTTGTTTCATGTCAACAGATAACATGTGTTAGCGAGGGCAACACATCTTCCCTGATGGCAACATCCACCGAGTCCGGATGTGTCTGCATCTGGGAAGTCCATGATCAGCTGAAATTAGCCACCAGATTTATCGTCAACCCCAAGGATCCTATCTTCAAGGGCCAGGAACCGGTGATCATGGACACTGAACCCACCAAGGCTGTGAAGCAGGCATGGGTGGCACCCGAGGTGCAGGTGTCTGGAACCAGCAGTAGCAGCAGCTCCACCAGTAGCACTTCAAGTAGCACTAGTAGTGGAAGTACTGGCCATCTTCCCATGAAGGATGAGCAAGCACCTGTCAATAGGTGAGACTCTTGTGTTTACTTTATTCATATTCAAAGTGTTATTTGTAATCAGATGAGACCTCCCCCTCAAAAACCAGGGGAAAAAAAGAAAAAGAAACAACCAACCGTCCAACTCAACAACAAACAAATAGATTTTGTATCATTTTTATAGATATGGTATAATTCATGTGATTTAAATGAATTGTTATTGTTTTTGTTTGTTTTTTCTTTTTGGTCGTTTAGCCCAAAGGGACTCCCTGAGACATCATCTAAGACAGAGGAGACCAAGCAAGACCCTTCTGTGGAGGAATCAGAAAGAGGTAAGATAAGAACTGACTATTTACTTAACATTATGGGCATGGTATTCAGGACTTGACCCTAAACAGGTCGGGTTATTTTAGTGCTCTCTCAGCTGGGGGGGGGGGGGGGGGGATTCCACCCCCTTGGATTTCGGCCATGGAGTGACGAAAAAATCTGCACTATGGCACACTGATAGAGTATTATAAAGAATAAGACTGCAAAATTCCTTATCTATCTAGGTAACAGTTGGCATCACAAAAAAAAATTATCCTCAAACATATCGTGGCATTCGTCCAGATGTGGATTCTTGCCCCCCATGGTCCTTTTTAGGGTTAATGTACCAAACTGTAAATTAATAGTTTGATTTGTATCAGTATTTGTATTATGTTGACCTTGACGGTCATTGAGTTTTAACAAATACTGCCCTACTTAATTTTACATCATTAAACTGTGCTGTAGATCCTTCGACAATGACGGTCATTCTTCCTTTATGGGATGAAATGTAACCATCTTTTCATGTGTGACCTGGAACAAGGTCCATGAGGAGTAGAATTATGGCATGTTTTAAAGTTCATGTATAGTATTGGTAGCAAAAGGGAAATTGGAAAGAAGGGTGTTAAATATAGTCACATGTTCTTCTTGTATCAAAAGATGTTTGTAAGAGATCATTTGGTATTCCATCAATGATTTCCAGTGAATTTCTGTGTAAATATCTGTAAGGAACACTAGATCACTGCCATATCCACCCCTACGATTCCCCGCACAACAATCTTGGGGCTTCACATAGAGACAGCATACATGTCACTGCGTGTAGCTACTCACTGGTTTTACACATGTGTGTACAGTTATATTACATGCTGCCATTGGGAGTTTACGTGCCTGGCCCAGCACATAAATTATTTTTTGCCTCTCATATGTTTAATATTAAACTTTAGGAGGTGAAATCTTCACAGTGTCTTAGTGCATGTATTGCAAGTATCTTGCTATGTACCGTGATAGTCCAACAGGGCGTTGTGTACAGTATCAAACCAGAACCAGAACGAAAATCTAAGAAATGTGACGACATTTTTTTGAGGGCTTACCAAAACTCTGCAATACCTTTAATGAGTTTATACTGTATTTGATGATTACAGAAAAGGGAGCATTTGGTTCATTAGAGGTGATAGAAGTGAGTGGAGCATGGAAGGTTACGGACAATGGAAAGCAAGAGAGCAACGGGACAACAATTAATGAAGGCACCCAAATGCACAATGCTGGTAAGAATATTGTATTTCACAGTCTTTGTCATTATAGACATCATTCGAGATGCCAAGTAGTAAGAGTTTTCAGTATTTAGGAGAATACTGAAGGTTTCATATAGAATACTTTTTTTTTAAAGACCCAGTTTTGGTGTCATTCTACAGTATTCAAATATTGATTTTCTCAATTAAACACTGACTTTCATCTAAAAGAGTACTGATATTCTATTAAGAGTTTGCTGCTATGCATCATGTTTTCCCATCTTGCTCTTGCTCTCCCTATTCCTTCTTGACTCTTTACTTCATATTGTTAGTGAGAACTAATTCATTAAACTTTCAAAGCATTATGTATTCTGATAAAATTTGTTTCAATACCCGCGATTTGAAACAGCTATTGCATTTTTGTTTATTTGTTAAAGCTTCCTGCCTCTTTGAAGGCAGCTTAGGATATATGAATTGTCTCTTTCACCAAAAAATATTTCTGTGACTTTATTTTCCAGTACCTGAAGTCCGAGATCAGGAGCCCTCCGATGCTGTTGTAGTGTCAGCTCTCGGTATGCTTAATGCAAGCAAAGTACCAAGTCTAGCAACAATAGGAACATCAGATATGTCTTTCCCTTGCCTTGTGGCTGGAGTTAGTATACGAAAAGAAGACCAAGAGAAAGCCAGTGGTAGCAAAGAAGATGCTAGTAGGGACAGTGTAATAGAGACAAACAATTTTGTTGATCTTGATGGGCCTGGGGGTGAAGAAAATGGAGATGATGCTGGCACTGGTGGAGCTCCACCCAAAAAGCTGATGTTTGCTGATGCATACCTTGGAGATTCAGTTGATGCAAACATTGATGAGAGAGTGGGCAACAAAGTGGCATATACAAACTACCTGATTGTTTACTGCATGATGTACAAGGGAAAACCATTACCAGTCACCAAAAAGCCTGGTGAGAAACCGTCATCGTCCTCTGGCTTTCACAAAACGCAAAGCATGTACTTTTCACTATCACAGGAGACTCAAAAGCTGGATTTGGAGGAGGATGATCTGGCAGGGTACAGTGACTTGGAAGACCCGCTCAATTTCCAGTTCTCACCCATGGTGAACAACAATCCTCCACCTGTTGCCGCTGGCTCAGGATCTGTTGTATCCAAGCAGGTCTCTATGAGCGTCAAAGCTGTTCAGTGCTTGGAGCTCCCAGAGGCAGTGCAAACAAATGATTACTTGGTGACATCTGTCAGGACCTCACTGGATGAACAGCATCTGATGGTTGTCCTTAGTCCACATTCTGGAAAAGTGTTTGAGAGGGAATCAGTAGATGGTGGTATAGATGAGAAGGGAAACGAAGAAATTGCAAAGGCAAGTAAAGAGTCTACTTCAGAATCAGTGCAAAATGACTTGAACAAGGGTAGCTCCCCTTTCATGGAGATGAGCAATGAAGAATGTGGTACTGGTACAGATGAGGTTGATACAGGTCCTCACTCTTCTGGAAAAGATGACGTTGACACAAGGACTAATCATCCACACTTTGTAGCAGATTTACCTCCCAGAGCACCATCTGGAGGTTTTCTAGTCATTTACAAGTTAAAGCGAGCAGGCCAGATGATATCTATAGAGAAGGAACCGTGTCATATACACCGGATAACCTCCCCTGAGGATTCATTGTTGTACCTGACCCCTCTTCCATCAGGGGTCACCGACGCCAGCAGTGATGAGGAGGAAGTAGATCCATACTTGGACAGCTCTACAGACACGTTGGATAAAGATGAAACTGATTCATCGACAACACCCTCGATAGGCAAGTGGACAGCACTAACTCAAGATGGTCGCCTGATTGTATTTGATGCTGCTTCTTTCTCAGTACTCCTCTCTATCTTGCCATCCCATTTCGACTTCACCCTGGCCTCTTTTGGTCCTGATGACAAGACAAATCACTACGTAGCGCTTACCTACTGCACTGGTATGGAGAGACTTTGTGTATGCACCGGTGGTGGGAAGATAAGCTTCTTACAGCTAGATGATGGTGAACCCTCGCAGTCTATCAAAATGCACAGCAAGGCTGATCAAATGGATTCAGGGAAAATGGCAATAGTAGATAGCAGGCTAACTGCTAACATTGACAAGTCAAGTGAGTATTAAACACATTAAAAAAAAAAAAAAAAAAAAACCTGAAGGAAAAAAAGAAATCTGACTTTTTAAAAGTAACTTACTCTTAGTTATTATGGTTAATTGTTCAACAATTTCAGTAGAAAATAATTTGGTTCAATTGAAATTTACACTAAAAATAACACAAATATTTTACAGGAACTTGCAAAAAACATCTTGGGAGGTATGAAAGTAAGCTAAAATTCTACATTCCATGCTAATTAATCATTGGTCAATATTTTCTCTTTCATTTTTAGATTTGTATTACCTTTTATCAAGCTTTGCCTTAGAATTGATTTCCATATCTCTTCATAAACTGGGAAGAAAAAAGGGAAGCTTGATGATGTTTGTAAATGTGCCTCCTCCCATAAAATTATATAATAATAAAATTGTGTTGAATCAGTTTGTAGGTCAGATTCTTTGCTGGTGTATATTGGTAAATTCAGAATGCAGTCAAGGATATTGTGAAAACATAATCAGAATGGAGTATAAAATGAGATGTTTTGTGGAATGTTGCTGCAGGTAAAGAATTCATCATCAACTCAAACCTGACCATCTCTGCGCTTCACACGCTGCATCAGCTCACCAAGTTTGAGATCCTGGTGCCCCGTTTCTCTGCCACTGTACCTCCCTCCTGGACTGAGATCCAACAGGAGCAGCAGCAGAGGCGTCACTCCCAGCACCTACACCAGCGTCAGCAGGGGGATGCTCTCCAGCATACTAGAACTTGGAAGCTTCAGCCAGATGGGTGAGCAATTTTTACCCCTTACCTACAGATTAGCTGGGATACCGCTTCAGTTTTGTGTCAAGACAGAACTGTTGACAGGAACATGCTTTTTTCAATACAAAATCAAACTGGGGATCCCCCAATCTTATATATGGCATGATGGCATGAGGAACTGTATTAATGTTGCTATATCACATGAAAGTGGATATTCAGTCTCAAGTGGAGGGCGAGGATTCAGGGAGTTATGGGAAGGGTGTTTTTTTTGTGGTTATGTGCCAAAAGGGTAATATTTACAATTTTCAAGCAAAAAGTTGATTTGATGTGTCATATTATTTTATCTTATTTGTATTCACACGCTTCTAAATATCTGTAAAATCTGCTTCTTGAAGTTCTACCGTTAACCTTAGAATGTTGATTCTCCATTGAAAGTCTACTTATATGTCATTCACTACAGGTCTACAAGCCAAGAGCACCTCTTTGAGATAGTCCTTCCCAGGATGTGTGCAGTTGGTCATATAGACATCAAGTTCAGTCTACTCCCCTTCTGTTCCGTGCCTCCTGGGATACAAGTCACGCTGCTTCAGCAGAGCGAAAAATACAGGGCAGGTAAGTACATCAAACAAGATGGTTGCTGTATGGAGAGAAATGTACAGCTTTTCAACCCTCTTTGTGCTATCTGTGAAATGATTCTGTCTAATTGGTGACATAGAAATTTGCCTTGCTTAAAAAAACACAAAACACGTGGTTATGTTATATAATTATAAAAACTATTCCTGTACTCTCTATTCAATGCAATGACTAAGGGAAATTATTTGGTTGTGATGATTGTATGAATATGATAATAGAATTTACTCTATCATTTGCAAATGTAAACAACGTTAAAGCATTAGCAATATTATATTGGACAGTTGATAATATCCACACATTTAGTAGTTTAGAGTTGATAAATGTAATCACCTATAAATCTTCTTTAAGGAAGAGTTATTCAAATATAGTTTTTTTGTTGTTCATATTCATTCTTGCTATGACTAGGAGATAAAGAAAAGATGAACATCAAATCAACACCCATCGATGCTCACATCAACTTCAACATGAATACTGGCACCAGTACAAGATCCAAGGAACCCAAAGAGCAAAACCTAGACCTCCCTGATCTTCCACCTCCATTCCTTGGAGCGCTCGGGACCGACGATGCTGGTGTCGATGAAGCCGGGCCCAGTGGTGGACGATCCTCATCTTCACAAGCTGGACCCTCTACGGAGTCATCGGGTCAGCCATCAGCGCTGTCTGAGTCGTCCTTCCTGCGGAGACACCGAGAGGATGTGCTATGCGGACCATGTGGACTTGAGCTGTTTGTGGATACACCCAGTCATACAGGGACAGTCATGCTGACCAGCAAGGATCTGATGCTGTGGAGAGGCAGGTCATTCCTACTACACATCTGGGCCCGCGATGAAGGAAGTGCTGAAGCTACTAATGGCAGGTCAAAGAGTGCTAGTTCAGACCAAGGTATTGACACATCAGATGTTATTGGCTGTAATTGTTATTTTCTTGTTGCAAGCTATGTAGTTGTACCCAATTGATTTTAATTCTTATTTTTGTGACAGTTTCAATCCTTCATAAATTCAGTTCAGTGTATTATACTTCAAAGTTATTGATATCCATGTTATATGTTATCTGTAAATGTGTTTTTATGATATCGACAAACAAAATAAGAGAAAAAATTTTATTTAAGTTTTTTAGGTCCTTTGATTAAAAAAACTTTCATAGTTTGTAATGACTTTCCATATACAGCATCACAGTTTGTCCCTCAATTTCACACAAATGTGGACCTGGCTGACCGCTTGACTACCGTCCAGCTTCGCAAGGACATGGAGAAGTACAACGGGTGTGATTGGATCCAGGAACTATCCATCACAGTCTGCAAATCAAAGAAGGTCAACCTACCCAAAGAGAGGTTAGCAGATTTCGAGAACTTACAGTCCAGTAGCTCTAACCATGGGCCCCAAATTTTGAGTTAACAATGCAGAATTTTATTAATGATTTATTTAAGTTTATGAATATAGTACTTGTAAGGATCCCAAAGCCATTTATCAGTTATTAATGATTTCAGTTGGTAAATGGCAAGTCTCAATAGTTCATTGCATTTCTTTGAAATTGAAATGTAATATCTGTCTAATTTTTTACACAGTGGACTTTGATTTGATAGCTATTTTAAATGCCTTATATATCCAAAGGCTAAATACAATCATGCTTTTTTTGGTCATTACTGAGACATTTGTTATTACTATACTTAACAGAGTAAAGTTAGAGCATTAGGTGTGCTCTTTAAGAAGAATTTAGATAACTTTTGCAAAACTACACTTAAATCCATGAGCTTTTTACGTGTATGCTTTTTACTTCTAATGAGCTAATGGAGCTAATGAAGTATTCTTCACGCAATGTTCTTCCTTCATTTGTATCTCTTTAGATTCCAACGAGCCCTGATGGTTGAGTCATCCAACTTCCACCAAGATCTACTTAACACTGTGGTAGCATCAAGTACCCTGTCATCTACCATGACAGAGCACAAACAGAAGCAGCTGCTAGCATTTGATGTACTATGTTGGGTTGCAGGAGTTCATATATCAGAGCCTGAGAGGTAAAGCTGTGGAGACCTATAGAAGAGCAAATACAATCTGTGTCTTTCACTAAAGCATTATATTGTTTGATATGCCAAAGTTTGGGAAACATGTAGAGTTTATATAGCTTGTGCATTGGTAATAGACATAGAGGTGAAGTTAAATGTGTTAGCAATTCATTTAAGACAGGTCTACATAATCATCAAGCCTTGTACAGCAATTAATTTGCTTATGATAAGTATATATTTAAACTAATTATTTGTTGATTAAGATGGTTTTTTTTTACAATAGAAAAAAGGGGTTTCTGTAATACTTTCTAAAATCAGGGTTGTACTATGAAGTCCATGGAGCTCTTCCTTTTAAAAGTATAATTAGCCTTCTTAATAATGTGTGAGAAAGAAGGATTTTTTATTCATTGGTGACATGACACATAGCCCTTAAACTGTTCTTATTTCATCATCTTTTTCATCAGGCCTACTGGTTTAGTGGAAGCCACCCAGCGCATCTTACCAGAGATAATCAGGATCTGTTACCTGGAAGCTGAGAGGAGTCTTGCTCACAAGTGTAGCAGATTCTTGGCCCTCTGCTTAGGGTAAGCCATGAATTTGTAAATGATTCCCTTACAGTCACCATAGAACAGCAGTATAGCCTGCAGGGTTGGCAAGATAATTTTGTAGTTCCTCCTATTTGTCACAAAATTAATTATAGTACGGATTTAAGAACTTTTACCATTTACAGTTTTAAAATGTTAAAAATTATGTGTGTGGCTTATTTGCAGAGTGCTTGATTTCAGCATTGAATTGGAGTTTCCTTGTAAATCAAAGGATTAATAGATGATGTGTAAGTTGATGTCATCAACAGCAGACAATAGATACAACCTGTAAAAAAATTAAGATGTAAAAACCTAGTGCTTATTAAATTCTAACATCTAATCTTCAGGTGTGCCAAAAGAAGTCGGAACTCCAGTGTAGCAGCCTCCTTCCAGAAAGACCTGCTGAAGAGCCTTCTGCAGTGGTTACCTACGGTTGCCTGTGCCTCTTCTTCTGGCTCCCTGCATTGGTTCTTTGTCATCCTAGGACTGGTCAAGCAGGCCGACTATGAGGCAGTCAGTGGGGGATGCATGGCCATGCTCAAGGCAGCGGCTAGGCAACTGGACGAGGCTACCCTGCCACAGCATGTGGTGCTTAGAGCAAAGTAAGTCTTTCATTCTTCCAAACATCATTGCAATTTAGCTGTCTGGTTAATTGCATTGATGCATGTCACTTCTACTCTTGATGAATAAAGTTGCATGTAGGAGTAACTTAGTGAAAATTCCAGTCTGATAAATTGTACTTTTAGTCAAGTATTATCTTTTACACATGGGGTGTAGTATTGCAAATGGCCTATCCTCATTTTGTATATGTGGGTAAGGTGGTTGGTTGTTTTATTGAAGACATATATTTACTCTTTAGCTCCAATGTCATGTGTGATGCTGTTCAGTAAGACTAACTATGATCCTGTGATGTATGAAGTCGTTGTTTCATATGGATTAGTTTATTATCAAGTGTTTATATCCAATATTTACATTGATTATGAAGTGTGAAATTGAAGATGCAGTGCTACCTTTTTTCTTGTAATTCGATACTGATATGACTTCTCTTTTATGACAGGTTTGGATATTATGGGACACCCCTAGAACCAACTCTGTTTGACGTGGAGCCACCCCGCCCACCATCCAAGCTGGATGCCACTGGCCCCTCTACGGCATCCACTGGTACCACCACATCAAGCTCTGTCCCTCTGCCCCAGATCTGGACTGAAGTTGGACCTTACAGCAGCCACCAGGGACTGCCCGTCACTCTTGGTGGAGGTGGAGCCTTTGACATTGGTGCTGAACCTGGAAGCAAAGGGATGTCCTTGAGAGGCAAGGGAACTCTGGGAGGGATTGTAGGAGTAGAGAACGGAGACGGTTCCCTGACGAGTGGAGGCTACTTCATGAAGGGACTCCTTGAGGTGGAACCCTTGCATTTCGCATGCTGTGGCATGAGTGATGGAGCACACATTGAGAGGATTGGTGGTGGTAAGTTCGTTAGATTTTAGTGAGATATTGAACATGACTACATGTTGGAGATGTATGGTATCAGGTTATCTCTTCTTTTTGAAAAAAAAAACAACAACAAAAAATGGCAAAGCAAAGAGTATTTTTAACACTTCCTAATCTAATTCTCTGCATGTATATTTCTGTGAGTTAAGCAATTTAAACTGTTTGATCTTATTGTCCCCGCCGAACGAAGTTCGCGAGGGGACTATGAAACGGGCTCCGTACGTGTGTGCGTGTGTGTGTCCGTCCGTCCGTCCGTCCGTTTGTCCGTGTGTGCTCAAATGTTAGAAAATGCTACTTCTCCGTCATTTCTTGGCCGATTTTGATTCCGATTGTTTTATCTGATAGGGCTGGGTGGGGGCTTCCAAACTTCTGCACAGAATTTTGAAATTCATTAATTATGCAAATTTATGCAAATTTATTCAAAATTGACGAAAAATGCTACTTCTCCTCTATTTCACATCGGATTTTGATTCCGATTGTTTTATCTGATAGGGCTGGGTGGGGGCTTCCAAACTTCTACACAGAATTTTGAAATTCATTAATTATGCAAATTTATGCAAATTTATTCAAAATTGACGAAAAATGCTACTTCTCCTCTATTTCACATCGGATTTTGATTCCGATTGTTTTATCTGATAGGGCTGGGTGGGGGCTTCCAAACTTCTACACAGAATTTTGAAATTCATTAATTATGCAAATTTATGCAAATTTATTCAAAATTGACGAAAAATGCTACTTCTCCTCTATTTCACATCGGATTTTGATTCCGATTGTTTTATCTGATAGGGCTGGGTGGGGGCTTCCAAACTTCTACACAGAATTTTGAAATTCATTAATTATGCAAATTTATGCAAATTTATTCAAAATTGACAAAAAATGCTACTTCTCCTCTATTTCACATCGGATTTTGATTCCGATTGTTTTATCTGGTAGGGCTGGGTGGGGGCTTCCAAACTTCTACACAGAATTTTGAAATTCATTATTCATGCAAATTTATGCAAATTTATTCAAAATGCTGAAGGTTCATAATGTTTTCATGTTTTATATTTCAGTTGTATACATGCATTGTTGGTATTCTCTTCTTTTGCATGCAGTAACATTATCATTTTATTCACTAAAGTTTTAAGTTTCAGGCTAGTTAATTTCCACAGATCTGCACTTCCGGCGGGGACATTTATTACGCATTGCGTAATTTACTCATTCATCTTGTTTGATAGTGAGCAGTCAATACATATATTACTCCAATGATGTACACACACAAAAAAAGAATTTAGCAGCCCTAATTGCACTATGATTCTCAAAAAAATTTTGCATTTCATCACTATTCTGGAAATGTATTTAAATGACACCAAGATATACTGAAAAGTGTTGAATTAAAAGTATATTTTCAATGTTTGAATCCTAGGTATCCATGCTGCATCAAGTGTTCATCCTGTCCCTCAAGGTCAAGGGGGTAAAGGTAACGCTGCACAGCCAGGAAACCCTCCAACACCAGCCTACCTGGCTACCCTCACCAATGCCATGGCTACAGCTGAGAAGCAACTCCAGAAGCTCAAAGAAAAGACCAAGGCATTGGTTCAACTCAAAAAGTACAACTACATGCCAGGGGTAAGTTGGCTCTGTATGTTGTCACTGCATAATCACTTTGAAGTACATTTTTAAAGGTGCTGTTCAATATTTAATGGCTATGTAAAAAAAGTTTTTGAAAAAATGCTGACCAAATTGTTAAAATGAGCAAGTCAATGCCCCCAGTAATTACCTGTTTTATAAGTTGTCTCAAAAACTGAAACTTTAAGGTAATTTTAGCATATTTTTAAAACACTTTAGGGAAACAAAAAAGACCAGAGTCTAATTTATTCCTGAATCCACTAAAAGATTTTTGATTGAAAGAAAAAGTTTCTCTTTATAAAAAATAAAATTAAAATCACATTTTTAAAATTAACCAAACATTTATGATATGAATATGCATATTGTAAGGTACCCAAATTCGATTGCTGTGCTAGTTTGGAGTTAGTACTGCACATCTAAAGGTAACTTTCTCAATTCCTCAAATTTATGTCACTTCAGCTTTTACTTGATCATATCTAATGAACTTCATTTCTTTTCCTTTATTTTCAGCAATCATCAAAGAGCATGGCAGAGCCCAGTCCCAAGAACTCCCCCCTGTTCATGACTCCGCCTGTCTCCCCTCCCTCTGAACCTGTAGGGCCGGTCCCTCAAGAGCAGCCCCCTCTGATGTACAGCATACCTGATGATGAATGCGGTCTGCATGGTCAGCCTGGAGATAGTGGCTCTCAGGGAGGAAAATCATCAAGCAAATCTTCATCCAAGGTCAGTGAATATGTCTCTATCACTATACCAAATATCATTAACATCATGTATATATGCGATGCTTACGAAACATTGTGGCTGCAAAGCTAATTTGAAAGTATTGTCCACAGATTTAGTCGTAATCATGTTATGAAGTCCTCTTAACTTTTACTTTTAGATTGTAAAGTGATTCTGTAATTATATTTGTGTCCTGTAGTTGGCGAGATAGAATTCTTACTGTTATCACAAGTGCAGTTATAACATTTGATATGTATATACAGGGTTTCCAGCTATCCTGGAAATAAGGGAAAACCTTGAAAATGAGTCCCTTTTTTCCAGTCAGGAAAAAGTCAGAGAATTTGAGAAAAATCACTCAAATAAGGGGAAAAAAAGAAAACAGTCTGTCTCTTATATATTGTGTGTCATGTCCAAACAGCGTATCCACTGGATGATTGACAATGGTGGCTTTTTTTTGTGTGAAATGCATCCCTGAATTTTGAAACTTTATCAGGGAAGAAAAGAATTAGGGAAAAATCAAGAAATTTTCATGCAATTCTGTGAATTCTGAATAGAAAAAAACCCAAATGCTATTAGATAATCATGTTAGGATTAATTTGATTTGATTTTGTTTGCTGTAGGATGATCTGAAGTTTGACTTAGATGATGGTGTTCCATCCAGTGCATCCTTGGTACGCAATCTTCTTCATCCTCCCTCATCACATATGCTAGTCATTGAGAGGATGCATTCAGGTTAGAGCTCATTTTGAAATTATTTTATGTCATAAAAGAAAATGAATTTAAGCAACCCAGAAAAGTAAGTTCCTTTGCATTTCTAAATGTACTTATTCATTTCAGCTGTGTTTGTTTTACCAGTATTAATTATGAAATAAATTCCATATTAACAATTTTCATTGGAAACCCTAATGGCAAAAGTGATGTTGAGTCCAGTTCACCATACTGCATTCCAAGAAAAATTGTTTAGAAATCATTTTGAACTCACTGTGGTCATACAGTATATTGCAATGTTTGGATCAGTATAATGAGGCTAAATACAACATGTTACCATTTTCTTTGAAAACCCTGATTTCTTTGTCTGTCTATACTTCTTACTGAGCTATTATACATATGTGTTAGGTATCCATTATTTATCGTCTTTGATATTGTATGACAAGGTAATTTTCTTCATCATTAGAACTGTATCCTAACAAGGAATGTCCCAGATTTCATGTGAATTTTTACTCTTTTTGTAGGAGCAAGGAGATATGCTGTCCTAGACTTTGGCCGCCCCATCGTCCTCACTGATGTGTATATTCCAGCCTGCAGTGACCTCACTTCTCTATCTGTGGACATCTGGACACAGCTTGAGGAAGTGGATGGTCAGCGGCTAGCTGTAGCAATGGACATAGAGTCCAGAGACTTGGTGCTGAATGACCTTCTACCTCCTCCTGTGTGTAGGTACTTGAAGGTAAGGATACTTGGTACTTGGTAGGAAGGTACAACACATGTACATGGAGAAGATAGGAAAATCATTAGTTTAGTTTCTAGTGTGGATTGTTTTCAATAAATTTATGAATCTGTGTTTTGTATCTTGTACAGAATTTAGGAATATTTCACTATCAAAATCTCTGATGTGCTATTGTCAAGGTGGACATTAAGAGATTATTACTAGATAGTGAATGATACATTTAGTCACAAATGCTGAGAACATGTGCTGTTGTAGAAATACGTAGCAACATTCTTTTGTGACATTTGGCCATAAATATTTTCATTCATTTCATTGTCTTATTACCACAGATTACTGTTGTAGGTAACTATGGAAGCAACAGCCCGAAGTCCAAGGTTCCTCTGGGGACATTCTATGGTCATTCCTTCATTCACCTGGAGACAAAGCCAGGAGACCTTTCTGATCCTTCTCTTGTAGAATTACAGAAAGAACAGTATGTGGGACTAGCAATGGCAATATTGGACGACATCCAATGCAGGTATAGTCTAGCTGCAAACCGTCTTCAGAAACTCCTCCAAGCCTACGAGAACTATCAGACAGAGAGTCAGATGGATAAAAGCTTCACCCAGACGCGAGAGAAGATGGACACCAATGGCAGTATCCGCAAGGCATATGTGGAATGTGTGCAGCTCCAGCAGCAGCTTAACGTTGTGCAGCGTACCATCCTGCGACTCCGACAACAGCAGCACCATCAGCCATACACAATGACCCCTATCTCCAGCCCTGCTCTAGCTGTCAAGAACACCTCAACCGATGCGCTGCGCATCATGTGCGAGCATCTCCTGGAAGTGCTGCTGAGCACTACTCAGGGAGCAATGGCACTGCCAGTCTCCCTGTGTTGTGCCTTGGATGCTGAGTCCTGCAAGTCCATCTTCAGGCACCTGTGTGTGATGGGAACCCCTAGACTGAGCTTACTCACTGGAACATTGCTGGTTAGGGTGTGTGGCTCAAGACAATGGTGGGGAGAGTTCCTGGCTGCTGCTCTGAAGGAGTTCTTCCAGTCAGATCAACCTACAATGTTCCCACAGGATAGGTATAGATTCTCTTCAAAGCAGTGTGTCACTCTCTATTTTTCTGATGTTTGCTGATTGGCATAAGTGTTGGGCAACATTCAACAATAGAAATGTGTAGTACATACATGTATATATGTTAATTAAACAATTGGTTTCCAGTCTCATTGATCATAAAACTACTTTACATCACCTTGATATACATGTAGTACAAACATTCTGCAGGGAATCCTATTCCCCAATTCAAATTTTCACTAAGACTCTCATTTTGGAAATACATTGTAGAATAAAGTATTTCATTTTCATGGCTTATAAAGAGTTTTGTATAATGTTTGCTATGTGCGTACCTGATAGTTTTATTTGGTTGACTTAATACTCGCTGTATGACACATTTTCCATCCATGTTATGGTAGAGTCTAATCAATATAATGGTCTTATTAGGTTAATTCAATCCTTGCTCAGTGACATATTATGATGGAAGCCCAGCAATGTAATATTCCTTGTGCTTGTATTGCAGGGTGTTTCTCCTCCTGACTTCTCTAGGTCAAACTTCTCTGGCCTCAAGCAATGCCAGCAGCGTCCTGGAAGATCTTCTACGACTTCTCACTGAACTTCTCTCGCCTCTTCTTGGCAGTCAGTTTGTCAGCAGTTATGGATCGCCTGAAGGTAGCATGCTTCAGAATTCACTTCTAGAGAAAACATTTTGTAGATATTTGTTTATAGGAATGACTCATAAATGGCCAGGATGTTAGTACTGCCTAGTAAATTAAATGCATTATGAAGGTGACCTATACTTCAGGGTCGTGAGAATTTCATCCTTATCTAGCTGGAAACAGCCACACTAGGATAATCCCACTGTAATGTTAAATGCAAGGTGCATAAGATTAAAAAGTAGAGAATAGGTGGCCATAAGACATAAGCAACCATATACAAGTTGATACGATTATACCTTGTTGAAGCACCAAAGTATTGCCCTGGAGAAATGATACCAATTCATGCAATATCGCTGGATACTGCTTCACCAGCATCAAAATCATTTTAAAAAGGTCCCTTATTAATTTTTAGGAAATGATCACATTTGAATTATTCCAGGACATACATTAGGAAATTCTGTCCTGCTGCTTATCTAAAAGTATCTTCACCTTGATGCCAGCTATCCTATCTGATTTTATTTGTTGATTCAGGCTCACTGGATCTACCTCTAGTTGGCTGGGTGCTGCTGTTCCTGTCCCGTGTGTTGGACCACAGCAGTGGAACCCATGCGGCTGGTCAGTCCTCTGCTGATAACCCCCAGGAAGCTGAGGCAGGGGCAGCTGCAGGAGCATCAGGAGGGGCTGCAGCCATGCCTGATAACCAGGCAGATAAAGGTAAAGTAGAAATCTTGTATGGAGTTGCAAGTGGTAGTTAGTTAGAGTATGAACCTCTAATGCTACCAGGGTTAGATGGTAAGGTTCACTGTAATTTTTTTCTAATTTACTTCAGATCCTTTTTTAACATATTTTTTTCTTTTAAAATTTTTATTTCAGAGCTAAGAATCAGAGCTCCTTTGTTTTACATTTTTTTAATAGGTGTGATAATGTTTATGGGAAAATGGAACATTTGATTTCTGTTGTACATTAGATTCCTCTATTTGGAAGTGTTGATGGTATGCCAAATTTCTCATGAATTTGCTATGACAAAATGTTAACACATATGGCTTTTACTCTACAGATAATGCTAAGAGAGATGTGAATTATAAAAAAAAGGGTAAAAAAAAAAAGAGTCATAAATATTGCTTAGGATAACTTTAATTTGAGCCCTATAACACTTTAAAGTCAGACCAACTAATCGCATCAAATGTGACATGTATTACAGGAGGATCAGTGCAAGGTGGTGGTGGTGGCAGTAACAGATGGGACTTCTTGACCAGTCAACTCCAGGCTCCAGGAAACAACTCCCAACGTAGCCACTCCAGTGGTAGAGATGTGGTCCGTGGTGTCAAGAAACAGGTCCAGTCCCACAAGGACCTGCTCTACGACATCAAGGGAGGCAAGGTCAGTCTTAGATCCAAGCAAATGAGCTTGCTGTAAAAGAAAACAAGAAGTGCTTGTCAGAAGATGCTGTTGCAGCTCCAGTATTATATACATGTAGATGATATAAGAGGAGTTAAGTTTCACATATTTCTTACGGGTTCTCTGTACATATTTTGCTTTTCATTTGCAATAGAAAAGAGCTTAGATTGCAAGCACTGAAACTTGATGTAATATTTTTGTTGTTGCAAGTTTGATGTGAAAGAATAATCTTTTGAAAAAGGATTTGAAATATTTGGACTGATTGCTGTGTTGAACTAATTTTTTTCTACCTTATATCAAACATTTTACTTTTATGTAAATAGTTTACCAATGAGAACCAAAGAAGTGGCAAGATTCTTCCCAAAAAAATTTTTATTGATGAGTTGTGGTAGTTCAAAGCATTTCTATCAATCTATGACAACAGGTTTAGCTTTTCAGAAAATAAGTATGATTACAGAATACATGTATGTTATAAGTGTGGAAAATGGAAATGCATGATGATCCTAATGAGCTTTTATACTTCTCAAAGCACCAGTTCAAAATCCATTTTTTTGGTATTATTTATGCACAAACTTACATGGGATAGTTTCATCCATTGTCATGAAGACTATATTCCATCCATACTGCTTTTAGTCATGTCACGGTGTACATTCACCCTTTACATCATGATCACAAAGGGTTATCTTTCCAAATTCACAAAGGATACACTTATTTCTGAATGAAAGCAATAGGACAATTTCATTTAGAATTGAAAATCATCTACTCTTGATAGAGTTTACGGTCACTGCAAACTTTTCATGCTGCGAATGGCTCATTTCATTCCATGAGTTGTCGTGTCATGACACATGTTTCCATCGTGTCTTCCATTCACTTGTTGTCAGTGATTGCTAGGATTTGCTTTCTTTAATTTTTCCTGTAATCTTATGGGAACCATGAACGTATGGGACGCTTTTTGCATCTTTTCCTCCCTTCCCACTTTACCAGAAGTCCAGTCAGGCCAAATATGGAGAAGACTCGAAAGGCGATCCCATCTCTGATTTCCACTTGAAGAAGAAACTCTATCATCAGGTAGCCAAGGTAGTTTCATCAATAGGGGTTTACCTGGCATGATGGGGTTTTGATAACTGTCACTGTTTTGGGTTCCCCTTGTGCTCTGTTCCCTCTGCTAATAAGTTATGTTCCTGTGACTTGCTTTTCAACCTAGCTGCATACATTTTCATTGTAGTAGCAAGACATGCTGCATTTGGAAAGCTTAATATGTCACTCACAATTCATTAATTAGTGTTGCCTTTCAAGCATTGTATTGGTAGTGGGAATCTTTGTTTTAGAATAGAATTGTTGGACCTTTTTCTGTAACTTCAACCATATATGAGAACATGATAACACACAGAAACAGAACAACATATTCATATCAGATAGACAAGCAAATTTTTGTAATTACAATATTTCCTTAAGCTCTTTTCATTTCATGAAAGATTTTGCCATTTGGAACAATCATACATTTATATGAATTTTATAAACCAAGGAAACTGTATTTGTACATTTCAAATATTTTCTTCCTTTTAACACTGCTTTTTCATCTGTTGCGTGATTATTTTGATGTTAAATGTTAGGATTATGCTCAGGAAAGCATAGGGATGCAAGTCTTCTTGTGTCCTTTTATGTATAAGCTAGGGTACATTGAATCAAAGCTTGCTGTTTTAATTGACAGTAAATTAAAGAAGAAATCTTGCTGCTACAATTATTTGTCTGTGTTGCAAGAAAAAAAAGAATTGCTCTTGTAATTTCCAGTGTGAATTTTCATATGAAATGACTGCATCTTGTTATCAACAATAACCAATTTTTGCTAGTTATTTTCTGCTTGACCACCCCCTGATGTACTACTGTATACGCCATATATTTCGCGGGGGTTTTATTTTCGCGAATTTCGCGAATCGCGAGTGGGTCGCGAATTTAACAACACGCCAAAATATTGCCAACATAAGAAGTCGGATGAATTTGTTGTCTCCTGGTCAGAAATTCACCACTTCGCTTTGCAAAAGTACATCATCATCGCTGTTTGTAAATTTGAGAATTTTCCGACTGCGAATTCAACCACTCGCGAAATAGTCTGGTTAGTCCTATTTGCGAAAATTCATGGCCTTGAAATTTATGGCTTATACAGTATTTCAATACCTTAAGTGTAGATTTTGTTTGTGTTTTTGTATTGCTGTAGCTAGATTATATAGAAGAACAGAACATTGCCTAACTTAACACTTCCAAACAGAACAAAGTGGGATGGTTCAGCAATTTGGCTAGATGTCTGCTTATTGAACAGGGCAAAATTAAATTCCTTGTTTTATAATGACTGTCTTTCATTTAACATTATGAGTGTTTCAAAACATCTTGAAGTTTAATTTTGTTTGGTGGTTTATTTGGGTCAAAGAATCTAAGTTTCCGTTCAGATTTAAATCTATAACTGACAAAGACACTTGTCTTGATAATACATCTTCCCAGAAATACCATTTGGGTGCTAAGATGCCACAAAGTTCCTATGTAAGTTTGATGTAAATTCATTGTAGATCTATATTCTTTAGTCCTTGTAGTTTACCTTGGCAGAGGTTTTGTCTGGGTTTAACAATCTAACAAAGCATTTTTAGAATATATACATTTACTATAAATACATACATGTATTGTATCGTTGCCCAATTGAAATGAGCCAAGGTTTGGTAAAAATTCACCAAGTCATATCTAACCTTTTGTAGCAACAACACTAATCTTTGTGTATTTTATTATTTATAGTGGAAGCTCAATATTTATGCTGATATAGATTTATTCAATCTGATATATCAGCAGCATTTTTCCAGAAAAATATATATTCAGGTGTTTTATGTCAGTGTTCTTTCAAGTGCTGTCATTTCACAAATAACAATCACTATTCCTGCTGATATTTAAATGATTCTGCTAAATGTAATGGTACTGCAGCTTACCAGCAAGAGTTATATTTGTGTTGTGGTTAATCTCTTCAGTTGTGTCCAATTAGGAATGCCAGTGTAATAACACTTGTTTTTGAGCTATTTGTTTTTATTGTGTCTTTTGTGCTCGTTCTTTGTTTGTATTTAAATGAAAAAAGAAATGTCTGATCAGTGAAGATATTTTTTGTAAGACAGAAAAAAGAAAACAACCCTAATTTAAATAATTTCATTAAGAATCAGAAATTGGTAGATTATTTTGCTCTAGGCGTTCAAATCAAATGCCTTGAGAAGTATGTTGTTGGCATTTACATGTGACACTTAATTGTGCAAATGAACTTTAAAAAAAGAAGCTACATAAGATTTTTCAATACTAACCTACAATTCATTACTATATGTTTTAACACATTTTAGACAATTTTTTTTTTAACCAAGAATGATATTCTGATTTGATGGGCTCTCTACCCCAAATATGCTTTTATTCACTTAAGATATCAAGTTGCTCTTTACTGTTCATTTGTCCTACTAATACAAATTTTTGTTTGTCATTCTGCTTTACCACCTCAACTCTTATTTCACATTGACTTCTGTAGGAAGTGAGGAATGTCTTGCGAGCCAGGATGGCTGCCCGCAGTGCTCGAGGTCAGAAGTCTGTACAGGGAGGATCTAGTAGGGGGACTATGGATGGTGGTTCAGGTAGTAGTAGTGATCTCTTCTCCACAATACTGCTAGCGAGGGACAAGTGCATTCCAGTTGTCCAGGGACTAGTTAGACTCCTGCTGGCTATGGATTTCACATGTCATGTCGACTTGTTCCTTGTCACTTGCAAGGTAGGAGATGAAGTGTATCCGGGGAAAAAAAAACTGTATATAGAAATAAATTATAACTGAAGAAGTATGATTTGCAGGAGATAGGTACAGTAGAAAAAAAAATTATATGTAAGTTATAAAGTAATAAAAATATACCGCAAAAAGGAGATTGTATATTAATTCACATACTTTATTTTGTTAACGAATGTGAATAAAGTATAACATTATTTTCTTCATCTTTTAAGCATGTTGGCATTATGATCCTTTTTATAATGGTGACCAGGTTGCAATTGCTTATTTACAAACACATAGGGATTGCTTCTGATCTCTGTGTAAAAAGTTGCACATTTTACATGCCTTAAAGATTAAGTTGAGTTCTGGTCATGAGATTGAATTGTGAAAGAATTGTCTCAAAGCAATTGGGAAAGGTTCATTATATAGCACATAAGAACTGGTGTATACTGTAAGGTTTTAGAATCACTGAAATGATAAGAAATTGACTCATTCCTGCTGAAAGTCACATGCAGTACACACAGAAAAGGTGTATGTGGGACTACACACAAATGTTCAGCTCGAACATTTCAGCTGTTTCTTGTCATATTTTTAATGTGAGGGCATTTGAAGAGCAATCCTTTTCAGGGGATATTTCTACTATGATAATCTTCCAAACTAACGTAAAAAGAATGAGAAAGCTCACAAATTATTTTTTACCTTTCCCAGAACTCCACCTTCCCTTTAAATATTAGCCAGGAAGCGTCTAAACCACTGGTACAAGAAAATTGCCCCCATGAACACTGAAAATAATGTATCAATGTCTGCCACCTTTACAGGTTCTAGCTAGAATAGCCAATGCCACAAGACCAGCCATCACACTACCTGAGGTCATAAGTCAAGATCAACTGATCCAGCTGGTATCAAGATTCTGTAGCAGCGAGTACTGCGCTGGGAATTCTGCCTGGGGAGGTCCCTGGCCATCACATGCCATCACCTGCCTTCTCTTGGACATCTTAGAAGGTACAGGATACTGTTCACTAACATCTGAAAATTTGTGTTTTTTTCTTTTCCCCATCAGCTCCTACAGGCTATGCATACTCAAACCTTTTATTAAGTGGAAGAAACAGTAAATTGCTTACTGTTGTACTTGTGGCTGGCCAAACATATGAATTTTTCACAGTAACGCACCTTTTTTCACTTTTTTTTTAATGAATCAGGATTTGGAATCCCAGAAGATAATGCTCTTGAAATGTTATTGTCCGAGATGCCTTATTATTGATTTTGGTATAGCAGAGAAATTGTGAGGCAGTTTATGGGTGTTCATGAAGTAACAGAAGGAATAATTTTTGGCACTATAAATGTTAGACATACTTGAGACTTTTATCAATTACATGTAAAAAGGTTAAATATAAAAAAATTGATGATATATTATAAAAAAAAACAAAAAAACTCATGTTTATGTTAATGTATGCAGCAGTGATCTAAAATGCTTTACAATAGATCAAATAATAATTTACAAAATGTTTAGAAGATAATTGAAAGGGTTATCTGAAGATGAGTCCTTCTTTGCTAATGCCATACTGAAACTTATTTGTTTGGCCCTATAGGTGAGAGATTGTACCCCTATGTGGAGGAGCCTGCTGGAGCCACAGGTGGTGCTTCCTTCGTCCCTCCCATGGGAGCCACAGGTGCTGATCCAGACCTTATAGCAGACTCCCTGGCTAGTGGTGGGGCGGAAGCCAGTGCCCCTGCCGATGCAGAGGCTGAAGTCAATAATGCATCGGGAGGAGAGTATGATTCCGGTGGTAATGGAGGAGAGGTGGAAGAGAATGAAGGCCTGGAGGAACCCCTTATCATTGGTAAGTTTGAACTTTGGTGACCCCACATTTGTCCTGGCCTTTATTTCGTCAAAGATACAGGGTTAGGGTCGGGGGTTGCAATCAGGGGAGTGTTTCATCAAGTGTTTTGTCAGTGATTTTTACCGACAACTGTTATAAGCTACTGAAATCCTTGCATCTGATTGGCTGAGAGCAAATTTGTCGGTACAAATCACTGACAAAATGCTTGATGAAACGCTCCCCAGGATTCATTCAATGGTTTGGTTCACGGTTGAATTAAATGATTAAATTAGTGTAGGAAAAATCTCAGCAGAGCAACTGTTGCTGGAACATGCGTGGTATATTCTCAACACTATTACAATCATATTCTTGAATACCTGTGTAGAGTCGGTGGCATCCAATCCAATCTAGTCCAATCCAAAAGGTATTTCATAAAGTGCCTTATCCTTGCGGTTACAAAGCAATGCACACACTGTTCAATATGTATGGGCCACTTAAACAATAATATATTATTTCATCAGAGACCTGGGCCCTCTTGCATAGGATCGCGTATTTGGGACTTGCGTTTAATTTTTTGAGTTGCGTTTAATCGCAACTTTTTATGCAAGAGGGCCCAATTGAGCCAAAGCAATCCATTGTTCTCTAGCAAAATAAATCATGACTTCAGAAGCTTCTTGAACTGGTAAACAGATGACAATAGCAGGTAGCTGGTTCCACAACTTTGCTTTGTTTGATTTGTTAGGAGAGGGTTAAGGCAGAATCCTCTTTGTTCAAAGTTATACCATCTTAATTTTCTGTGATGTCAATATGAAAGTGAGAAACTACATACTGTGAAAATGAGGGGAAAATCATAAGAATCTTGTTTAAACTTGGAAGCTGTTTGATATCTCATTAGACTGTTTTAATTAAAAGGGTGATTTTGGTGCAACCCCATGTTACTGTAGGGTGCATGCTACTAGCAGTGTTTGGAGAGACTTCCTAAGTTGGCCATTGGGTGTAGGAATTATATAGGGAACAATTAATACACTCAACACATATCCTTTTACCACTTGTATACATTCAGATTTTTGGTTTCATGTTTTACAGATGAGCTGAGTGGAGATCCAGAAATTATAGGAGAAGCAGGCAATGACCCCTTGGTAGACATCTACAAACATCAGATGGATGTGCTCTTTGGTTCATGGAAGACCAGTGGTAGTCTTTTTGGTGAGAATGCCCCAAAGAAAGTTGCCCTCAAGAGTGGACCTGGGAGCATGGCAGATCCTGTCAAGATTCCCCCTTCAGCTCTTCTAGCCTATGCCAAAAAGAATAGGAAAGACAAACTTAAAATTCTAGTCAGAGGAGATGGGAAAGGAGAAAGTTCAGGATCAGCTTTCACACCCAGAATGTCAAGTGCTGTTGATGCAAGATTGGACCAAGACTTGGAGATGAGTGCAGAATGGTTCTTGAAGATGTCTAGCTTGATGGAAGCAGAAACAGTCAGTCAGACCTTCACCAGTCTTCCACCGCCCCCTGCCTTTGCTCCAGAAGAGAAACCAGACGTTGAGCTCTTGGACATGGGGCAAACTGATGACGACTTAGCAGCAAGTAGAGCCATGAGTGGAAGCAGCGGCAACATTCACCCTTCAGCTAGGTCCTCCAGAGACCTTCTCTCAGCTTGCTTCCACCAACTCTTTGCTGGACTTGAGACAGGCCGCATCAGACTGCATTCCTTGCTCCAGCTATGGCTGACTATCAATGAGGGAAGCATCAGTGATACAGATGGAAACACCAGTCATTTCAACGATTCCAGAGTGCCAAGCTTTCCCCTAGACAAACCATCAATCAGTCACTTGCTGGCCACTCTGCGAAAAGAGCGCACTCTCAGTGTGTGGACTTGGTGTCTGGCTTTCAGAGTACTTACTGTCCAGATCAACACCAGAGGTTCTACCAAGGATGCAGTCTCAATAGCAAACTCAATGGTTAATGATCCAAACATGTTTCACTCCCTTGTCAAGTTCCTGTCTGGTGGATCATTCCAGGGTCGGAGGTCTGGACACCAAGACTTTCAGGTAAGAATCAATCTTTTATCATTGCAATTTCATGATTTCTGTGAAATTCTAAAACATGACAGACTGAAAAAAAAACCATTGCAGTGAATTTCAATATTGTATTGTTGTAAAGGAGAATTAATGGCAAAGATTTCATTTCATGTATATGACATATTCAGGTTGGGCCGACAGTGACTCTAGCCTTCCATCAGCTGCTACTTAGACTACACCTGAGGGTATTCTCTGGGCCATCTGCAGGAGCAAAGGCACTCAAGAACTTGCTGCTAAGAGTTGTGCAGACTCTAGTTCAACCAAGGTTTGAACTTGTTCTTTACTTCATTATATGATTTGGGGTAATTGCAACTAAATACACATTTGACAGTATATAAAATGTATCATGGAATAAGGTTCACTGATTATGTATGATGGCACCAACAAGTTATGAATTGTTTCAAATCATGTCTGATACTCATTACATGATATAAAGTAAGGTTTAAACCTATGAGTATAGGTTAAGTTTTGTGTTTATTAGAAATATCTGTTCTTTTACTCCTCCCCTCTTAGAGAGGCAATCAGTGCGGGCATAGGACCTCTAGATGCCCAGATCACCTTCTTGGAGCTAATCTTGGAGCAGACCTTCAGCTCTACAGACCTGAATAGCATTGCAACAATGGTGGATAACATTACTATACTTATCTATGAACATGTCATTGACGGAAGTGGAGTGACACAGCTTGGCAATGAGAATGGGGGCTCATCCCGAGCCAACCTGGCTAATGTTTTGGCAGGGAAGCTCAAGGCAGGTGCATCAAGAGTGTTGCATAATGAGAACAGTAGAGAGGCTCTGATGTGTGGACTTCTACAGCTTGTCAATGAGCTCCTGAAGATGTCAGTGTCACCCGATCCATTTGGTACCTCAGTTTGGTCACCTGTAGGAGGCAGGGGATCCCTGCACAGTGGTGGTGTGGCCTACCCCACCCCACCCACTTCAATGAGTGATGATGACAAGGAGAGGAATGGAGATGTGAGCGGTCTTTCTGCAGCAGCAAGCAGCGCTTTCGCCTCGTGGTCAGCAGCGCCTCAGTCTCAACCTGCTGCTCCCTTGCGACTAGCAGACCTTGTCCTCACCAACAAAGAGACAGTGTCTAACCTGCTGTTTTCTCTAGGACATTCCAGCAGTATGGCCATGGCAGCCATGTTGAATCCAGGTTTCTTCTCACAGGGTAGTGAGCCACTCCTGAGTGCTGAACCCTTGTCAATAGGAGACCACATCTTCCAGATCCTAGCTACCCTAAACAAGGAAGCATCACATGTTAGGATTGTCCTTCAAGCAATCCTGTCCTATCTGAGTTGTGCCAATGGAAGAAGAGGAGAAATGCTTTCGGAACCTCTCCTGTGGTATACATTGAGTGTCCTGAACAGTCCTACTGCAATGGATTCAATGCATGAAATTGGTGAGGCTTGTAGGAGTTTGAAGTTGTGGTTCTTATAAACCCTTGACAAAAATTTAAACTGCTGACAAATAATAAGTAAAGTAAAGATTTCAGTTAAGAAAGAGGTTAGAATGATACTATTATCAAATTGAAAAAAAAAATGTTAAATTGAAAAACATAATTTGAGTAGAAGAGTCTCTGTAAATGTATATTTTTCTAAAGTATGTAAATATGTTTTGATGTTGGAATGGAATGAAAAGTGAAAGCACACAATAACTAAGTTGTAATTGCAACTTCAATGTTTTTTCCAAATGATATGTGGAATAATCATTCAGAGTTCGGTTAGTTATAAACATTTCTTGTATTTCTGAAGGATAAGTATGTGGCTCTTACTCTTTAAGCTCTGTAAGATATGGAAATGCAAATGATTAATGAAATATCATCTGAAAACATGTTTTTCAGGTGGAATTGAGATCATCTGTGCCAATCTGGTCAACAGCAGTCGAGCAAGCATTGATCCCAATCCCAGCATCATCTCCCCCATCATGCAGTTGACCTGTCCTCCTAAGCCCTCAAACTCCTCCAACACGGCCAACTCAAGTAGTAGCTCCACCACTGGTTTCACCAAGAGGGGATCCTCAACTGTCGACGAAGAGAACGTTGAAGGACTTACAAACTTTGCACCTTACGGTAGGCTTAGCATTTGACAGGGATTGTTAATATTACATCGCAATATTTCTGGGATATTTGATAAACATCTGTGTAATTTAACTTTTAGAAATTATGCTTTTGCATTTATAGCAACAGTTTATACACCGGTTTCAGGCTTTTTCACTGTTTTAGGCTTTTTCAGGCTTCATATTGCACAGAAAATGTGGGGCTGCAACATGTCTGGGTCTCATTTCAGGCCAATTAGTTCTGAAAAGAGCTGTTTTACACTCCTTTGGAAGTAATACAAGGGTTTGCACAATGCAATGACTTACTTATAAATGCAATAATTTCTTTCACTTTTCTGCATGTTCCTTTTGAGAGATCCTTCATATTTCAGGATGCATTGTACATTTAAAATGTTTGAACAGAATTCTATTTCTTGTATTCCAACAGGTGTGATTAGTTGTAGCAACATGACAACCCGACCAGCAGAGTCCCTGCTGCTACCAACCCTCTCCAACCGTCGTAGCAGGCAGTCTTGGGCACATACCTTCTCTTCTGAGGAGACCTGGTGTGATCTTACCATCACTCTACCTTGTGCAGTGGTGCTAGAGGAGATCCATATTCTTCCCCATGTTACCAATCTTGCAAGTAAGTCTGGAAAATGTATTCAGCTGTGAGAAATGACTATGTTATGTATGTTTATAATTCCTATCACCTGTGAAATAATGTCTCAAAATTTCAAAGTGATTTGGTAATGTTTACTCCGGTTTTAGTTTGTTTTATGGGAAGATATTTGTAGGTGTCCCCTGATGAAAGCATTGGATATAGCATTAATTTTCATAAAGAAAGATCCCATCTTTATGTTCAAGCCTATAGATCTGTCCATTGACTATTTTGTTTTTGTGATTGTATGTATACCAAATGAATCATTATGCCTCCGCCCACCGTAGGTGGTAGCCGGAGGCATTATGTTTTCGGGTCGTTCGTCCGTCCGTACGGGTTTTGTTCTCGCGATAACTTAAAAACCGATTGACGAATCAACTTCAGACTTGGCTTGAGTGTGCACATGGGAGGGGCGATGCGCTGATTAGATTTTGGGGTCATGAGGTTAAAGTTCAAGGTCATATAGTTCAATAGAATACATAAAGATGGTTCGTTCTTGCGATAACTTAAAAACCGATTGACTGATCAACTTCAGACTTCGCTGGAGTGTGCATATGGGAGGGGCAATGCGCTGATTAGATTTTGGGGTCATGAGGTTAAAGCTGAAGGTCACAGGGTTCAATAAAATACATTAAAATGGCTTGTTCTTGCAATAACTTAAGAACCATTTGACGGATCAACTTCAGACTTGGCTGGAGTGTGCATATGGGAGGGGCAATGGTCTGAGTAGATTTTGGGGTCAGGAGGTTGAAGTTCAAGGTCACAGAGTTCAATAGAATACATAAAAATGTTACATGAAAATGGGTTCGTTCTTGCAACTTAAGAACCATTTGACGGATCATCTTCAGACTTGGCTCATGCATGCATATGGGAGGGGCAATGATCTGCTTAGATTTTGGGGTCATAAACCACATCTATTGGTGCATATCTAACCAACATATTGACAATAACCAATCCAAAATTGGTCACCATTTTCAACCAATAAAATTGGTCAAAAATACAACCAATCTCCAGGTGGTCGATCAAACCAATGTGATGGTTAAAAACAGCTTCCCAAACAAATAATGTTTCTTTGTCATTATTTAACCAACGATGTTTGGTCATTAATACTTTCAACACTAACCAAGTAACCAAAGTGTACATATATGCCATACATTTCCAATCTGTTGTTGGCGGAGGCATAAATTCTGACCGTGCGCGGTCGAAAATTCTTCTAGTTTTAAATTGGAGTGAATTCATATGGACAAGAAAAATTATGTCCTGTTAACCTGCGATCAGTGTAAATGTGAAGCATTCATATTTAGGCATTCAGAATAAAATCTGAAACAATTAATACAGTGTTAAGGTATAGGATTTGGGTCTATTGAATGTGTGTAATTATTGAAATGATGTATGTAAGTATGTAAAGATTCTGTTCAAATCAATATTATTTTTTAATTTATCTCTTCTTTACATTTTCAGCATGTCCCTCTGCAGTGTCAGTAGAGATCAGTCCTAATGGCTCCAGCACCATCCCTGTGTGTCCACCCCTAGCCACCAGTGGCCTTACATCCATCAAGCTCAGAATGCCCCGTCCCATGGTCACGTCATCGGTGTGCCTGCAGCTCAGGAGACCCAGAGAGTCCACCCTGATGGCACTGACACGGATTCGACTGCTTGGGACTACAGTGTTAGGAGGTGGTCATATGGGTGGTGGCGGCAGCAGTGGAATGAACATCTCTAATCCTATGAGTGGAATGCCTCTAGTACCACCACAGGGCCCACATCATGTGGCTGAAGACGAAGCAGTCAGAGGAAGGTGAGTTTATTGTCTCCACATCGATGTGGAATGTCTGAAAATTGTTTCTATATTGATGAAAATTAACCCATTTACTACTGAAATCTCTTATTCCACAAGGCTTTGATACAGGAATCATCCAGTTCACATAACCATTGGGTTAACCAATCCATGACAGTATTCATTGGTTGTGATGGTCTGGTCAGTTGCGAGTAATACATTTAATCCTTCACAGCATAAATGGTTTAAAGCTTCATTTGGTCTCCTTCATATTGTTGGTCTCTATCTTGATATTTTTTTTATTTTGGAAAAGTTAAAAAAGTTTTATGATTTTTAAAAAATTTTACATTTATTATGTCAATATTTTATCAAAAAATAAATGTGCAGTAAGATTCCAAAAGTATACAGTATTTTGTATTACATGTACAATATATGTAGAGGAGTGGATGATACAGATTGAGTAAAATATTGTATTATATGACTTCATTAAGTTTATGCAGGACTTTAATTTACTTCAAAATCTACTCATTCACATTACTGAATTGTCTGTCCCTGGTACATGAAATATCTTCATCTATTAAAACTATTATTCAATTCCCTGACAGCACACGGTGGCTGAGACTCTTGCACCACTGCCTAGCAGGGACCTTCCTGAGCAGCACAGTATCAAGTATCGCTCAGACTGCAGCCCAGACTCCTGGCCTCCTCACTACCTGTATGGCCCTGCTGGCCTCCCCACACTGCAGACCTAACAGGAGGGACATTGAGTCCTTGCTCCTGCAGCTCAGCCGCTCCAGGACTGAAGTAGGACTAGCCCTTGTGGATATGTTCCTTCGTAACAACTACTGCTTTGGACATGGGGAACATGGTGAGAACTTCTAGTATACCATTTAATCATACTGAAAAGCAATTTTGCCCATTATAACATCTGTATATACTTTTAGTGAAGTATCAGTGATACTTTTTATCGTGAACAAATTACATGATGACATGGTGTAACCCTGAAAACTTGCCTTACAATTCTATATATGATTTGTTGAAGTGATTTCTCTCTAACTCTGTATATTTTTTGTTTAATTTGAAAGCGACATTAGCCATCGTTTACTAATCTTGCAAGTATCGTGCAAAACTTGATTAACCAACTATTTTCAGTAGGTTAATCAAAAGTTAATAGTTAAATATTCAACAAAAGGTTTTGAATTTATGCACAGTAGTAGCTAATATGTCGATAGTAAAACAAAATCTTCATGAAATTTTCAGATTCTGGATTAGGTCTCCTGGGACGACCGTCCAGTCTTGCTTCAGATTCCAGTGTGGATATCATCTACCAGCTTGGCACAGGCTCAGATTCTGGGACTAGAGAAAGGTTAGTTTCACCTTATCCATTAAATCCTTGATTTGGGGGCTCACAAAAACCTAGTATGAGATTGCATTGTAAATTTAATACACATGTACTTCTTGAAATTGAATTTCCCTGTTTTTATTTATCATGTGAAGGAGACGTAACATGAACATTTGGAGTTATCCCATAAATGTACATGTGTGATAGAAAGAGAAGCACACTTCAATTCTACTTTACTTTGTTATAATGAACTCCTTGGGACCAAGGAAATTACCTCTTTATATTGAAATCTTGTTATATCAGGGGGGAAAAAAAAAACCAATAGAATACAAAAAAGTGGGACCTCAAAATTACCTTGTTTTTTCAAAGACTGTAAAAAAACCCAAATTTTATCATTACAGCAAGGGAGTGGATGAAGAGATTTTCATGTGTGAATCTCTGTAAAATCAGTGATTTTCCATGTTTTAGTAATATTGTTGAATTCTGTTTTTCTGTCAACAGAGTACAGACACTTCTGGATTGGTTAGGAGACACAGCCCGAGTGGCTCTACACATGCACAGTAGCTACCACCGAGCACCCCGTACCTTCTCCCCAGTAGAGTCAGGTCTGCTACACCCTGCACCTATTCATGTCCACTGTGTTGCTGCAGTTCTTTGGGCAACCCACTCACAGAACACTATCCAACATATGGTCAACATGATCCCTACAGAATTATTCAGGTAGGATACTTTCAGTATGTTCTTGTCTGTAAACAATAACAGATATTGTTCTATTTAGTATGGATGTTGAGTAGCATGGGGAAAGTGTTTTTATATAGTTTAGATTGCCCAAACAATCCAGACTTCGTTAATTTTAAGTTGTGCATATTGTATGCATATTTTCAAATTTTTAATTCTTGCCCCAAATTTCTTAGAATGCCCTTGAAACAAGTTGATCTTTTTCAGGGTTTTCACTCTGACACAAACTTTGAAGTTCATGAATATGAATCAGCAGTGTTTGCTTGATAAAAAAGTTTTAAAAGTATTTAAAGAGTGCTCCCAATTACTTCATTTTATTAGCAGTCAGTAATGTGCAACATTTCTCTTCATTCCAGTTCTATCTATGAATGGTCTACTGTGTTGCCGGTCAACTCGGCCCTGAAGAGGGCTGCGGACTTTGTCTTGTGTTCAATGTGTATGATCCAGCCAGCTCACTTTGACTCCTTACTTCAATGGATGGGTGTCATGGTAGGAGGACCAGTAGAGCTACAAGCCCCTATCACAGGTTGGTACACAAAGTCAGATGTCTTAATCCCCTGTGTCAATTACCAAGCCAGTTTCACTGAACATGGTTTGACATTTAATTGAATTGAAAGCATGAACAGTTCAAAATTTGGGACAAAATTAACATGTAGAAAGACCCTATGCTACATATGTAATTATTTTTTCTTTTTAATTTCTTATTATATTTCAAACTTTTAATGAGAGTTATCATGAGAAATATGTGCTATTTCAGAGGTGCTATTGAGAATAAAGATTGTAGATTTTAGAATCGATGTGTTAATGGTTCATTCCTGTTCATGCTACTTAACAGATGACAGCAAAGAAGATGAGCTTAACATCTCATTAACAGATGACACCAAGGGTGCCAACCGACAGCACCAGCAACACCAGCCACAACCTACACCACACCTACCTACTAGTCAGCCAATCACCAGGCAAGAATTCAGTCATGTGATCATCGATGAGGCTCATCTCTCACTACTAGCCCTGGCATGTCAGTCAGATGTGGCGACAAGGAGGCTCCTGGACTCGCAGTTCCTAGTTCTCTTGGCAGAAGCACTATCAGAATTCTGCACACAGGTACTTGAATTGCTTCCAATGTTTCTTTGGTAATCCAAAATTGTACTCAAGAATATGATTACTATGCAGTTTTTGTGTGTGTTGTAATGCTATTTTTATTGATTGTAGTTGCAAAGTTAGAAATAAAAAAAGAAAGAAAGAGGGTAAGGTTGATTTAGTATATCCTTAGTCAGAAATTCAAAATATTTAATTAAGTTTTCATATTCAAAGACTTTTAATGTAATGTGAAATTATACATGTTGAAGGTAATTATTCATAGCATTTGTCATGAAGAAAAAGTAATATATTCTTTCTCTTCTCTTTGGCCATTTCATTTTTTCCTTTGAACACTTGAGTTTATTTGATTTAATACACCTAATTATTGTTTTTCTTAGGAGTTGATACGAACTGAGACATTGAATGGTTTCAGTGATCCTCTGACGGATGCATCCAAACTCAAGGCATCAGGATCCCGTGTCCAGTCACCTCGCTCACCTCGCAGTGCAGCCAGGAGGAGTAGCTCAGAATCTCTCCCAACAGATGCTACAGTTGTTCTCACAGCTGACCTTGTAGCCCCTGTCCTTAACTTCTTCAAAGATCTATCAGCGCAGATTGAGATTAAGAATTGGTTGGCATCACCTGAGGGTGTGGTCTTCTGGGCACCTCTCCTGGCCCTCCTCTGCACGAGCAACACAGCGACGCTTCTCAGCGCAATGCCCAACCTGAATGGGGCACCTCGCCGTTCCCATCTCCTGAGTGCCTCGCAGCGTGCATCCTTGGAGAACGCCAGCATTGCATTCTTCTCCCATTGCACCCTGTGTCATCCAGGCAACCAGAAGCTCTTAGCACAGGTCATCTGCGACGTGATCTGCACCCAAGATCTTCAGACGGGGTCACCATTTGTCATCTCAGGATTCATGCGTCGCCTGATTCTTCAGCTGATGCTGGAGGATGAGAGTCTAGCTGTAGCGGTCAGCTCTGTCTGCCAGCTGGTCAAGGGGCCCCAATCCTGGATGGGACGCATTGTTCATCCCAACTATGGGCTAGGTCATAAGAATGTCTTGGTGGAAACCAAGCTTACAACCACCTGTGCTCAACTTATTACATACCTTACAGGTAAGGATCAGAGCCTTCAGTTATTGTTATTGTTATTTGAGAAATTATTCAACAGTGACAAAATATGTTTTGTATATTGATAAAGTTGCCAGGGTTTCTGTATTTCAGTAATTGAGTGCTACTCTATAGATTTGTTCTTTATAAATGTTTTGTAAGATTCCTGTTGAAAGTAACCAGTTTGCAATCTTTATCACTTTTTTACAACAGTTTTTAAAGATGGTGATTATTCACAACTAGTATTTTTTTTAAAATGTCACAATTATTTCACATAAAAGTGAAAAATGGAAAAAATAAAGACTGAAAATGCATAGAAAGTTGTTTCGATTCCTGTCTTTCTTGGCATTGATTTCTATAGATACCCTTGGAATCAAGAACCTTCCAGGAGACAAGAAAACCAAACCCAGCAGTGACTCAAGCAAGGCTGACAAACAGTCATTTGTGATGGTCAACCTCTCTCCTGACAAATTGGATGTCACTGAGACTGAGGTCAATGGAAACATTGGCAACTCCATAGGTAAGACTAGGAGCACTAGTAGATTTATATTCTGTAGTATGGATCTTTTTTTTCCTTTTTTCTAAAACTGCCTTTTCAACAAGAGCACAGAATGTTGCTGTGTTTGTAAAAAACTGAAGGAACAAGAAAGAGAAAAAGATGAAAATTACTGAACTCACCTTGCTCAAAGACAAATTGATTGGCATTGATTTTCAAGGCAGTGTAGTCATGATATAGATTTTTGCTACTTGTGTAAAGTATGTGTACAGTATCACCATTGTTCTTGTATCGCAGATACTAAACCCAAAACCAGTTCAGTAGGGAGTGCTGAACCCCAAGCAAGCAGCACACCAAAGCTGCCCACTTCATCAACCCCATCCTCATCTCAGATCCCCCTTTTTGGTGGTATCTTCTCTACAGTGCCTCCATCCACCTCTGCCTCTTCTCCTGCTGGCACCTCTAC
This sequence comes from Heliocidaris tuberculata, assembly GCA_025618425.1. Lineage (NCBI taxonomy): Eukaryota > Metazoa > Echinodermata > Echinoidea > Camarodonta > Echinometridae > Heliocidaris > Heliocidaris tuberculata. The sequence goes on along the minus strand of CM046834.1, from coordinate 35,475,316 downwards.
TTCAGCGGGAGCCGCAGGTGGGGCCACAAGTGGAGCCACGGCTTCAGCCACAGCAGGAGCAGGAGCATCAGCATCAGCATCAGCATCAGCTGCCTCCGCTTCCTCCTCCTCTTCCAACAAGCAGCCAGATAAGTTCCTTATCTACCCAGGAGCTACCAACTTTCCTGCATCCATGGTACCAACCCTTCCCCCAGAGCTTCTCCCCAAGTCCATGGACCGCTGGGCTCCTTTCTTCAACACCTTCTCCAACCCTGCGGCCTCTATGGCAGGAGCTGGTGCCTCCTCCTTCAACATGCCAGGACTGGTACTTTCTCATGAACGCCTCGGTAGCCAGAACTTCCCAGGCTGCTTGACCATCGGTCAGGCTATCACCATCCTTCAGAGACGTGGACTGCCTGAAGGAAGCCCCACTCTAGAGATGAACATCAGGATGAGCTCTTCATTACTAGGGGCATCAAAGACTGATAGCTCCAAAACACAAGAAGCACAAGAAGGTACAAGATATTACTATTTTTGTCCTCCAGACAAATATTTATGTACTGACATGTTACCCTTATTGTATATGTACTTGCTGTATTTGGAGAACCAATAATTAGAAGAAAAAAATTGTGATTTTGTGTGTGTATTTTGATGTAAAAGCATATTTTTGCCCTTGTAATTACAACTTGTAGCCTCTGCCTGCCATTTTCTCGATATTGTAAACAAGAAGTTATACTCTGTAATATTTATTTTGTTGGAAGTAGACATGCTGATTTGATATGTTGTTATTTCAAAATTAATATGTAGTTTAAATCTTTCTGCCCCCAAACAATTGCTATAAAGCTCTCTGTCTTACCAGTTTGACCAAGGACATACTATTGTTGGCATTATTGCACTTGATGCCCCCAGGGGGCATCTACGTTTTTACCTTTTGAAACTTTCTTGAATTCAATGGGAACACTCACGGTCGAGACTTTTTCTTGCTTCAAAGACATCGAGAAAGTAGTTCCGGTTGACGCATGCGCATTATGAGTTAGAGAACAGGTGTTATCTATCAATTTTTGATGTTGTTGTTGTGATTGCTCTCAATTGTTGTTAATGATTCTTACCTTGTTATTAGAAGTCGAAATCATCGTCTGCTTCATCATCCCACACAAAGTTGTCTTTGTTATACGGATTTCTCTTTTTCGGTGCTTTTCCTTTGCCTTTCCCTTGTTTCTTTGGCGGCTCGTCGATTGGCTCGAAGTTTGTGGGGCAACGTGATTTCCGTGAATAATGTACTTTTGTGTGAGGTGTGCTGATGCGATGCTGATATCCTGAGGAACTTCCTGCCTCAATTCCTTGCTCAAATGAAGCATAGTCTCCAGCAATAGTTGTGGTGCTGGTAGAAGGAGAAGCATCTTGATCTTCTGTTCCCAGAATGTCGGTTTCATCTTCGCATCTAATGATTGAGTCATTATCCCGATTGTCACCATTAAAGTCACCATTTCCTTTTGACCAAGAGTCAAAGAGGGGGTCCGAACAATTAAGCACCGCTGATCGTTCTAGTGGATAGTAGCTTTTGATGAGATCAAATGTAGCGGTGATGGCATTGCTCTGGTGACTCATACGATTTCTCCAAATTATTTCAGATAGGTGAGCTTCGAAATTTGCAAGAGATGTACCGTTTATTCTTCTGAAATGTGATTTTGCGTGCTTCCATGCACCCTCAATCCGATTTGTATTCACGCTGATGACTTCTCCAGTAATCACATTCCTGTAATTTTTCTTGAAAGCATATTTATGACACACCGTGAAGTGTTCACATCCCATATTGTTCAAATTGGCATAAGCTGACCAGCCGTCACTGAAAATTCTCGCACCTTTCTCAACATGCCTCTCGATCAACGCCAGCAATGTTTGTTCGTCTCTATGATCGACGGGATACAGAATGATATTGTTTGTGGATCATTCGACAATTCCAAAAATCCAAACTTTTTGGCCAGGGTTAGGGTTTCCGCGATGGTATTTACAACGTCTTCCAAATAAACTCTCGTCTATCTCAACATCCCCGGAGAACTTGTAACTGTTCCAGCTGTTGTTATAATACAAATCATAAATGAACTGGCGACACAGATCACGAAGATAGTTTGCCCAATTGACGGGAGTATGACCGTAGAACATTCCGGACATCAACGACGCAGTTCGCAAACTTACTTGTATTGCCCAAAACCAGATGAAAACCAAGATGTCTCGGACGTCAAAACGGGTGTTCTCGAAGAAGGAGAATCTAGTTGCAGAGTAACTTCGATCATGCGGATTATTTGGGGTTCCTCTACATCGCCACACATATCCTAAACGTCGATCTTCCTTCGTCATCATTCTGCAATCACCGTTGCACACCTCACATTTCATTGCACTTGCGATGAATCCATTGCCCTGCATCCACTCTGCCAAATGATGTTTGTTTTTGTCTCCAGAAAGACCCAAAAAATTCCATGGATTTTGGAAATCCGCTGTAGTTGCCGTCTTGGGATCTTCCAATTTCCCCTTGAACGCCATGGTGGACTACCGTGGAATGATTCAAAATTTTCAACTGAGACAGTAAAGGCTGTCTGATGTTTTTCTTTACGCGAAACTCTTATAATTTATTGGCTAAATACAGCGCATATCACCCTCTTTGCGCCAAGACATAAGCGCCCAGGGGCAAGGTCAAGCGCATCTCTAGGGGCAAACTCAAGCGCATCTCTAGGGGCAAACTCAAGCGCATCTCTAGGGGCAAACTCAAGCGCATCTCTTGGGGCAAACTCAAGCGCATCTCTAGGGGCGCGCTATGGGGCGTGCCCTTGCCTCCTCCATCCTCCTCCCTTTACGCCAAACTCTCTATAATACTTGCACTTGATGCCCCCAAAAATATGAAAAAAAAAGTTCCGGCGAGTAGAAGAAACTGTGCAAGCAAAATCAACCTTGATAGCTAAAGATCGTCTCTCTATTATATACTTGCACTTGATGCCCCCAAAATCTACGATTATTCAGCACTTTTATTCAGATGTTTGTATTCCACTAACCCCGTTTTCCCCTCTTTTTCTATTTCTAGCCGCGCAAGCCTTCATTAACATCGATGACAAAATTAACCTTGCAGGCAAAATCAACCTTGATAGCTAAAGATCGTCTCTCTATTATATACTTGCACTTGATGCCCCCAAAATTTTCATTTATTCAGCACGTTTATTCAGATGTTTGTATTCCACTAACCCCGTTTTCCCCTCTTTTTCTATTTCTAGCCGCGCAAGCCTTCATTAACATTAACCTTGTAGGCAAAATTAACCTTGATGGCTAAAGAACCTTGATACCTAATGTAACCTCGATAGCTAAAGCTCGTCACTCTATATATACTTGCACTTGATGCCCCCAAACTTTTTTTCTTGCGCGATCAACTGAATCACGGCGCGGATGGATATCATGTCAAGTCGTCGACCCAGACCAGCTGAGCTGCAAGGTAAAAAAAGGTAAAAACGTAGATGTCCCCTGGGGACATCAAGTACAATTATGCCCTATTGTTCAGTGCATGCTTTTCCAGGAAACTTATTCATGATGTTGACCAAGTCACATTTAGTGACTTACAAAATTTTGTTTCCTTTCTCCATTTTGATTTTATTTATCATTATTGTTTAATATCCATTCTCAGTTCGCAATGAAGCTAGTGCATCTGCCAGCTCCCTCGAGTCTGATCAACACATCCCTGAGGAGGTACTCCTGGAGACCCCTCCCATCTCATCCTTCCTGGAGGTCTTTGCCCGCCTTGGCGGCCTGGCCCTCATCGCTGAACATCTCCCACAGCTCTACCAGGAAGCACCCCTCACTCAGCAGCAGCAGGCTAAGAATGGAGTACAGACAACCAGTGCTGGTGGAAGCTCAGTCGACAAGATGACAGCAAGTGGAGGAGGGCCTTCTGCAGCGATGCACTCCAGCTGGTGGAAGTACAGTTCGGATCTGGGCATGAAGGATTTAGGAGAGTTTGAAGACTACGAGGTGAGGAATTATGAGGGATTGTGTATTCACTGCCAGACTTAACATTCATCTGTGGAGAGCTAAAAGGTCGTTAAATGTGTAAATAGTCTCACTTTCAGTAGACAATATCATACTTTGTCTAACATTCAACATAGTATACTTGAATTCCCCCTAAGTTTTAGATTTTGGAAAACTGGTTTGCAGTTTATTGGTACTGTGATAAGTGAAGCTAAATTTCTGACCAGACCTTCTCTTTTATGAAATATTTCTTGAGAATTTTTTTTGTTTTTTAATAGTGAGAACTACTTTGATGTGAGCTCTGTCATTGTTCTTACACCATTTATAATGTGATTGAATTTCTTAAGCCCAAATTTCTCTCTCTCCCCCTCTTCCCCTCTCCACAGGTCTTAATGGAAGGTCCCCATAGCACCACCATCACATCTGTTGGTGGCAGCACCCTCACCACTACCTCTAATATACCTTCCTATGTATTAGGAAGCACTGCTGCTCAGCTTCAAGCCACCTCCTTCTCCAACATTGCACCCCTTCATAGCATACCCATGGCAACCTCCTCCTCATCTTCCTCTGCCTCCTCCTGCCCGCCTCAGGGCTCGACGTCAGGGCAGAGCATGGGCAGCTGCACGGCAGCCATCCCTCCTCACTCACTGGCAGCGTTTGGACTGTTCCTTAGGCTGCCTGGATATGCAGAGGTGCTGCTGAAAGAGCAAAAGAAGGCACAGTTTCTACTGAGATTGATGCTGGGAGTAACCGATGATGGTGATGGAGGTGGGTTTCTTAGTTGTAAATGTACTTTGATGAAATATTAAACTTTTCTAAAAGTTTTCCTCTATGATGAATTGTGCATGAATACATTTATAATTATAGGAAAAAGAAAGACACATTGCAAAAAACAGTTTCTTCTTTTGATACATTCATGTTATGTGAAACCTGCCTGTCATTATGTACAAAGTTTTTTTTTGTGTGTGTTATCAATGCAAATGAATGGAAGTCATGCTTTTAAACTGAGTATATTTCAAAATAAATTTAAAAAAAGTTGAAGTGCAATATGGAATTTCAAATTATGTGATATTTTTTGCTATAAGAATACTGTATTCATAACCTTGGTTGAAAATCACTGACACACTATGTTTTGCCATAATCTTTTTTTTTTTCACTCTTTAGGTCAGATTCTGTCATCCCCATTAGCCACTTCCCTCCCTACCCTTCCCTTCACTGTACTGGTCACTCTTTTTGACTCCACACCCTTGACCACTGATGATGGGGTACTACTACGACGTATGACCCTAGAGATTGGGGCTATTCACCTGGTACTGGCCTGTCTCTCAGTACTCAGTCACCACGGCCCAAGGGGATCATCTCAGCCTGCTACTGGAGAGGGAGGTCCAGCTGTAAGTTGTTATATCAAAACAGTGCAACATGGCATGTTGTGAACATTGGATGTTTAAGGGTCACATGAAATCCATGATGGTATGACCTTTTTCCAGAAATAATATTAATGGTGACGATGATGATGACTATAATGATGATTTAATTTTATTACAAATTTAGTAGGGCTATCATATCCATTAATATTCAATCATGAGGATAAGTGGAATGGAAGGTATATACTTAATTTGTGAAAATGCATTACCCATTGTTTAAGATCTCACCTAATAACTTCTCTCATGGTCCAACTTACAGGTACCTAATGGCAGTCAAGTGGGTGGAGTTAATGACAAGAACCAGAACTTCTGGGCCAAGGGGACAGGCTTTGGGACAGGGTCTACTACCTCTGGCTGGAACGTCGAGGAGGCCCTCGTGAGACAGAAAGCAGAGGAGGAGCATGTGACATGCCTACTCAAGGTAATGCAGTCAAATGTTATGAAGAGCAGTGTGTCCTCAATTAAATATGATTTGATTATGTTCATCAAACATTCTGACTTCTGATGTTTCTGTAGGAATGTTGAAGAATTACTGTCCCTGTATGCTTTCTCTAGACCAGAGGTACATGTGGCACTCTTTTCCCTCATATCTCAAGTTCAATTGGTTGCCAGACACAAGAAATTTAGTAGAAGAAAAGGTACTTTGTTCTTCAATTTTCAGTTTTAACCTCCTGCAAAATGTGTATCCTTTTTATGCTTTATAGAAATTACTTTCTATGCAAATTTTGTAAAGTCTTCACATTTGCCTTTTACATTGTCCCAGAGCTTTTTGGTCATGCAAAAAATATGTAAATGCCCTTCTCAATCCTGTGTGATGTCTTACACTTACGTTTTTCTTTACCTAGGTTCTGTCCAGCTACATTAACCCGGTAAGCAGTACATCATCTAATGAGAGGTCAGCAACCATTGACCAGATGAGTGGTGATCTTAGCCAAGACCAGCTGACCACCATCTTCCCACCAGTCTTTGTAGAGTTACTCACCCAATCCTGCCTCATCCCAGCTATCTCATCCTACCTCAGGAATGACTCAGGTCAGTTTATAGAGGTTTGATTTTCTTCATAGTCCTGAAAAACTTCAACTAGCCTAGATAAGTCAAGTAAAATCAACATTCAGGGATGTCACAGTGGTTTGCACTGGTTCTGATATTTTGATGTGAAAAGGTCCTGTCTTGTCAAGACTCACTCTTGATCCAAATTCTTTAAAAGTCCTCTGTTCAGTCACTAGTCACCAATCAGTTGAATCATGTGGAGGATGTAGAGTGAAACAATAAGAGTTTATTTACTGTTCATTCTGTTGTATGAGGAAAATTAAATTTTCCCTTCAACATATGAGATAGAAATCACAAACTTGAGAGTCATTCATAATGTCCTGTAATTAATCATCTAGAAAGGTGTACATATTTACGATAAGTATAGGCTTTCATCAAAGTTTAATTTCAAGTTGCATCTAAATATTCCATGTTCTTATTACAGTTCTTGACATGTCACGTCATGTTCCCCTGTACTGTGCTGTCCTGGAGATCCTACGTGCCTTGGCCCTCTGCCCTCTCCTAGTGCACTTACTGCTTCCTCAGGGGGACAATGGTGACAAGTCTGTCATCAAGCTCCTAGAGAACATGAAAGGATGTGTCGACACATACACCTCCAAGCTCAAGTAAGATATTTACATTTGGAATGAATAAGAAAGAACAGTTTGAGTAACTTGTATTCTAATAAATTGGAACCTTGTATTTCGGAGAGCGAGAGTATTTTTTTATTAGTTTGTATTCTATTGTTTCTAAGCTCTTATTGGTAATTTGAAACAATGTTTCAATATAACAATGTAATTTCCTTGGTCCTAAGGAGTTTGTTATAACAAATTTCCACTGTATAATGGTTGATGTTTGGCAACATGTGGGGATACTTCATTAGTAAATTATGACAAATACAGCAAAACAGAATTGAAGGAAATAGAGAAAGAGAGAGGCAGAGACAGAGAGAGAGAGACAGAGAGAGAGAGAGAGACAGACAGACATAGAGAGAGAGACAGAGACAAAGAGAGAGAGAGAGAAAGGGAGAAATCACATAGAGTAGTCATACCGTTCTGCTATGTGCTGCTATCTCCCATCTACATGTATCAAATATACCTGAATTTCATTGTCCTTACCCTTCCGCAGACTTGTGAAGCCTAGCAAGAAATCTAGCTCCAGACACAGCTCCACCAAGGAATCGTCTACTGTGTCCAAGGAAGAAGAAGCAGAGGCAGAAGGACTGACACAGCTGGTCCCAGAGATACAGAGGACAGTAGAGATGGTCAAAAAACTCACCAGCAAGATTCTAGCACAGAGACAAGGTAATTACTGCTCATTTACTATGAGACAGTCGTGGCCCTACACTGCAATTAGCGCACCGAAAGCTTTCACTCTGTCCTACCTAATTTGCATAAAATAAACAATTTGTTTACATTAAACCCCTACGGAAGAGTCTCAGCTAAACTGTGATATCTCGCCCTAGAAATAACCAAATGAAATGAACTAAACGTCAAATTCCAGATTAAGAGTTGCTCTAACTTGTAATTATTATCATTCATAGTCAAATCATGTTTAAGTTTGTGAAAACTTAGAGAAACGAGGAGCCATTTTTTTTTTTTTTTTTAGTGTGAAAATGTCGCAGTATTTTTCATATTTTCTGTCATTGCGCAAGATCGAACTTTTCAGATATGAAAAATCAAAGTATATTGAGGGGATCCTCCAATTATCTTTTCATAATTATCTGTCGAACGGTTATGTCGGGAAAAAATCGAAAGCAATGTCATTCATGAACCCTCAACCGTTCTTCGTGGAAGTTGAAATGTAGTCCATACACATATAGCGGTGCATGCAGGATGGTTTCCACTCAAGTGTTGTCCCGTGCAGGATATTTACACTCAACTCAGCGGTGTGTTGGACTGTCGTGATAAAACATGCTGAAGTAAAGGCCGATATTGGGCAAAAGAACGACATAGATCCAATGTAAGATTAATTATTAAGAAATCAAATAAGGGTAATGTTAAAATAAGGTGGATTGCTGCAACTGCACAACTCACTGGATCGGACTGTAGCATATTTTCCCCAAGTTATATAAAATTATATCGCGCGCTGTAAATTAAACAACACAAGTAAGTGGTCACATCGACCTGCTGCACAGTATACAGTTTGCTATGCTACACATGTGAGATCGAGATCGAGAGTAAACGGGAAGTTTCAAGGGGAAGTTCACCCCGAAGATTACTTGTGTTCAAAAAATGCAGAAAAAATAAAGAAAAATATTGGCGAAAGTTTGGACAAAATCCGTTAAAGAATAACGGAGTTATGGACTTTTGAAGTTTTGATTTTGTGACGTCACATGCGAGCAGCTCCTCCATGATGTAATGTGATAAATATTCCATAAAATACAGTTTTCTCAGAAAATTTAGAATATTTTCGTCTGTGCATTTGATATATTGTCATAAATGTTATTCAATACTAGATTCTGAAAAGAAACAATATTAATTTATCGTGGAACGTAAAAAAAAAAGCGAATATATGGAATATTTATTACATGACCAATGGGCAGCTGCTCGCATGTGACGTCACGAATCCAAAACTTTAAATACTCATAACTCTTTTATTATTTGACCGATTTTCATCAAACCTTCGCCAATATTTTTCTTTATTTTTTCTTTATTTTTTAAACTCAAGTAATCTTCAGGGTGAACTTTCCCTTTAACCAAGTGTCTTGTTAGTAATTTTTACCGACAAATTTGCTCTCAGCCAATCAGATGCCAAGGATTTCACTAGCTTATAACAGTTGTTGCAACTTGTCCTTGGTGACAAGTTTTATGAAACAGGGCCCGGGAACAGCTGATCGACATGAGCGCGAGCTGAAGCAAAAAAGGAGGACGTCGGGTGAGCGCATGTGCAAAGAGGCGAAATGGTTCAATGATAGTTGTACACTTCCAGTTTATCCATGATTTTTTATGGCAGTTTTACACAAAACTACTAACTGCGCAAACTTGAAACTGCGTAGGGAGTGAGACTGGAGTTTAAAGTCTAGCAATATGTCAATTGTTTGCATATTCATTTTGTCCCAGACTTGTGTCGGGAAAAAAACAAAACCTCTTTTCACCGTACTCTGAAACAGAAAAATACTCAACCGTTTACAGTGAAAATTGATATGAAGCATAATATCCTTATTTCTTATATACCCTGGAATTTTCATGATTTTTAAGGCCCAAATGAGGGAGATACAAGAAGGTGAATTTTCGAGGATTTTTGCTCCTCTCTCAGCACAGGGCCTTGGTAGCTTTTACGACTTTACGAGGAGTTGATTGCAGTGTAGGGCCGCGCCTTGAGAAGTGGTTATTGTCTAGCATTATGTAATGTTTGAAGGGATACACAAAATGCTGGTTAAGTCTTCATTTATTTTTGAAAAAAAGAAGTAGAATTCTATTTGCCACGAAAAAATGTTCATATCAATATCTGGTGGAAAAAAATGAATTTTTAGAGAAAAACAGAATATTTTTATACTTGTTGACAAGTGACCTTGTGAAACTTTGCGTAAACCACAGTGGGAGTGACGGTAATGTGGTTTCTGAAACAAGACCTTACAAGGGAAAGAAGCCCCATTCCACGTGTTCAACATGAAAAGTGATACACAGCGATTAAACTATAATTACTGTAGGGTCTTTGTTTTCTGCTAATCACAGTGTTGTCACTTCTGTCAAAGTTTGAGTTCAAGTATAGTATGTGATGACTTTATTATATGTTTATATGTTTTTCAGGAGAGCTCAATGATCCTGAAGGTGCAGGTGCTTCTGCTAGTGGCTCTTCTCACCCAGAAGGATCAAAGTTCCAGTCTGCTGATGAGAAGTATATCGCTGTCATGACTGACCTGCAATTTGGTGAGCTCAACATTTGGTCCAACCTTGTGTCTTTTTCAAAACTTATATGAAAATGGAAATAATAGTTTGAAATTGTCTCTACACTTGAATCAATCCAAAATAGTTAGAGCTCAGTTGTTCGAATATTTGGTATTTGTTTGATGGACTGTCAATATTTTGTTATGGATATTTCCCAAATCAAATGAAAGTGGATTGTGAGTAAACATGTTTATATAATTGTGTTAAACTTTATAAAAAGAAATCATGTCATGTGTGGCATTAAACTACAATTATTGTATTTTTGTAAACATTTCCTACAAGAAATTGTTCAAACTATATCAATAATTATTTTTGTCTGAAGTTTATATCTGAAATTCATTTTGGAGTTTTTTTTTTTTGTTGTTTGTTTAGACACTTTCCAAATGGTGACAGAGGACGGCAAGGGTAAGATCCAGTTCGCAGTACCACATCACTATGCATCCAATGCCAAGTCAGTGGGAAATGTCACCAATGCAGCACGAGCTAGGAGGTTAGCTCAAGAGGCCGTGACACTCTCGACGTCCCTGCCTCTCTCTGCCTCATCCAGTGTCTTTGTACGGTGTGACGAGGATAGGCTGGATGTCATGAAGGTAACAGACTACTTAATAATTATGAACTTACTTACATGAATATCTATAGGTGGGACTCTTAATGAATGGATGTATTTTGTTGATCCATTGTGAAGAGACCAAACTAGACAATAGATTAGCATTTCTGGGATCTTTGTGGAGTTTTTCTTCCTGAGGATTGGTAAGAGTATAGGTCATGTAGCATGTGTTGTACATTTCATTTTGTACAAGGCAGTGTTATATTCATAGATCTCTTTTCTCGCCTTGCTTTGTGCTGCAATCAACCTGCTTCAGTGACCATCCATATGTAGATTTCACCTGTCAATGAAGAGTGCATTTTGTGTGCACCTCAATAGGTTTTCTCCTTGAAACTGTATTAAAAAGGATCATGTATTTAAACAGTCAACTGTGTACCTGTCGATACAGACATTTTTTCTTGTTTCTCAATTGGACAGTCTTTTTACAAAGGTTTAGCTGCAGTACAAGTTTAGAGGAATGAAAACATTGATAGTATTACAATTTGTCATCTAGCAATGAATCCACCTGTTCTATCCCTCGCAGGTTCTTATCACTGGTCCTTCGGAAACACCTTACTCCAATGGATGCTTTGAGTTTGATATCTATTTCCCTGCTGACTACCCTAACTCACCAATGCTTGTCAACCTAGAGACTACAGGCCAGCACTCGGTGCGCTTCAATCCAAACCTCTACAATGATGGCAAGGTGAGCTCTTGGAGAAAGTTAAATGGGTAGTTGCACGAAACATGCTCCAACGACAATTGCTCCGTAATCATTTCCTATACATTTCCTGGCCCTAACCCTATATCTTTGACAAAGTAAAGCCCAGAGTAAATGTCTGGACACCAAATTAGTAAGATAGTAAGATCTCTGTTGAAAATATTCGGCCATCATGCATGTGCAGCCAAGTGATGTTAAAAACTTTTGAAGGTTTTAAAAGACTAGAAGCCTTTGACTGACATCTTTTAAAAAAGAGAACCATCATCTCTATAGGATTTTACCTTTTCTGAAGGGAAGTTGGATCTCATTGGTTTGGCACTCATTAGTTTAGCACTTGGTGAGCCTTTCTTTATGATACCTTTTAATAATAATAATAATAATTGGATTTATATAGCGCCTTTTCCAGAGGATACAAGGCGCTGTCACTTAAAGTCTATTCAAGTAAATTAAGAATTGTATAAGTAAGTTTTTAGATGTTTCTTGAAGATGTCAAGTGATGTGCTATTACGGAGAGATGCGGGGAGTCTGTTCCAAAGTTGTGGAGCAAGTGACTGAAAGGACTTGAAGCCAGCTTGTTTTCGGGATTTTGGAATGACATAGGAAGGAGCAGAGGTAGAACGAAGAGAATATGATGTTCTCTGTTGCTGAAAGAGTGAGGAGATGTATTGAGGAAGTGTGGTTGACAGTGATTTGTAAGTCTGAACCAGTATACGGTATTGTATTCTCTTAGAAACGGGAAGCCAGTGAAGTTCATTGAGTAGTGGAGTGACGTGGGACCATTTTGGTTTTTGACATATTAGACGAGCACACTTATTCTGAAGACGTTGAAGTCTGCCCAGGTTCTGTTTACTGATGCCCCCAAGCAAACATCCACCATAGTCAAGCCTGGATAGCACAAGTGCTCTAACAACATTATGACAAGTGTCTTTATTTAAGTACCCCCTGATGCGGGTGACATGTGATCTGTGATCTGTGACATGTGACATGTGACATGTGACATGTGATCTACATAAATTGTTCTGTGATTTGTTAAGACTGAACATATTAAATGTATAACCTTTGTTTGTTTCCAGGTGTGTTTAAGTGTTCTTAACACATGGCATGGCAGACCTGAGGAAAAATGGAACTCACAGACATCCAGCTTCCTACAGGTAATAGTTGACCCACAAGGGTCTTTATGTTCGATGCTGTATTAAAAAACATTCCCATTTTCAACGTTTACCTATTGCTCAAATTTAAAAAAACTATTCATGTTTTATGATTACATATCATCCTTGGAGAGCCTGAATCATTCAGTACAGAGTTAATGACCTTCAGGCTGAAGGTCATTAACTCTGTATTGAATGATATAAGTTGTCACCCTTCTGGCCCTGAGTAGAAGCTCTGCTTCATAGCACATGTAGAAGCACAAGCCCTGTTGATGAAAATTTCAGTCACTGAAATGATTAAAATGTGCTAGTACTTGTGAACAGAATTTCAATTTTTTTTCAAACCTTGTAAGATTTGTAAAACATTTGAGATAAAGAGGGAAAGGAAGAGTGTACAAGAAATAGACAAATCAACACTAAAGGCAACAAAATACATGAGAAACATAAGTGAGAGAGAGAGAGAGGGGAGTGGGCTTAAATTCATGTAAAGTGCCATTCTGTTTACGAGAGAAGTATCTTTTCAGTGTAGTAATCGAATAATATTCTATTGAAAACATGGTGTATTTTGTTCTCGTAAAGGTACTGGTCTCCATCCAGTCACTCATCCTGGTTTCTGAACCCTACTTCAACGAGCCGGGCTACGAGAGATCCCGGGGCACCCAGGCTGGCACCTGGAGCTCCAGAGAGTATGATGCTAACATCATGCAGGCCACTGTGGAATGGGGCATGCTGGACATGGTCAGAAACCCACCACCAGTCTTTAAAGATGTAAGTAGTTTATATGAGAGGAAATGTAAATATTTTCTCTATTTTTTTCCCTTTTTTAAAGGGGGGTGCCTCCGCAGTTTGGTAAAGAGCCCATATGTGATGCAATAATTTTGTGTTAATAGTTATTAGGTAATAGGTGATATCTATAATCCTTTCATGTAGGGTTGAAGAGAGTGTCGTTATTCTTGGCAGCGTAGTGAAAGGACATTCTGATTGAAAAAAAATATACTTGAGAAAAGGAGCATTATTCATTCTACTGTTGTATTATCATGCTTGAAAGCTTAGTCGTGAATTTATTAAAGTTGCTGTGAGTATTGTGAATACGATATAGTGATATTGAAATTTTTCACGACAGATGAAGGATCATGAGTGAGATATGAAATTTCTCTCCGCTTTCTTTTTCAGGTTGTGCAATCCCACTTCTACTTGAAGAGAGCAGAGATTATGGCACAGTGTGAGGAGTGGATTGCACTGGTTGGTCAGTACTGCAATGATAAGAGAGTTGGCAGGAGTATGCTACACCACTGGAAAAATCTCAAGGTAGGTTCATGCGATGATAATGATGGCGGTGGTGGTGGTGATGGTGGTTATGATGATGATGCTGCTGGTGGTTTTCAAAGTGATGATAATTTATTTATGAATTTATGAATTTATTTATTATTTATGATGATGATGATGATGATGGTGGTGGTGGTGGTGGTGGTGGTGGTGGTGTTAGTGATGATCAAGATAGCAATTATGGTGGTAATACATGTAATAGCTTGAGCAAATGTTACAGTGATGGTTATGTGCAACCATTATACACATAATTCCATTTTTAAACGATTTCTTTGTGAACATGTTTTATAAACGTATTTCTTTTTCTACAACAGAAACATACAGCAAAGCTGAGAGAAGAACTCAGCAAGCTCCAGCCACCAGAATTCCTGAGGGAACAACTGGAGCAAGAGGGTGAACCCCTACCCCCACTTTCATCTGACATCACCAACGATGTAAGCTGTGCCTCGGTCTCAGAAGATGCAGACAAGAGCAGCGAGAATGATGCTGAGCACAGCGGATCATCATCATCGTCGCAGGAGATCACAACGGCAGAGACATCGACGGCAGACAGTCAGATTGAGCCAAGCAATGTGTTTGGTATGTCTCCCGGAGGGGTTGTCGTTTATGATCCTGTGTGGGGTTTTGATTGAACAAGTGACTAAGTCTGAAAAAGTCCACAGGATTTGATGATCTCTTTGATATCAGATGTTTTATGTTCATTAACAGACCATTGTTAATGCAAGTTCAATCACCAAACTCACCGTTAATGCACTTTAATGTACATAGGGACACACAATACTTTGAAGTCCAAATTTAAATATCTATTTCATCAATAAATCATTACGGTATCTCTGAAAATTATACAACAGCAAAAATTGAGTCTATTTTTATGCCCTATTAATGTCTCTTGCACGACTGGCCGACTGTGCAAAACCTGTATGTCCACAGGGGCCTGATACAGAAAGGAGTAATGAATGTTACGTGCAATTCTTGATGGTTAGCTATTTTGTGTAAGGTGAATGGCAGGTGAAACAGTGGTGATGATGATGCGGGTTTTTGTTAAGTATATTGAATCAGTAGTTCTGAGTTTCTTTGAAATGTATTGAACTAAATCTTTAGATTACTGTTGCTTTTTGCAGCATACTCAATGGAATGTTACTATGAATACAGTTTCACATTAGGTTTGCATGTTTCAGTTCAGTATTCTCATTCATACTGTTGAACTTTTAGTCATTATATATTCTATGTAGAAGCTGCCAAGACTGAAATTATATTGTTGGCTTGATTGGCTTGATGCTTTTGAAAATGTAAACCAGGTTCTCAAATTATAATGATAAAGTCACTTTTATGATGTGAATGTCTGTAGCTAAAAGATCGCAGCAGTACACTCTCAGTTTAGTTTTGAATGACTCAAAATGTTTTTTTTATAAAGATTAAGCTAAATATTACCATATACAGGTATCATTTGTTGGTGTATGATGTATGTCTTTCATTAGGGGAACTATTATTTTTGTTCGTAACATATGCATGTTATCCTAAAATTGACAAGGTAAATAGCTGCTGTATGTAGTTCAAATTCATTTCATCACAATCCCTGCTTTAGTTTGAAATTTATTGCAATGTTCGTAATAAAACTTGCTTGCAACGTATTAAAAAAACTAATTATCAGTAACGCTGCATTCATTTTCATTAAAACTTTTTACTCATAGCTTACAAAAAAGGAAGTATATATATTTGTAGAAAAACTAGCAATTTAGTTATATTCATCTTATGTGTTACGAATCAATTTTGTTGAGTTGTCAGGTCACATATAATGCAGTTCTTGTTTATTGGTTGAAAGATAATTTGAAAGTCATGATGTCTCCACCCTGGCTTGTCCACCTCTTTGGATTGTCTTGTAAAAGTTTTCACATTTTGTGCTTGTCCATACATTCGCGTAGACATAAAAAGGACAGCTGGTTTGACTGCACAAGATTTATTACCCTGGATATAATCAATTTTAGCACATAGAAATGGTAATATTTTGTTGATTGATTGTTTGATAGGGTGTCTTGTTAATATGAAATTGGTTTTTATTATTTATTATAATTTGACAAATAGTTTTGTTTTTAGTTTTTATATTGCTCTAGTGATCACATGATTATTATAAAGAAATGGCACTCTTTTGAGAATGTGAGTAGTAATCTGATTTTTGGGTTTTTTTTTTTACTTTAATACATGTAACACTTTTTATGATTTTCCAATATTTAGCAACCTCTTCCATAATATCTTATTTTTAGTTACTGTGAAAATACATTATGGTTTTACCTTTAGACTAAGCTAGCAGCTGCAGTGTACAGAAATTGTAGCTGATATCAATCATTGAGGATTATACTATTGTGTTTGTGAGATGGAGTCCTGAACATTGTGACCCGACTGTGAAGGATATTGATGAATACAGGTAGATGAAAGAGAAATCACAAGTGCAGTACTCTGTTAGCATATATTATTTTGCATACCATTGCCCTAATATATATATAGAAGGGCTTCCCTTTCATTCTTCAGAATTGACTGTAAATACAAAGTGTGACCTGTATATTGGCCTCTCATTTGCAATTTGATTTCAGTACCCCCTTTGCTCACAAATGCTCAAATTTGGAAGAAGTTTTCAGTAGAATGTGATTTTTTTTTTTCAATCTGTTTGTGATGGATTAGACAAGTCTCAGAGTGAATGGAAATTTCCAGAACATGTGAAGAGTCAACACACTGATGTTGTATTCAGTTGTCCTTATGAGACTCTTATTTTGACTTCTTTTCTTCTCATAATTGAAGGAAAGTAGACGTAGAGATAGTCTTTTAGAGACATCATTTGGAGAGGACCAGCCACTGAATTCATTTGCAATATTCAGGTCATGTGTGTATGTTTGGTGTATTTTATGTCTATCAATGGTCTGATTTAAGATGCAAGATTTCCACAAATAGTAAGGTTTGTGTTCATATGCTGAAGAAGAGACTTAAATGCAGATTTGATGTATGAAAATGAATGAAAATACTTAATATTGATTGTGATGAAAGAAAGGCTGTTATTATATGTACTAATTATTTTTGTTTGTTAAATTCTTTTTATGTGATTTTCAGTCAGAGCACATGTTCTTTTTTAGAAGTTGAAAGAGTGAACAAAATGAATGAAAGATAATGTTAGATGTATGTAGCACATAATATATTTGTCTCTCTATATGGTAATTGAAATTATCAAGTAAATGAATTGTCTTTTGAGTTTCTATTAACTGATAATAAAATATCAAAATTGTGCTTTCCAGCTTTAGATTCTATATATTTTAGAAGTCCAGATTGTGAGAACACCCAGCTTTGTGATATTGACTGCAATTTATTTAATTGAATGTACTCATCTAGAAATAAGAATGGAAGAACTTAGTTGATTAAACTTGTACAAATACATCAAAATTGAAATGTATAGATGTAGTGAGTACCCTTCATGTCAAGATACCATCCTGAATTTAAGAGATTGTTTTTTTAGCTAACAATTTGTTTCTTTTTCTTTGTAAAATGTCAGATGGAAATAAGAATAAGCAAAGAGGTCACATTGCTCTCATATTATTCTAATTTATGAATAAGTCTAAAGATTTGTGTTTGGTTTACAGACATATATATGTGCTTTAAATATATTGGTAAGGAATAAGCTCGATGTATTTGTTTAATTTTAATGCACATATATTCCTCAAAACTTTGCAGAGAATAGTATGGAGGATACAATATGCTCTACCATTTTTTTGTTTGCTCAGAGTATAGAGACAGTATCCCATTAAATGTATGTTCTCATTTAGCATCAGAAAATATTGTATGTGCACCCTTAAGAATTCTTGTTCTTTTATTTTTGTGGAGTTGGAGTAGTCATTTTATCTATGGAAATGTAATGATATGCCAAAGCAAAAGTGCAAGACATTGATCTACTTTATGCTTTGATTCGAAGAGAGGTCTGTTCAGAGCATATCGATTTCAATTATGCAAAAATAGTTTATTCATTGTTAGTGTAACATTGTTGTGAAAGTCACCCTTTTTTTATCATTATATGTTGTAGATATTGTTGTGTAAGTATCCTGGAATCTTATTTAAGAATGTTTTAATACATCGCAGAGAGAATTATCACCAAATTGTGATGTAATTCCTATGATACACATGATTGTCAAAATGAAAAACATATGCTTTAACTTGTGCAGAAATGTGTGTAGAATGGTCAAGTGTATATTGAAGAATGTGTGAAATATAACTACGTGAAGATGGATCAGAAAAAGATCCAAATTATATCTTTTCCTTTCTCAACTATTGAGATTGAACTGTGTATACTTATGAACTGTTATGTACAGGCAGATAAATACAAAATAAAAAGAAATTCTTAAGACATGCAATTAAGAGATGCTTTCAAAATACTGTTTATTTTACATAAAAAGTATAAATATCACTTTCATAATTCTCTGACACTACAATACTACTGTATACATTTTTCTTCTTTTTTTTTTGGACTGAACTCCTACCATTATTCATCCCATTAATAAACAATATAATTACATACTACATGTATTTCTCTTCTATTGGAATAATGCAAAAGCTGGGGTGATAGCCAAAGTCTTTTGGAAGTGCATAGAGATATATCATATGTGCTTTACAAGAAAGGAATATTATTATTACATTCATACAAGTGCTAACGCACAGAGAAGATTGATTCAGCCCAGGGAAAATTAACCCGTTACAATAAAACACCATCAAATATTCTTGGTCCCTTTGTTCTACAGGTAGAATAGAAAGAGGATAGCAGAATATGAATGATAAAAATGACTTCTTGTATGATGACCAGTTTAGAAATCATTACCCAGTCTGTAATGATACATGTATGAAACAACAATGCACCCATTCTTATTCAACAACACTTGTAATGGTCCACCTTACAAAGGAAACATTTCCCCCGCCCAAACAAAATGGTGTGCAATTGTATGATGCAACCAAAACAAGCCCTGTAACAGATAAGAAACGACATTTCTTTTTCTACATGTGTCTCCCTCCCCTCTCCCCAATCTTATGGAGCTAGCACTGAAGAATAGAAAAGTGCCTGTAAAACATGTACAGTGGAACCTGTATATTACCTTGTTATATCAGGGCTAAAAAAAACAAGAGAATATAAAGTACCTTGCTATAATGAAAGTTTGTTATAACAGTGTTCTTTATAACAAGGTTCCAATGTACATGTACGATGCATTTATTATTTCAAGCAATAAAATAACTTTGAATCTGTAGAATTAAACAAATCCATTTCAAAAGGTATGACTGCATTTCTAAACAGACCAGGAAGCCCGATGGCTTACCAAGTCCCTCGGAGAGGACTTACAGCTGTTGATCCCCTGGTTGCTTACTTAACAAGCATGCCCATGCTTTCTCAGCAGTCCGGTAAAATAAACCATCAACCTTTTCAACCTTTTCGACCTTTCCAACCTTAATAATCCATACTTGCAGTAAGTAAAATACCAACAATGATGTGTTCTGTAAGTGTCGTACTAATAGGACAAATATATACCTGTTCAGGGCCCTCTTGCATAAAAAGTTGCGCTTAATCGCAACTCAAAAAATTAAATGCAAGTCCCAAATACACGATCTTGATTGGTTTTCTCAAGTTGCATTGAATTTTTTGACTTGTGTTTAAATGCAACTCTTTAGGCAAGAGGGCCCAGATACATGACTTTTCATGGAAAATATAAGCTATGAAAAACCCAGTAATACCAATTTAAGAAGAAAATCTGTTCAATTTTAATAGCCCTTAAACAAGTGAATGAGTAAATTACGCAATGCGTAATAAATGTCCCCGCCGGAAGTGCAGATCTGTGGAAATTAACTAGCCTGAACCTTAAAACTTCAGTGAAAAACTTTAGTGAATAAAATAATAATGTTACTGCATGCAAAAGAAGAGAATACCAACAATGCATGTATACAACTGAAATATAAAACATGAAAACATTATGAACCTTCAGCCATTTTGAATAAATTTGCATAAATTTGCATGAATAATGAATTTCAAAATTCTGTGTAGAAGTTTGGAAGCCCCCACCCAGCCCTATCAGATAAAACAATCGGAATCAAAATCCGATGTGAAATAGAGGAGAAGTAGCATTTTTCGTCAATTTTGAATAAATTTGCATAATTAATGAATTTCAAAATTCTGTGTAGAAGTTTGGAAGCCCCCACCCAGCCCTATCAGATAAAACAATCGGAATCAAAATCCGATGTGAAATAGAGGAGAAGTAGCATTTTTCGTCAATTTTGAATAAATTTGCATAAATTTGCATAATTAATGAATTTCAAAATTCTGTGTAGAAGTTTGGAAGCCCCCACCCAGCCCTATCAGATAAAACAATCGGAATCAAAATCCGATGTGAAATAGAGAAGTAGCATTTTTCGTCAGTTTTGAATAAATTTGCATAAATTTGCATAATTAATGAATTTCAAAATTCTGTGTAGAAATTTGGAAGCCCCCACCCAGCCCTATCAGATAAAACAATCAGAATCAAAATCGGCCAAGAAATGACGGAGAAGTAGCATTTTCTAACATTTGAGCACACACGGACAGACGGACGGACGGACGGACGGATGGACACACGCACACACGAACGGAGCCCGTTTCATAGTCCCCTCGCGAACTTTGTTCGCGAACTTCGTTCGGCGGGGCCAAAAAAAATTCCTCTCCTGAATGGACAAACACATGTTCATACATTCCTTTCCAATATAAAATGAATAAATGATGAGAGAATCAATACAAATGTCATTTGGTAAGAGCATTAGGAAACTTGGGAAACTCGGTATTCATGAAATCCTTTGAATAACAACTTAAAAATAATGTCTTTGTATAACTATCATCTTGAATTGCCACCACCTGAGAACCTAACTTGGCACTTGTAGGAGCAGAAGTAGCCCCTCATGAGAATGGGAGTGGCACGGCGCTGGAAGTCAGAGGATGTCACTGTGTGGGCTATCTGAGAGAGATTGAGGGGTGTGGCAAAAGTGCCATAGGGTTGGCCTTCAACGCTTATAGGTGTACCATGGAAGCACCAATGCCATCGTGAAGGGGAGAGGTAGAAGCACAATGTCACTGGAATGTCACCCTCTTTGTATGGTAGCCTTCGATGAGGTGGGAGAAATTGACAAATAACAACATGAACTAAATACAGGTATCTCAAAATGAATACAAGTTATGCCACCATAAATATCAGACTGAAATAGCTTATTATCAGTGTACATATCACACTCATAACTTTATATGGGTTGAAATTGTAGATTACCTGGGAGTAAGTGAACAAAGCGATTTCATTGTTACTACCAGCAAACTATCATTTTTTTTCTCAATATTTTGTGTTTTTTAATCAGTGCTGATTTAAACTGCTAAGTTTAATTTAAATTAGTATTAATCACAAAATCTAACTAAATATACTAACAAATATATAAATATTAATTCATGTCAGATTTGAATAAATATTAATGAATAAAGTATGCCTCATGGTTTATGGAATTCTAAAACCTCATTCAGCTTTCATAGAATATGTTGTCAACTCACTTGGCTGTGATCACTGTTCTCCCAGCTAGCTCTACCAGTGTAGGCAAAGGCTTGGGAGTTTCTGGGACATCTATTGAGCTGTTTGCAGTAAGTAATGCTGAGTCACTCCCTGACAGATCTATCTCGTCCAACCTCAGCTCAGAGAAAGACGATGGCACAAATTTGACTGCACTACCACTCATGTTCAGAAAGCGAAGATGATGCAGCTTCCCAAAGTTGTCCGGTAAAGACTCAAGACCATTGTGGGATATGTCTAATCTGATCAGTCTTGCTAAATACACTAGTTCATATGGTAAACGTTTGATTTGATTATGTGAAATGTTCATACATTGCAGAGTTCTTGCCAGGTGCTGGCTTTTGCATAGTCCCACAGGTAGGTATTGGAGTTGGTTGTGGGAAAAATTGAGTTCTGAAAGGTTTGTTAGTTGATCAAGAGTCTCTGGGATCTCACTAATGCTGTTGGAGCTCAGGTCTAATCTCTTCAGGTGCTTGGCTTGAAGAATTCTGCTGTCCACTTTCTTCAAACCACAACCTTTGCAAAGATTGAGAAATCATAGAGCTCAGATTAAAACTGCTGAATCCATGCAAATTTCTATTAGAGTATGCTCACTATGATTAAAACAACACAAATTAGCATATTTTCAAGCGACATTAAATCTCAATCATTTCACTGTAAAACTATATATTATATGGCAGGAATATCATTTGACATGTCATCATGTGTCACAATACTGTGTACATATACGGCTTTAATCACAAATGCTGTTGTTTAAAAAAAAAAAGATCAATGTAAATACTAATACCTATACTTGAATTATTAAACCTGATTTGAAAATAAATGCACAGAATCCCTAGAAGTATAGAAAGGAAACCCATTCGATATCTCAGTTTCAACATATTACGCACCATTGACCTGAAGGGATTCCATGCTCTTGGGAAAACCAGTCGAGATAGGGTAGTCCTGGCGCTGATGGACCACCACATTGGTCTTGGGCCTCTCAACCTGGGACTGCTTGGCTGGGACTAGACTGGAGAGCTGGACATTGGGCAGGTCCTTGTCTCTATGGGCTAGATTGACTGCAGTCAGGAAAGCTTTTAGCTGTAGAGGGTCAGCCTAGATGATGTGTCAGTTGAAAGAAATGGCAAACATATCATGCCCAAATGTGTTACCAGAGAACGGCTTGCATTACTAACTTGGTAAAGTAGTAAACTCTAAAATTGTATGTCCAATATCATGTAAGTTAAACAAAGTAATATATTAACTTTCATGACGGCTTGACAATTACAGGGGGCTATTATCTTCAAAATGACCTCTGCAAAGGTAAGTGTGAACTCCAGAATTTATACAATCAAGATATTGCAATAACCTAATATTTCCTGGCCAATGCTGCAAAACAATTAAAGATACTTAGCCTGCTGAAACTTTTTATTTGACCAATACAGTTTGTAACATGGCTCATGATGATGAACATTCCCTTCTTTGTATAATTCATTAAACTTAGAATTTCATTTTCTTATAGAGTGTAGCTTGTAGATTCATGCCCCAGTCAGACCAACAAACAAACTCCTAACTAACCTATAATGTGGCCATTCAAGGTAATGTAATATCATATTTGGTCTGGTGTTGGTCTTGTCATTGTGACTGGGGTATGACACAATACTGAAGATCCAACATGAGGTTCTTACCTTGCTGATGCAAACATCTTGTGCAGGGTCATGGATGCGGATGGTTGCCTTCCCTTCTTGGACGAAGCGTCCAAAGATCTTGACCACATTCCCTTTCAACTGGACAACAGCAAGTAAAAAAAAAAAAGTATCTTTAAAAATAAGTGAACAGCTTTCTAAGTCCAAGAGTAAAAGCATGAAATATCATTCTTCCATTTATGCATTTCAGATTGTATTATGGAACATAGAATCCCTGCAATATCATACATTTTCAGGGATTCTATGTTTTGCAATAAAATGCATTTCAGGGAACCTCTAGTTATTCACTGCTGGTGTTGAGCACAAAATGGAAAGATTGCACATGTAGTAACTTGATATATATTTTTCAAGAATTGCTACAAAGTGTAACAGGTTTGACTCAGCAGATACAACAATGGTCTTGAAAAATGAGCGCACGAATAGTGCATTTGGATAAGTTCATCGTATCATACTTTGGATAGGACTTAAACCTGCAGGTCCCCTGGAGCTTTCCTAGTACTCCAGTAAAATTAATTAATGATCATTCAGTCTCTAGTAATTCAACACTGTACAATACCATGCAAAACTTACACAATATTTGGCTCCATCACGGTCTTTAGCTGTGCAAATTGCCAGAAAGATGCCACCTTCTCGGTTCCCAGCCAGCGGTCGCCGACCAATCACAATAGAGGCCCTTATGGAACGGCCTCTTTTGATCATACCATGTGATGGCAGCATTCGGTTCTGAATCTCAACATCACAGGAAAGTCTCATGATTCTACTTGATTATCTGTAATATGAAAAGATACAACAGATGGATATAATGGGTTACTTTTTAAACAGGTGAGCATACATACCCCCTTCTTTTTTTTAAATTATTTTTTTTCCTGTGAATTCATACTTTTTGGATGCGTTTTTGTATCTTCGTATTCCCTTTGGAATTTCATAACAAATACGAATTTTTTGTAATGGATGGCAGCTCTGCTACATGTATAGTCATTGGCTGCATACCATTCTGGCTGCCCTTCTTTGGACTTTTCATGAGTGTGTTCTTTTGTATATGGGTCCCAGACACTAGAACTATATTCTACAATTGGATGGACTAGTGTTGTGTAAGCTGTAGATTTGTTCTGTTTAGTACATGATATTAGGTTTCCAGGGATAAATCCATTTTCGTTGTTTGCAGATGAAGTTATTTTAGATATGTGTGCATCCCACTTTAAATCTTAAGAGATCTCTCCTCCAAGATATGAGTGAGAGGGGTTTCCAGTAATATGCGATCTCCTAGAGTGTACTTAATTATCATAGGAGATCTAGAAGCAGCAATTCTGAGAACATAATATTTCTGTGGATTAAGTTGCATCTGCTATGTATTTATATCGTAAAATAGCTTTGCCATCAGAAGTTTAGAGACTTACTAAGTCCATTTTAATATAAAATATACCCAGTAATAGTTATGAATTTATATTTTTTCTAGATTATGATACCTCACATTGTTTATCAGTAGGCTTGTATTTTTTTTCTTGCCCATTGTTCATTTGTCGATGGTATTACTATTAGTATATTTTTTTCTACAGTTTCCAATGATGGGACTAATTTTATAAGTTTTGGTTTAACTTTTTTTTCATCCCACCACATTTTGATATAGGCCTATCAGTCTATTATTGTTTCATTAGGTGGTCTGTCGTAGACAGATCACCTCTTAATTTCGTCAGAATTTTCTTTCTTTATTATCATTTATTTTTATTTTTCTCCCACTTTCTTGTGAACGAAATTCCTCAAAATCGGCTCACTCAATTTTCATCAAATTTCAGTCAGTTATCAGGCCTATCAAGGTCAAGTGCCAGAAATTTTTTCAAGGTCATTAGGTCATCGTGATGTCATCCAGGTGCCATTTTGTGAAATCACATTATGGATCATATCTTCATAACGAGTCATCAAAAATGAACCATATTTAACACACATGAACTTCAGGTCAAGGGTCAAATAACATGTCAACAAAATCTGCGTGCCCATCATGACGCGCACATACGCGCACGTCAAAATCTAAAAATGCTCAAAATCACTTCTTGATCAAATTAGAGTACGCTTCAGGACATTTTAAGCATTTCAAAATTTTCCATGCGTGACTGTCCGCGCGCGCAGCGCGTAGAAAACTTAAAAACGCCAGTTTTCCGCATGGTTTGTCTCTCTGACACTATTATTGAAAATTTCCAACTGTTTACAGTCATTCTCGACATTCCATAATGCCACACGCAAGCGTCAATCTTTCAAA
This sequence comes from Heliocidaris tuberculata, assembly GCA_025618425.1. Taxonomy (NCBI): domain Eukaryota; kingdom Metazoa; phylum Echinodermata; class Echinoidea; order Camarodonta; family Echinometridae; genus Heliocidaris; species Heliocidaris tuberculata. The sequence continues at coordinate 35,449,671 of CM046834.1, read as the reverse complement.
TTTGTGTGCACGTCAATGGGCAATATACTAGTAATGTAAAAAGTGGTAAAAACATGCCTCTCTTGAATCCGCCATAGCTCGTCAGAAAGGCGGGGGACCCCCCAATTTTTAAACATACTCTGAAAGCCTATAAGTTGTAGATTGGAATTCATGAAAAAAATTGGTGGGTCAAGCGGTCGGAACGTCATCATATTTGCATATGAACTCAAAAAAATGTTTTCAAAAGAATGACGAAATAATTTTTGTATTCATTTGACAATATTTCAGTAATAAGTTGTCAATTTTCTTCCAAATTTTGATATGTTGTAGCTGAGACAATTCTCTACAAAATCAGCCCCTACCATTTTTCATTTTGACAAAGGGATCACGCTTTTTTTTAACGATTAATGGAGGCATGTCAATTTTTCACATTTTGCGTGTATTCTCTACGGGACATGACTTTTTCTCAAATCTTGATTATGCATTCCTGTCTTCTTTGAGCTGTATCTCTGTTTTTTCTGCTCGATTTTCATCTAAATTTGTTGATGTTATAGCTGAGACTATAAGCTTTCACAAATGTTCCCTTCAATTTTTGATCAGATGTCGGGATCATGCCCCTTTTTTAACTACAAAATGTCATTTGAGAATCCCGTTTTTCGCTTACGTGTTATCTCTAATGGAAAAATTTTGGTCTATTGGTAAAGCACTTGCCTCCCACCCCGCTGACTCAGGTTCGAACCCCGATGGGTCCATTTTTTTCCCCCTTTTTTTCCCCCTTCTTTTTGCCTTTTATTTTACCATCTGCTTCGACTACTATAACATATACAATCACAAACAATGTAATAAACTTTTTAATTTTGCGTGTTATGTCTATTGGAAAGTAATGTAAAGTAGTCTGTGTACAACCCTATGCGAAATCTGAATGCCTGTCGTGTATTAAACCTATGGGTTAATCTCCCATGTATAATGCAATATGAAATCGTCCGATTTTCTTTGACGCAAGTCTCCATCCATTGTCAACATTATCAGGATTATTGTCTTGCACAAATATTATCACATCTTACAAAGCAATTTGCCAAAGGGCAGACAGACCACCTAATTCGTCTTCAGAGACGAATTAAAGTTCTAGCTTGTATTTTGGTTTTCTTTATTTTTCATGATTTAGGAAAAATGTTCCTTTCATACTGAAATGACCACAATCAAATAGTTTGGTTGTGCATTTTTTCCATTAGAATGTGGAAAGAGTGTTGATTCATTATAGTTCAGTTGAGACAAGCCTTGAATTTGAATAGAAACACTGCTGGTTTCATATAATTTTCATAATATAAACATGAATACATTCCTGATTAAGTGAAAGCGTAGAAAGTTAATTTCGAAGGAGTTGTAAAAGTATGTGGCGTCACTTTTTGCAGACAATAATCCACCCAATAAATGACATGTGATGACACTACACGTCGACTACAAAAGATATGACAGGGTTGGAGGAGTCGGGGTCCACACAGCCCGACCAACAGACAGCCTGACCCTGCATGTACCCGACTCATAGCGGCATTACTATACTTCATGTGTATACTTTTGGACGGTCATACTGTTAGCGGACAAGTTGAGCGACAGTGACGGTTTGATGAAACGACCCCCTGGTCGTTAAAAATTCGGTCCCTATCGTGCAAACGTAAATGTCCCAGTTTTCTGTGTGTATGATCGTAGAAATCGATGTGTGCGATACCGAGTTTCTTTGTGGACAAAATTTTATTGGCCGAGTTTAGTGTAAAACATCGGCGGCATGAAAACAACATGCAATCGCAAAAAAAATTGGCGGGGATTTCTTAGGCCATTTAAGGTAGGAGTGAGATTTTAAAGAGCTGAATTTGAAAGGAACTTATTGAAGTATTTGAAATATTCATCTTATTTTTCCCCCCATACCTTAAGTACATTCGCATTCGTCCCGCGTAGTGGTCAATATAACCACTTTCGTATTACGTGGTGTGTCTAAGACTAACTTAAGTCCTTGACTCACTAGTTCATTGTTGTTGATCTTACATTCTTAGCTTCAGATAAGCTTACATGTATGGTGGTGGATCCAGTTTCCGAACCCTTTTTAGAAAATCAACGATAGCAAATAAAATATCAAACGAATATCTGTCAAACTTACATAATGAATGCTCAAAGTCCTACAGAAAAAGAGCTTGATGGAATTTTAAAAAGACAGCGTAGATTTAATAGGATATTCCCTTCCGAGTGAACCCCTTCACAACGACGCGGCGTTTTGGTCCCTTGAAAAAGGTACTGTATTTCCGAACGTGTGAAACCTATGGGAAAAAGACACAACCTTTTTTTCAATAGTATGGTTTTCATATGCGTAGTCCCACGCGTATGAAAACCCATTTTAGGCGCTTAGCTGTACACGTTTGGTAATACAATCTGTTCGGAAATAGATCTACAATCCATGACTATACAAGTGATTCTTAGCTAAGATGGTTTCGTAAAACACTTAGCGGCATTCTCGTGAAATAAGCCACCCCGCATTCACTTTGTACATGCAGTTTATTGCGTGTAAATGTCTGAGGGTTCACATCCTTCACACTCATAGGCCCTTGCCTATGTGGGACTGTGTCCAACATTCACTGTTGCAGCAGTCAAAAACAGACAACAAAATTGCTCTAAGCAAGATTTAATTTTCTTAAATTTGCTAGATTACCTGATTCATGGACTCTTCCACTCTTACTGTGCCACAAATTTATAGGGGATTCAGAATTGAAAGTGAAATTTTAAATAATTATTTTCCTCTCCTGTATGAATGATCTAGCCTGGAAAAGGGCCTGCTGATACACACAATAGCTATTGAAGCCTATTCACCCATAAAAGAGCTAGTCTGAGTACAAGGTTATCCTCAGATAAGCTTGTACATGTATAAGTGCACTTATACATGTACAAGCTTATCTGAAGATAACCTTGTACTCAGACTAGCTCTTTTATGGGTGAATAGGCTTCAATAGCTATAGTGTGTATCAGCAGGCCCTTTTCCAGGCTAGATCCACTCACACTTATGCGAGGTTAATATATTAACCTCGCACTCTGTACCTTCATACCGTGAGCAATTGCCTCCCATAGCAAGTGTGTGATATCTTGCACATATGTGTGCGGCAGAGGAGCAAGATCACCGACCAAAAACAGCCTGAAAATTTCACTTCATCAAGATGATAAAGATCCTATCAAAGGATCTGGCATGAAATTAGATGTTCTATCATTCTAAAATGTAGAAGGAAGTATTTTCTCAAAATTTTGCAGATTATATTGGTGTTTTTACCTCTTCAACTCTGAGGTCGTGACAGGACAAAATTGACACAGGTCTATATAGTGATGGACCCGTGATTATTACAGGAGAGGAAAATAATTATTTAAAATTTCACTTTCAATTCTGAATCCCCTTATTTGTGGCACGGTAAGAGTGGAAGAGTCCCGGGGAGGGCACTCACGTATATTGGTGGTACGGGGACGTGCCGCTTTGATGACCCCCTTTTTCAGACCCCGATTTCCGTTCTCTAGATACTCAGTTCCGCTCAGGAGCCGCTCAGCCCCGCTCTGAAGACCCCCGTTATGAAACATATCCGTTCGCATGCGGCCGGGAGCGTGGCGGAGGCAGTGGTCGCTCGACCTGGTCTCGCGCCCTAGGCCCTTTCGTCGCGCGAGCCTTGAAAACTGCTCAAGCTAGCTAGCTACTAGCGCTACACGGCGCGGGCGCGGCCCCCGGCGCGGCCCCCCGGTTAGTTTTCTAGTTCCCTAGACCCTGTTTTTCACTCTGCCCAATAGATCATAGTTCCCAAGACCCCGTATTTTACACCTTGAAGTCAGTTCCTTAGACCCCCTTTTCGGGGATTCGTGAGGCACACCCCCGTCAAAATATAATTTGAGTGCCCCCCCCCCCGGGGGAAGAGTCCATGAATCAGGTAATCTAGCAAATTTAAGAAAATTAAATCTTGCTTAGAGCAATTTTGTTGTCTGTTTTTGACTGCTGCAACAGTGAATGTTGGACACAGTCCCACATAGGCAAGGGCCCATGATCATGACTCATGAGTGGTATAACTATAAGTGCATCCTTCAGTTCATTGACTTTACACGGCAGTGTGTGTACACATTCGGTGACCAGTGGCTTATTTCACGAGATGGCCCACTTAGCGGACAACTAACGAACAAGCGCTGACTTAGTCAAGAACTTAGACATCTGACGGTTTCGAGAAACAGGCCCATTTAGTCTAAATCGTTTTGCATTTTTTGGTTCCCTTTTCTACATCACAGTCCCATCTGCCCAAATTCGTGTCATCATTATATGTTCCCAATTATCTTTGGAATTCAGTCTTTCTACTTACTATATTCTACGCAAGTATTTAAATTTGTTACAAAAATATCATTGCTATCAATTAAACTAAATGCAGATCATTTCGATTGCACTCTAATCTAACGTAGAACATAGATGTTTTCTTAGCCTTAGGTAAACAACTCACCACCACCGCTCTTCAAATTGTCGCGGCATCATATCCGCGCCTATCACTATCGCAGAGGGCTCCCTTCATAAGCTTGCTGTTTTTATTATTACAATTTACAGATCAATTCCAGCGATTTGATGCACAAGAAGGCGACGAAAAACGAGCCAATTTAAGGCATTTGATCTTCAAGTTGGGTATGTTTTTACTTTTTGATTATATTTTGATACATTATGCATGTTTCAAATACTAATTCAAGGAATATTAATTCATGAATATGTGCTTATTCGTCAATATTATTCATGTTCAAATTATCGCTTCCATTTTTGCTGCCTCCCTGAAAAGCTACGCGCTTGCTCCGGAACTACGCCAGAGCACTGGGCCCCGTCTTATAAAGATTTGCGATTGATTCGAATCAATCGCAACTCCTATCTTGTTAGAAAAGTTTAGTACTAACAGTTAGTTACCTAGTAGCACGGAGTTACTGTTGTTATCGATTGCAAATTATTAGCAATCAATTGAAACTCATTTATATTATAAGACAACAAAAACATTTTTATCAGTCAGGGGCCAGGGGGTCGTTTCATCGAATCCGGGCTAACTCGGCACTAGGGCGAAGTCGGCCCTAGCGGAAAAGGATATTAATCATGTCTGAAACATATACTGAAACTAGTATATATTAATATTAGATCCATATAAATTCATGATGGATATAAATATTTCACCGACTGAGTTTTGCAGTTTTGCAAAATGTGTGTCCGACTCATCGCTCCGAATATGGTACCAAAAACAGTGCATGCTGCGCACGGCGATTACTAGCTGCGTCGTGTGATTAAACTGTCTAAAATGTCACTTTTCAATCATGTTAGCTCAAGAAAATTGCAAGATTATCTTCAAAGTGAGTATTTCATACAATTCTATCAAAAATAATGGTTAATAAACATTCTTAGCTAGTAATCACAACAAAACCTGACACATTGGTATTTCATGATCGATTTAAGCCCTCCGGGCTAACTCGGCCTCATTTTTCCACTAGTGCCGAGTTCGCCCTAGTGCCGAGTTAGCCCGACCCCGTTTCATCAAATCAACTCCATGACAGTCATATCATAACTCTTGTCAGCGATTTACGGAAATGTCATGGACCTGACAAATTGTTTCACAAAGGCATGATTAATGACAACTCAGAGATATCGATACTTATCGGCTAAAAATCATAGTCTTTATCACAACCCATTAGATTTATTGTCAGTATTACCCCAAACAGATTTTGGGGTTCAGTTTTTGATGATACAATTATTCTGTTAAAACAAAAAATGGGTTACTTATATAGCATCTTAAAATGTATAAAATTGAAAAAACCCGAGGATGCTTTTACGATGTACGAATCTCGATTTGTAAAGAGGATACCATAATTTGACGAATTATGAAAAGGAGACCCAAAATTTGTTCAGTTAAGAGAAAATGATTTGTAATTAAAATATTTTGTGACGCAATTTTCAATATTTATTCATCAAAAATACATGTCATATTATTTATATCAATGCTTTGCTTGAAAAAGGGAAAATATAGGGAAAATACATAAATGACAAATTGTCATCATTCACATCGGTCTGTAGATACAGACTGTTCCGTTTTCGATGCCGCTTCTATGGTACACCGATGTGAAGACAAGTAATATCAATCTAATTTACTTGTCAGGGTGTCAAGACGCCATAAAAACATTGTGCGTCTGTACAATATTATAATATCAATATTGATAAAAACTATTCAATAAAGGAAAGTGCTTGGAAATCAGAAAGTAATTTTTCTCTAAATTTACAGTTTTCATTTTTTCACAGCCCATAGACTAACTAAAAGCTGGCTTGTGATGGCGTTCTAAAAAGATATGACAGGTTTGGAGTACCGACAAGTCACTTGTCAGGGAAGTTGTCGCAGGTCTTGGCAAAGACGGCTTTGTGAAACACTTAGTGGACAAGTTGAGTGACAGCGTCGAGATGTCGCTGATTTTGTCATTACGCCGGTTTGATGATTGAATTACCACGTTTTAGGGAACATTGAAACGTGAGAGGATGTGATGTACTGGAGCGATGAGAATGGGTCACAGCAAACTGTTATACAGTGTAAATGTTCTTATTCCAGTCGCTACAATAATAATTCACTAAAGCGAGCAAGAGAGAAAGACAGAAAAAAAAACCACACACACACACACACCCAGCTCCGCATCAAGCGGGATGATGGAAGCCAGCACCCAGTAACATACACGCAGATACACACCATACACACATGCACATGTGTGTATGGTGTATAGTCAAGGATTGTAATTCCGAACAGATTGTATTACCGAACGCCTAAAATGGGTTTTCATACGCGTGGGATTACGCGTATGAAAACCACACTATTGAAACAAAGGTTGTGTCTTTTTCCCATAGGTTTCACACGTTCGGAAATACAGTACCTTTTTCAAGGGACCAAAATGCCGCGTCGTTGGGAAGGGGTTCACTCGGAAGGGAATATCGTATTAAATCTACGTTGTCTTTTTAAAATTCCATCAACTTCTTTTTCTGTAGGACTTTGAGCATTCATTATCTAAGTTTGACAGATATTCATTTGATATTTTATTTGCTATCGTTGATTTTCTGAAAAGTGTTCGGACACTGGATCCACTACCATACACATGGTCTATGCATAGGGCATTACAGGCACAGTGTATTTTGTAAAAAAGCTGCAGCAAACTAAGAACGTCTTGAACGAATCTGTGACATGCAGATTCAAAAAATGCATTTCCGAATTGTGTTTTCATCCCTCAATTACAAATTTTCCACAAGGCTTGTGAATCCTGATTTTTGGAGGGGATAAACTTTATTTATCCATCTTTCATTGAGTGAAATTTCAATATCAACATTCCATGAGGATTTTTGGGGGGTGAATTTTTAAAGAATTGTATGTCAAAGCAGTGTAGGATTTTCATTGACTTTGTACGCATCCATCCACGGTCAGAAAGCAGTGAAAGGTCATGAATAATTGATTAAGGGCAATCTTCCTGTTTAGTGGGGAATTTGATCATTCCCTAAAACTTGGTAATCTCCCTGACTGTTTATGTGAAGTAAGTTAGAACAAGAAATATGTTAGACTACTAAATTTGTGTGATAGTTATTACATTTACGGTGTTATCGTGGTTGAGCAAACCACCATTCACTCTTCTCAGAACATGCAGAAGTGCTTCATGATCATGTTTATTGCATCATATGCATTGGTGTCCTGTTTCCCCTCACATTAGACTGAAAAATTTGTCTGTTTTGAGGAGTTAATTACATTTAAAAAGTTTTGAGGCTCTCCTACAAGATTGCATATGTTGCAAGACAGATTAAAGCCTCCCGTACTTGCCACATTTGAGCTCGAGTGATTCCCTGCCTGTCTTAACTAGAAATCTACATTGTCTATAGGCAAAAAAGGCGCGCATATTTAGGTCCCAGCCATAACGTTAACTTGATATTTAAGTTCCATTACAATCAACATCAAGTGGGAGGTTTATGAATCAGGCCTGTGAGACCTCTGCTTTTAGCGGAAATCTGCTTTTTTTGTTATTCTCGCCGATGTCACTTTCTGCTTATTTCCTGTGTGCTATTCTCGCCATTTTATTGGCAACCATTATTTCAATGGTTTTAAACGGCTGGAAACGTAGTCTAGCTAAACAGCTGCTAGCGGAGTCTAGCTCTCTTGTGACCAAATATGGAAAACAATGTACCGTCATATACATGTATGTACTCTATGTGTTTTGCCTTCGCGCGCAAAGTGAAGTTCATGTAGCTTGCATTCGTATACCAGAGAACTGTGGACTGCGCTGCCGCATATGTTGGTTGGGCCGCCAGTGGGCGACCGTCCAGTCTGCATTATGTCAGATAAGAAGCGGAAGACAAGTAAATAGATCAGGTAAACTAGTTTCAGCTTTTTTCTGCTCTTTTTTTTAAAAATCCCACTTACAGGCCTGGTGAATGGATCTATACCACTCATTGCAGCATTACTATACTTCGTGTTTATACTATTGAATGGTCATACACCCAGTGGCGTATCTACGGGAGGGGGGCAGGGGGGGCACGTGCCCCGGGTGGCACTTGAAGGGGGCGCAAAAAATTCCAAAGGGAAGAAAGAAAAGGGGGAGAAATATCTTTTGAATTTGAATATGGAAATAAATGAATAAATGAAATAAATGAAATACCAGACAAATGCATAAAAACTTGCGTTTTATAGGGTTTGAAATGCATACACCTCAACACTTTTGAACACCTCTGCACAAAAGTCACCAACATTCACTCAAAATCGGCATTTGATTTACAAATACCAACACCGATATATCCAATGAATACAATAAATTCAACTCACCGATGTTGGAAAAGATAATTCCAAAAATGAAATCCATAATTTACTGTCAGTTCTGGCGAATCAAAGTCATTGTGTACATTTCTTGGTTGCCGCGAGCGCTGACATCTCCCCCCCCCCCCCCCCCCCCCGAATTTGGTCCCTATCGTGCGCACGTAAAAGTCCTGATTTTCTGTGTGGGCGATAGAGATTGATGTGCGGGCGCAATACTGAGTTTATTTGTGGACAAAATTTTATTGGCCGAGTTTAGTCTAAAACATTGGCAGAATGAAAACAACATGATTTTGACTTTGTATTTTGCTGGAAATATCAGAAGTTCTTCCTAACGGCCATTTAAGGTAAGAATGAGATTTTAAGAGCTGAATTTGAAAGGAAGTATTTGAAATATATTTATCTTATTTTTTTCCCCCATACATTTAGTACATGTGATAGAAAATACAACGTATTTTGGCACTGTTCGTTCTTAGTGGCCAACGATTTGGGGGGGGGATTTCTAATTTTGTTTTCTTCTTTTGGTTCTTCTTCCTCCTTTTCTGTTAATCATCAGCAGTGATTACACTTACGGACATATTGATGCTGTTTGTCGACTTCTCTGCTATTTTTGTTGCATCCACCGTATTTCTACCACTCTCTTTCTTCAATTTAATCTAATACATGTACAATAGAATCAGTGGGATTGTATAATGTTTATTTTTTAAAACAAAAATGCTTAATTCTGTTGTATTCTTAAGACTTAGTATGAAATACAAATAAAACTTAAAAGTTGGATCATTGTAATCATTTGACACTAGTTTGTGAAGCTGTACAGTGTAAGAATGTACAAGGCTATTTAAAATGACGCTGTACCCCTGCATTTAACTGTACCTGCTTGAATTCCGATGGCTGGGCATGGCCCACACTAGGCTCTGTGTGCATTAGGCTCGATTAGTCCAGGGTAGATCATACACAAGGAAAGGGAAAAATTATTTTTTAATTTTTCATTTTTGTCCCCGCTGAACGAAGTTCGCGAGGGGACTATGAAACGGGCTCCGTTCGTGTGTGCGTGTGTGTGTGTGTGTGTGTGTCCGTCCGTCCGTCTGTCCGTGTGTGCTCAAATGTTAGAAAATGCTACTTCTCCGTCATTTCTTGGCCGATTTTGATTCTGATTGTTTTATCTGATAGGGCTTGGTTAGAGCTTCCAAACTTTTACACAGAATCGTGAAATTCATTAATTATGCAAATTTATGCAAATTTATTCAAAATTGACGAAAAATGCTACTTCTCCTCTATTTCACATCGGATTTTGATTCCGATTGTTTTATCTGATAGGGCTGGGTGGGGGCTTCCAAACTTCTACACAGAATTTTGAAATTCATTAATTATGCAAATTTATGCAAATTTATTCAAAATTGACTAAATATGCTACTTCTCCTCTATTTCACATCGGATTTTGATTCCGATTATTTTATCTGATAGGGCTGGGTGGGGGCTTCCAAACTTCTACACAGAATTTTGAAATTCATTAATTATGCAAATTTATGCAAATTTATTCAAAATTGACGAAAAATGCTACTTCTCCTCTATTTCACATCGGATTTTGATTCCGATTGTTTTATCTGTTGGGCTGGGTGGGGGCTTCCAAATTTCTACACAGAATCGTGAAATTCATTAATTATGCAAATTCATGCAAATTTATTCAAAATCGACGAAAAATGCTACTTCTCTATTTCTCATCGGATTTTGATTCCGATTGTTTTATCTGATAGGGCTGGGTGGGGGCTTCCAAACTTCTACTCAGAATTTTGAAATTCATTAATTATGCAAATTTATGCAAATTTATTCAAAATTGACGAAAAATGCTACTTCTCCTCTATTTCACATCGGATTTTGATTCCGATTGTTTTATCTGATAGGGCTGGGTGGGGGCTTCCAAACTTCTACACAGAATTTTGAAATTCATTATTCATGCAAATTTATGCAAATTTATTCAAAATGGCTGAAGGTTCATAATGTTTTCATGTTTTATATTTCAGTTGTATACATGCATTGTTGGTATTCTCTTCTTTTGCATGCAGTAACATTATTATTTTATTCACTAAAGTTTTTCACTGAAGTTTTAAGGTTCAGGCTAGTTAATTTCCACAGATCTGCACTTCCGGCGGGGACATTTATTACGCATTGCGTAATTTACTCATTCACTTGTTAGTTTGGAAACCAAAAATTTGTAGCTCAGAATGAAGTTGAAGAGTCCCAGATTCAGGTAATCTAGCATTGATTTTGGTGTTCCTTTTACACTAATGCAGCAGTGAATATATTAAAGTCCCACACAGGTTTTGGCCTATGAGTGGGTTTCATTGGATTAGGCTGTCCAGAATCTGAAATTTAACTGTGGGCCACTGAATATGACCATTGTAATATCTAGGGATAGTGAGAACATTTTCAAAATACATGGTGTAGGTCTACCTATCCCCTCCTATGTAATACATGATAATGAATAGTTTTTATCCTTATTTTGTTATTGTTCTTGATGTATTTTTGTAAAAGTTATACTTGGGAGCCTAATTATGATTTGCCATTAGCGAACAAGTGTTTGAGACATCACTTTTCACAGTTTTCAGTATCAATGGTACTAGATGATGTATCCACATATAGCATAAAATGGGAAGTCAACAACTGGTTTCTGTTTTCTTTTTTTCAATTGCATTCTTTTTGGTGGCAGCATCGTGGGCTGCTATTTAAGAATCAGCCTGGGTGTAGGATCTTATTCTCTCTGACATCAATAGTGGTCAGTTGTCAGAAGATTCCATTAGTAAGAGTTTTATGAAGCGTTTGTCACTTGTTCTTGTACATGTACATGTACATGTACCTTGTTGTGAGGACAAGTCCAATGTATTTTGCCCCATACCTTACCAACCAAATCAAAGATTTTATCATTGTATGTGATAGTCCTACTTCATGTATTCTTGTAGCTTGGATCATACTAGTTATCAAGGAAAATTATAGTTCAGCATTTACATGTATAATGTTAAGTCCATGATACTTGATTAATAATGTATGGGATACAGAATGATAAAGTACCTTGGCCTTCCCTATGATTGATTTTGATCAGTACTCCTATGCTATCCCTGTCAATTGTAAAAATAGATTTAATTAAGATAAATGTACAAAGACCTAGTTGAAAAAGCTTTGTTCACACAGCACTGTCGTAGTTTTCAACTTTGAGTTTTCAAAATGTCAGTTTTAAACAACAACAACAACACTGGTTATACTGCACCAAAACAATGACTGCTAAATGTTTTAAACTATGAGGAAGCAATTGTTGAGGTCAATCATAACTACAAGCTGGCAAACCCCAAAGTCAGTAGTGTCCGCTCCTGAAGCTCATAACTTTAAGTGAGGACCCCCAGCTGCTTGTAGTCTTCATGTTAACCATAAGTTCGCTCATGGTTTAATTTTTTGAAATTTCTAGTAAATTGCAAGTTTCTACAAACCACAAGTACATTGTATGTCTGCAACTCTGCATGGTCCTTTACTACAAGATTAGATTGATTTTTAAAACCATGAGCTAAACTTAAAGCTTTTCAGACTGGTGTGAACCTAGCTAATGTAAACAGGAAAAAAATCCCATTAATGGATTAAAAGTTTAATTCATGACACCTTAAACAGTCCCAGTTGTGAGCAAACTGTTGTAATCTTATCAGTGGCTGAATCCCTTCTTTATTCTGTTATGGGCATTGAATGTAAAAGAAGTGAAATGTGTCCATTATACGATAGATTTCAATGCTAAATATACAATAGTAGTTATATGGTGGGAGAAGGTGGGGTGGGGATGGGCAAACCTAAGTGTTTCTTGCTGATATACCTGAATAGAACTTCTAAAATTGAATCATGCAAACATTCATGCAGTGTGTATTGTGACTTGTGAGTATAATAGTTTTGTTAGGTACTGTAGTAATTTTCAAACATTTTTTCTGTAAGAAGACACTCTGTTATGATTATCATGCACTACTCTTTGGGTTATTTTCAATGTCACCCTTCAATGAGTAAGAATGAAGTCAATGAACATTTTCCAGGAGCATGGAATGAAATACTTATTCATATCGCATGTACATTACATGTCCTAGAACTGAACACAACAGACAATTACATTGTATTTTTTACTGGCATGTGGGGGTCAAAAATCGGAACGAATCGGAATGGGATCGAAAAAATCGGAAAAATATACCAGATGTATGAGTAGAAAGAGCAAAAATTTCTGCACATGCTATGACCATTTTTGTTACATGACCATATTGCGTTTGATGCCAGGAATTTTAAAAATGAAAATAATCTTTAAAATCCCTAAATTGGCAACACATTGACAGGTTCAAAATCATTGTTTTTCATCAAAATTGGCAATTTTTTTCAACTAATAGACAAAATATCTAACCATGTACATGTATATTGTTTTCAAAGACATTACACCTTATTAGAACCCTGCAGCTCTAAAAGAAAAATATTATTGTTGCCAATTTGAAGAACAAAATGTGATCAATTTAGCCCTTAAATAATTCTTGTCCTGAAAAGGATATTAGACCAATTACTGAAAAAAGTGTTTACTGTTAGATGGATTTCTTTATATACATTTGTATTAAATATAATCCTATTATTCATTTAAATGTGTGTAGCATGTGCTAAAATATTAAACCTTTAGTAATCAGTGGAAGTGAACTTTCAGATACATATAATATCATAATGTATGTTGCTGAAAAAACTCTTTGGGCTTTACAAAGAACCATTGTGAATTACATGTAAGTCCATTTCTCATTTCTCTACAATCAACCTGATGTAGATTCCCTTAATGTTTAGCTTTCTGTATTATTGCAGTTTTTACATGGGATTTTAAACAAATGAGTATTTGTCAAATATTGGTTTACCAAAACTTTGTCGATTTTGATTTTTGACCCCAGATTATGCTTTTCTAAAGGGGAACACAAACATTGATGAGCCTGATCGGTTAGTCACGGACGGACATTTGACAAATTTTGAAAGTTTGAAGGCCTGTAAAAAATAAGTTATGAGATGTGTTGAGCTGTTTTATGTTTCATTGTGAAGGGTACCGCTGAAGGTGCTAAATGATGATAAAATTTGGTTGCCATGGTTACCTACTAAAAATAGAATCCATTATATGCATTGTCACGGACGGACAAGATAGAAATGGGTTTCTTGACTTATCGGTAATCTTTTGTCTTTTCTATCTAAAAAAACTGTCACTGACAAATTTTTTTGACTGCAAATGTTAGTCAAGTTAATTGACTTCCCTGTCACATACATAGAATTTTAAAGCAAGCTATAACTTTTGCTAGAGGTCCGAAAACTTTTTGTCACGGACGGACATTTGGGCGTCACGGACGGACATTTTGAGCGTCACGGACGGACATTAACTTAAAAACTGCATGTGTTTCTATCTAAAATTGCGCATATGTACTTCTTGCTTTCTACTTTTTGTTTGAAATTTATTTTATTCCACTATTAAGCAAAACTTAGCATGAAAAACTTAGTTTTTAAGTGGAATCTATGTCAAAAGTGGATGCCTGTATTGTAGTGTATACACAATGTACAAGTGCATGTACTCATGTAGTGTGCAACTGTACATGTACAATATATGCTACAGACAAAAGTGAACATGTTGAGAAGAATGTGATGTAAGCTTTCAAAATATAACCCTTTACATGACAGTCATGTAGGTGGACTGAAATCAAACAGCAATATTTAGTATTTTAATTTACTTTACAGCTCAAAGTCATATATTTTGTTTCAAACATATGGTGGTGTCACACCTTGGCGTTTTAGCCAGCGTATGCCCGACGTATCAAAATTTCTCTAAAACGTCGGCATACGCTGAACTTTGATTTTTTTTTTCAACTCTGGGCGTATACTTAGCGTATTCATAACGAGTTGGACGTATACATAACGTATTAGTAACTTATATAGAACGCTTCGTTAACTTATAAGTAACGTATTCCAACGAATGCTAAGCGTATTGCCGGCGTACACAACTTATGCCCAACGATAGCCTAACTTACGCATAGCGCGCGGCAGCGTATCGCTGACGATCACGTGTCATAGCCTATAAAAAGGCTGCCGCTCGACTATTCAAATCATAACCGCACTATACATCACCGTATCAACACCACCGCCATGCCGAAGAACACTTCGAAGAACGCTGCCAAGAAGTCCCCTGGCCGTGGGCGGGGGCGTGGACGTGTCTTCATGAGTTCTGATGGGTTCCTCCTGTGAACCCCATTTTTATATACCAATTCCTCTAAACGTTGTCAATACGCCATTATACGGTAGCTGTAAGTTAGAAACATGTTCAGTAAGTTTTGTGATTGTCCGGAGCACGTCAAATACGTCTTCATACGTCAATATACGTTGGAGTTAAGTTACACATACGTTCAAAGCACGTTACTCATAGGTTAGAAGTAAGTTTTGGGGTACGCTAGACTATATCTCGACGTATTTCGACTTATGAGTAACTTACGAGTAACGTGTGTGAACGTGTGTCAACGATCGCGTAACTTACCTACAACTTATGGCCCGCGTATGCGGGACGTATGAGCCATACGCTGGCATACGTCGAAAAATTTTGTGCTTGCACAAAATTTTTCGACGACCTCGCCGTATGACGACGTATACCAGCATGTTTTCATTATAATATTATAGGAAGTAAAATTTCTCATCTGGTTTACAACATCACATACCAGTGCTCTTTATAACATCTCATATTTTTTTATACTTCTGTTTAAGAGGGTGAAAACCAAATCATGAAATGCAGATCATTGTCTAACTCTAAATCTTTCTCATACCATAGTTTACTTTTTCAGTAATGTGTCTATCACTTTAAGAACAATGTTGGCTTTCTGGACAAAGGCCCTAATGGCAGCAGTTGAGTGTATAAAGCCCATAGAGCCTAATTATGTCCTGTTAGTTGAGGGATTGCCCAACACGACTAGTTTAAGTCATATATTGTAACTTTCTGACCCTCTTCCCCATAAAAAAAACTGTTTCAGGGTTGATGCAACCAATTCAATTATGAGCATTTAATATCATATAGTGTCTAAAAAGGTTTCTTCTTATGTTATGTGATTACATAATTTTTAAAAAATTGTTGGCTGTGTATGATCCTGAACTACAAAAAATCTCTATCTGTCTCAAATGTTACAACTAATTCAAAGCATTCTTACAAAATAGAGTCCAAACATGGCTCTTGCAGTCTGATACCACATCTGACCTCCAATGTTTATAATTTTCAAGCACAACTTGTAATTTAATTTGAATATTGATCAAGCTTCGGTATTAATGTTGAATCTAAAACTTTTACACGTTGCTGATGACCAAAAATATCAGCTACAATAATAGCAATAATAATATTAATAAATAGATAAGTAAGAAAATAAGTATTCATCTTCTGTAAACACCTGTAATGGATGTCTTTTGCAGACTGACAATGCAGGCTGGCTCCCATTAGAGCCATAGCAAAAATCATTAGGTTTTTATGACATTTATTAGCTTGAAAAAAAAAAAAAATTGGGGTGGGGTGGGGGGTAATTTTTGCATTCATATTGGGATCACAATACCATATACAGTCCAACCTGTTTTAGCGACCACCTGTATAGAAAGACTACCTGTCTATAAAGACCACAATTTTTGTTTCCCTTTAAAACTGTTTCTCATTGAAACATGTATTAAAGGAACCTGTACTTAAAGACCACCTGCTCGTAAAGACAGTTTTCTTGTCTGTCTTGAGCGGTCTTTATAGACAGGTTTCACTGTACGTGATATTTTGGATGAAATATGTTCCATGAACCAATAAACAATAAAACAATTCACTGAATTTGAAATCTCACAGCATTTCCCATTTCAGTATATTGCATTGTCCGTCCGTGACAAAATTAGTGTCCGTCCGTGACAGTTTTCAAATTCATTTTTAGTATATGTATATTTAATTGATCAAGGTTTTATTTATACATGGTATAGGTCTCTAGCTAGTGAGATAGCTCAGCATGGTTTTTGTTTTCACTTTTGCCCCACCAATGGAAAAAAGAACTTTAACAATTTTTTTCTGTCACGGACGGACAAATTTGCATCAAGATGTGAATGACCATGCAGCACGACCATTTCTGTACAAATATTTTCAAATATTTTTTTGTTTTCAATGGAATGGTGTTTGATCTATAATTATTTGCTAACAAAACTTAAGAAAGTTTAGAGAGTATTAAACTAGGACCAACTCAGTCTTTCTAGAAAATGTCCGTCCGTGACATTAGTGTTCATTACCCCTGTTGAAAAATGGGCCAATCCAATGACTTTCCCGACCTTGTCAATTAAACAAACGTGAATTTAGTAACTTTAGATATTAATGAAAAACCTGAAAGTGATTTCATCATAAAAATCTGAAAATTAAATTTTCACCCAAATGCTCACTCTTAACCGATCAGGCTCTGATCACAAAAATATTTTTGTTGTTGTTTTTGCTTGTCATAATTTAATTTTCAGATATGTTCACTGTAATTTATTTTGGTATGTAATTACAAAATTGTCAATCTTTTCATGTGGAGCTCCCAACACATTTAACCTTAAATTTTGTTCTTTATTTAAATAGAAATGTGATCATACATTGAATATATCGAGGCTTAGATAAACAAACAGGTGTAATCTCCCCTCAGATCGGGGGAGGGGAGCATGATGTGCAAGTCCTGCATGCATTCATTGTACATATTCTCTGGAAAAACAATGTCACATATATATTTGCATAGTCAGGGATGTAAGACTTCCGGATTTTTCCGGAATTCCGGATTTTTTAAAATCAAAGAAATATTTCCGGGTTTTTTTCTGTGGCATGTTAGGTGTTGAAGGCATTATCGTACTTTCGTGTACATTAACCTAGTGGCGGAAAAAAAACCCTCCCAAATGAAATATAGTCTTTTACTAGCCGTTTCATACGAAGTATGTTAATTATAGTGTGAAGTGGTTCTCGTACGCACAGCACGAATTTTGTATAAAAATCCTGGTAACGAGTATGTGTGGACAAGTGCTATGGACTGTAAAACCATGCGCTTTACTAAAATTCGCGTAACAGCCACGTAATGATTTTGTATTTTGAACGTGCGGCGACAGGAAAAGTGGCTGATGTATGAGACTAAGCGTTCTGGAATGTGCATTGTCAGGACGACCGCATGGCGAAGCTAGCGCTAGCACACTAATATACACACATACACGTGCACAGCGCGATGCGCTGTGTATTGTCTACTGTCGATGTCGCATCGCATACTGCACAGATATTTGGAAGTTTACGACTTTGTGATAGCGTTTCGACTTCGTTTCCTGATTTTCTTGTGCCTCTTATCGGAATTAAAAAATCAAAATGGAAGTGGACAGGACTGCAAATATAGCGAAAATCGACATAGGAATCAAGAATAAGTGGACTTGGAAATGGACAGAGGAGAAAGATGCGAACGGAGACCGGAGTATTCTCTGTTTTATATGTATGTGCATGTACGTGTTAGCTTTAAAATTTCGGGGGGGGGGGGGTCCCCTCACACCAACACCTACACTTGACTGAATCACTGTGCTCGTCAAATATTTTCCGGATTTTTTTTTGCTACCCACTTACATCCCTGCATAGTGAATATTCTCATTTCAGGTTTCAATAACCTTATACATGTATCTATCAACATGATATACATTGGACTTTTGTAAATTTTGCTTATTGAGTACATGAACTCCTATAATTTTTGTTTGGTATATGTTATTCTACATTTTGAATGACATTGGTTCCCCTGCAGGATACAAACGTACACTGTAGCTGCGAACCTGCAAACCATCCTAGTATACTGCTCAGCTTTCACTGTCATCATCATTACATGTAGGCTAAGGGCTGACATTTTGCAGCATCAGAATGCCATTTATTATGCAATTTAAAGCACATCTTGCCCCGATGGCATTGCTGCGAGGGTTATGATAGCACCTAGAAGAAAAGCATAGGGACTGAAGAGAAAGAAGTATGATCGAAAGTGGCCTTGACTTGAGTAGGGTCATAGTATGCTATTGATGTCTTGAGGGAGACAGATGAAGAGAAAGTGGCTCTCATTATGGTTTTATGCAATACAAATTTTATGAAGAAAAAAAAAAAGAGTTGTAAAATAGGCTCTACTACATGTAGGTTTAGTTCAAGTAGATTATGAGTGATATCTACATGTATATGACACTTATTGCTTGGCATTAATTCAGTTCGCTACCCATGAAAAAGGAAAATTCTAAATATATATGTTTTTAAGAATGAATTAACAATGCTTAAGATAAAACAAACAAAATTCTTACCTTTACTTCTTTTTCATCTTCCCCCTTCTCATACAAATGTATGCCTTGAATATTGTTCATGTGCAGTGTATTCTATTTTGGCCTAGTATTCTCCCGAGCCAGAAGTTGGGAGATGCATTACGTATCATGCACTTCCACTGTAATATTGTCGGCACGAGGCTACTTCAAACGAGAGGTAAATTGGCAGTAATGGAGTCTGGGCATTCATTCTCATGATATTCTGTCATCAGGGTTAACCTGGCTCATGTATTTTCCTGTCTTCATTACATAGTTGACATTTACAAAGCTTGGAGGGAGAAAACATCTAAAAACCACCCTTAACCTTTTTTGTATGTTATTATCCAGTGCAAGTGCTTTAAAGGGAAATCCAGTATTAATGACAAGTTGCTCTGAAAGAAAGCAGATTGGTGAAAGTTCAAATGAAAGTTCAAATGAAATCAGACAATAACAAAGTTGTAATCACTATACATTAGGAATTTCAAATTGGCAGGATCGATAAATTACTAATGTCACTGATGTAGGGGCAGACAACTTTCCCATTTTTTCCAATGCACAAAATGACTAAAATGTCAATTTTTCTAAAACTGCTACTCAGTAGGATCTTTTTCTTTTTCGAGAACCTATGACAAAATGCTATCTTCATTGCATTTTGAGTATTGCCCCTCAGGGAAAAGGCGTTAAGGAGAAAGGCAGAAATTAGTGACATTGAGTGTACAACAAACGGAAGAGTTGACCAGTTACCAGTAATACATCACAATCGACTGACCAAAATTTGAGATTCGCATAGATAGTGATCTCATGTTTCAAAAATTAATAAATTCCTTGTCTGATTTCTTTCATACTTTCTCCATATATGTTTCTCTTGTTTTTCTGCTTTCACAATGATCTTATTACCTAGGTTGAATTGCCCTTTAAAGAGAAGGTTGAGTTTTGGGAAAGGTATAAAAAATAATTTGTTAGCTTTCTAATACTTTTTATGTCAGTTTGGAAGATTAGTAGATATGTCCCCTGAAAATAATTGCTCTTCAAATGCCCTCACATTCAAAATATGACAAGAAACAGCTAAAATGTTCTGGCAGAACATTTGTGTGTAGTCCCATATAAACATTTCTGTATGCAGTGCATGGGACTCTCGGCAGGATTGAGTCAATTTCTTATCATTTGTGTGATTCCAAAACCTTACAGCATACATGTACATCAATTATTATATGCTATATAATCAACCTTTTCCAATGGCTTTGAGGCAGTTTCTTTGACAACTCAATCTCATGACCAGAACTCAACTTTACCTTTAAATGAAATCGTCCCTAAAAATGCATAAGGTGGTCTACATTTGTGAATCAGTTAGCGCTGAATTGTAATTATGATCAATCCTGCCCCCTTTGAACCTCACCTGTGCAGGTGGAGGATCTACATGTATTAACTAGGTCAGTGGGACAGTGGCCCATTGGCTAGGTACACAAATTACCTGCCTTCCCTCATACCATGGTCAGGTTTAAAGAAATTCACAGAGTCTTTCATTTGAGAAGGAACTGTCCAGAGCAAGAAATGTAAATGTTGGGGGTTTTTTTAACAGACATTAAAGTGTCCATTTGTGGGATTTCCTCGTATCCTACATCCTTTCTTAGTTTTCATGATCGTGCAGTGTAAAGTTCAATGTAGTTGAACACCCGCATGTAATCATACAAAAGTGCTAGGTATATCTATGGATACTTAATCTGGATCACAGGAATTCAATCAATTGGGAATTCCCCATTATCTCGTACTCCTACTCCTCATAATAAGATTCAAAGGCCCTTTGGGGGAAACATGTTCCTCCTTATTTCTGTGGAAATGCTGCTTTTATGGTGGCCTACGTCTATATGTTTGACAAATCAGAGAAATACCCTTTTTTAAAGATAAAGTTTAGTTCTGGTCATGAGATTAAATTGTGACTCAAAGCAATTCGAAAAGTTTGATAATATAGCACATAAGAATTGGTGTATGCTTTAATGTTTTGGAATCACCAAAATGATAAGAAATTGACTCAGTCCTGCTGAGAGTCGCGTGCACTGCACACAGAAATGTATATATTGGACTACACACAAATGTTCGGCCCGAACATTCAGCTGTTTCTTGTCATATTTTGAATGTGAGAGCATTTGAAGAGCAATCCTTTTCAGGGGACCTACATGTATCCGGGTCCGCTCGCTATTCATAGAAAACTGCTATTCATTTAACATGCGTTATGAATAGCGGTCCTTATGAGTAGTTATGAATAATGGTCCTTACGAATGGATGTCCTTATGAATAGCGAGGAAATTTGTCTATGCTTTGCTCGCCATTCAGAAGGACCGCTATTCATACAAAACCGCTATTCATTTAGTCACGCGTTATGGATAGCGGTCCTTATGAATAAGTGGTCGGTATGAATAGCAGTCCTTATGACTAGCGAGGTTACTGGTTACCCCCATGTATCTACTACGATAATCTTCCAAACTAACATAAAAAGAATAAGAAAGCTCACAAATTATTTTTTACCTTTCCCAGAACTCAAGCTTCCCTTTAAGCCTGCAAGTCTTGCAACTATATCCAAATATGTAAATGGCAAGATTATTAAGAATTATGCGAAATTTATGGAACATGACAGGGAATGAAAATTGATGTTTTGGGGTGCCTTTATTCTATTATTATTAAGGCGACTGTTTTGAGGCAAGTTGAAAATTAGGCCTGCTACCTGTAGTCACTAAATAGTTAATTGCAGCTTCTATTCACTTCTATTTCTTCATTTCACTTGGATGTTCTGGAGCTTCTTCATATTTTGTCAGTCTTTGAGAAGGGATGGTATATTTTAGGATGAAAGTCTAGTCACTGTGGTAGTGACTAGACTACTGTACATGTATGTATCTGTATATCCTCCCTTTGGCTACAAAAAAAAATGGACTGGGTAGAAAATCTCGTCTGATATCCAATAAATCATTGATGGGACTGCAAGCTATTTATTTAAGCATACAATCAACATGTTTTGCATCTCTAAGAATCTACTCAATCATGTTTGGTGATAGGCAGAGCAGTTTCATATACTGTATAAGCTGTTTTTTTCGCGTACAGATATTTTCGCGATTTTGGACTAGGTAGGGAAATTCGCGAGGGTTTAATTTCGCGATTTTTGTGATGTTTTTGTTACTATAAATAGCCATATATTGAAGTGGAAATTTTCGCGAGGACCGACTCACGAAAATCGTGAAAATAAAACCACTGCGAAAATAACCACTTATACAGTACATAAAATCTGATTTTCGTAATTTGCTTCCGTGCTATTTCCTCTTTCAAAATTCAAATATTTATAAAGTGGAGAGAGGAAAGTGTCTGCATAAAGAGTGTGATGAAAAAGTACAAAGGCTACAATGTAAACTATGTATTGAAAGAATTTATTTCTCCATTCAAGCTCAGAGACTCAAATTCATCTGTTCAAATTGGTCTAATCTTTTCTTTCACACAATACTTCTTTATACATGTATATTGTTTGCACAGTATGACATGTGCAATTAAATTGAGGTAATCCATCCATGATGCAGTTCATAGCATGAGGGTTTTTTTTTTTTTAAGTCCCTGTCAAAAAAAATTGAAGGAAATAACCAATTGCCCTGTGTATCCCTGCACAGGTGTGGCTTTCATTCAATAGCCCTCTACCACCCATGGTTAGACACTGAGCTTATCGCATCCCATTCATAAAGCTTTTGTAGACCTCTGTGATCATAATTTAAACCAATTATTCTTTTGTCCAGTAAGTTCAAGGTTATGAAGAGAGGTCCCAATACATGTACATTTCTAACTTTGATGAGCTGTATGGATTTAATGTACACATGAATAAAAAAAAAAATTAAAAAAAAAAAATGGGAAATTGTGGTTCAAGGAGTACATGTACATGTATGCCATCAACAGTTAAAATGAATGTTCTAAGCATATTTTGATACTATTAGAATGTGAATCTTATTCAAGCCATGTCTCACCTTTTACCAAACTACATGTACATGGCATTTTAAGCATATGCCATATCTTCCTTGGTGGAGTCAACAAACTTTTATGAAATTTGAAAAGGAAGTGCATGAAAGTCATTGTTCCAATATGAACTTGCAAGTACTCTAAATATCTTCTGGTATTCTGTTCTTATCACCTGGGCAGGCATTTGCGCAAGATGTCTGTGCAAGATTGTACAATATGTTGCAGCTGATTTTAGAGTAACGCTACCTCAGGCTTCTTAAGTTCTTTGTCTACTTCCTTGTATAGGTTTAGAATCTTATCTGAACAAAACTAAGGTTGAGAGTTATTAAGGTAAATGATGACTTGTCTTCACTAAATGGATTGTTCATTACAGTAAGTTGAACTGTCAAAAAATCAACACAAATATTAAAAAAAAATTTCTATAGATGTTGGACTTGCTAAGATACAATATCCTTGAGCCTGCAAGAAAATTGCAAAGGCTCATTTCATTTTTGTGTATTCATTCTTTCATCTTCATTTATGGTACAGTACTCAATATTAAATTAATATTTTAGGATTTTTTTTATTTACATGATTTGTCATATTTTCAGCAAGATACATCTAATATTGTACATGCAGTCTCTAAATCAAAGTTCTTTGTGTCATTGAGTGGACAATTTATTTTGTATTCACTACTGCTGGCTGGCATTTACAAGCTTGTCAAATACGGGCAATTACAAGTTTTGCGCAATGGCACTTTGCGCATACTCTCAACTGTAGGATTATTTTTATTTACACATGACAGTAAAATTTGTTATTATTTGTATGTAGGGTTTTCAGGTGACCAGAAAAATTGGTGTATCTCATGGTTTGCGCGAAAGTACCTGGATGACCGTGCAATTTTAAAACGATATCTCATGGTTTGTGTAAAAGTACCCGGATGACTGTGCAATATACACTACCGCTTACAGGTTTTGGCATCGGTGTCGCTCCGTTAACCGCACCGAACAACGAACGGTTAACGGTGAACGGTATCTCCCCGATCCCCGATGTTCGGTGCCTCACCGATAGCTCACCGCTAGCTTCCCGTTGGCTCACCGATGGCTCACCGCTGGCTTACCGAATTAGTTTCGGTGAATAACCGATGCGTGTGCTGAGTCTGCAAGCGCGCATAACTCTCGAAAGTCGCATGCCCTATTAAAAAAAAAAAGCATTGTGACGTCATAATGGCTAACTTTGCAAAGATGTACGGGATCGCACGCCATTGTTTAATGACTCAAAACGATACATGCATGCGGGACAGTGAGTTTCACGATGTACACGTACGATTTTTATTTTACCTTCTACACATTAGGTCAGGATATGCACATTATTGAGCCAGTTATATTTACATTTATAAAAAATATCATATGTTCATACTCAAACATGGAGCACTTGGTAACTCACTCATTTCATAAAACATACATTCGAAGACCAAATTCACCCGTGGAAGTGCATGCATTGCGCGAATTTACATTGGAAGTGCTTGTAGTTACTTAATAGTACATGTATGCTGATAGTATTCAACTGTATTTTAATGTTTATTAACCCTTTCGCGACATCACTCCACATTTTGTGGTTTGGCTCAATAACTTTTGATTCGGAGCCCTAAAAAATATACCAGATGGATGAGCAGAAAGAGCAAAAATTTCTGCACACACTTTGTCCATTTTTGTTGCATGACCATACTGCATTTGATACCAAGAATTTTGAAAAGAAGAACAAGCTTTAAAATCCTTAAATTGGCAACACATTGAGAGGTTCAAAATCACTGTTTCTTATCAAAATTGGCAAAGTTTTTCAACTTTTCGACAAAATTACTAACCATGTATATTGTATCAAAGACATTTCAGCTTACTAGAACCATGTAGTACTATAAGAAAAATATTATTGTTGCCAATTTGAAGAACAAAATGTGATCAATTTAGCCGTTAAATAATTCCTGTCCTGAAAGGGTTAATTACATTTGGTGTAATTTAACTTTAGATATGTCCTTCTTTCTGTCCACGCATACAGGTCCGACACCGACAGGTGCCACTTATGTATACCGGCTTGAAAACGGAACGAGTTGTTTCATTGCCATCTTTGTTATTGTTAATGTTTTATTTTCATGTTGGTTTCCATCATTTTTAATTGCATTTAAAGATCATAGAAGTTTTTTTTAAACTGTAGTAATTGCACAGGGGCTGATCCAGGATTTACCGGGGGGGGGGGGGTGTGACACCAACTCTAAAATTTTGTGACAAGCAAACAAAAATGGTGAGTAGCATTTTTAGGTGTCTTTTTCGGCACTTTCCCCAAAAGGAAGGGCACTAAAGACGGCCCCAAAGAAAGCTTCACACATGCTTCCATGAGCTCTTTTCGTCGGGGAGGGGGGGGGGGTTACGGGCCAGCTGTGCACCCCCCCCTCCCCCTCCGGATCCGTCAATGATAATTGCACGATGTTTACGAAAATAGTTGTGCATGCATGGTGCTTGATATAATGCTCACGACCATCTTGCCGCCTGCATATCCCTGATCGTAACCACATAATAACATACACGTATAATTATGTTGGCCGACCATTTCTCAAGTGTCGCCTTTCACATCCACGTTATAATTTGTATATTCAAGATTGGACAGTTTTGTATTATTGCAGAACAAGCGATTATTAAACGGGCGTAGTTTTCAAACTCATGCATATTCAACAGTCGCTCCATACTCGCATGTGGCATCTCATAACTCGTACACTAACAGATGTTTTTAACATAAACGAGCTTGATCTGACACTCACAATTTCCTGAAACTTTAGCAAAGAAGTAAGAAATTACTGAAATCAGTACATGAGCGATATATCCAAAATAATATCCTCCATTATTCATGCGAAAGTGAAAAGCAAGGCAGTGGGAGGCAAAGGATGTCTAGAGTGCGCGCGATCAACATTTTCATTCATAAAATTGGGCTTGTGACCTCATTTGAAGACACGCGCAGAAATATGCCAACCAGCCAATGAAGGTATGCGCCTTTTTTTTCTTTTTTTGTTGTTTTTCCTTTCACACCGCGGCGGCATTGGGCAGAAAGGCGCTTTCGTATAAAGAGATCGAATTTCAAAAGGGGACAACATGTGTGTTAAAGGATGAAGTTACGGTCGGGCAGGGAAGAAAACTTGATATTTTTTGATGAATGACGAGTTTGATGAAGATGATAGTGATGATGATGATAATTGTTTTGACGATATGATTATCAAGATAATGATGATTATGATGATGATAATGATCATAATCATGATATAATGATGCTTCCTTGATGTGATGATAATATAATAATGATCATGATGAATTAATGATAAGATTATATGAGTTTATGACGATATGATGATGATATTATATATGATGATGGTATGATGATATGATGATGGTATGATGATGTGATGATGTGATGATCATATGATCATATTTGATGATGATGATATGATAGTTCATTTTCATCTCATGATACTGATCGAATTTTAAAAGGGAATCGCATGTGTGTTAAAGGATGAAGTTACGGTGGGGCAGGGAAGAAAACTTGATATTTTTTATGAATGGTGAGTTTGATGAAGATGATATTGATGATGATAATTGTTTTGACGATATGATTATCAAGATAATGCTGATGATTATGATTATGATGATAATGATAATCATGATATAATGATGCTATGATGTGATGATGATAATATAATTATGATGATCATGATGAATTGATATGATTATAAGAGTTAATGACGATATGATGATGATGTATAAAACTATAAATATATGATATGATGGTATCATGATGTGATGATGATGATATGATAGTTCATTTTCATCTCATGATACAGATCGAATTTCAAAAGGAAACCGCATGTGTGTTAAAGGATGAAGTTACGGTCGAGCAGGGTAGCAAATGTTGGCTTGATATTTTTTTTTTTTATGAATGATAAGTTGAGGAAGATGATATTGATGATGATAATGATGATAATCATGATATAATTATGCTATGATGTGATGATGATAATATAATTATGATGATCATGATAAATTGATATGATTATATGAGTTAATGACGATATGATGATGTGATGATGATTATAATAGTTTATTTTCATCTCATGATACAGATCGAATTTCAAAAGGGAACCGCATGCGTGTGAAAGGATGAAGTTACGGTCGGGCAGGGAAGAAAACTTGATATTTTTAATGAATGATGAGTTTGATGAAGATGATATTGATGATTGTTTTGACGATATGATTATCAAGATTATGATGATACTGATGGTGATTAAGATTATGATGAGGATGATAATGATATGATGTGATGATAATATAATTATGATGATCATGATGAATTGATATGATTATGAGTTAATGACGATATGATGATATTATATGATATGATGATGGTATGATGATGATGTGATGATGATATGATCATATTTGATGATGATTATAATAGTTTATTTTCATCTCATGATACAGATCGAATTTCAAAAGGGAACCGCATGCGTGTGAAAGGATGAAGTTACGGTCGGGCAGGGAAGAAAACTTGATATTTTTAATGAATGATGAGTTTGATGAAGATGATATTGATGATTGTTTTGACGATATG
This sequence comes from Heliocidaris tuberculata, assembly GCA_025618425.1. NCBI lineage: Eukaryota > Metazoa > Echinodermata > Echinoidea > Camarodonta > Echinometridae > Heliocidaris > Heliocidaris tuberculata. The sequence goes on along the minus strand of CM046834.1, from coordinate 35,421,880 downwards.
ATTATCAAGATTATGATGATACTGATGGTGATTAAGATTATGATGAGGATGATAATGATATGATGTGATGATAATATAATTATGATCATGATGAATTGATGATATAATGATTATGAGTTTAATGACGATATGATGATATATGATATGATATGGTATGATGATGTGATGATATCATATGATGATGATGATGATATGATAGTTCATTTTCATATCATCATGATACATTAATAGTTATTGAAAGATGAATTTTAAAAATATCATTCTAATATTGACTATTGTCTAAAAGCTAGTATGCTACACATTTTCAAACGCAATTCAGGCAAAGGGGTTTAAGAACATTTTCTTTAAAATAAATTAATACACAGTTTACATGAAGGTATGTTCTTATTTTCTTGATATGTTTTAGGTTTACAACAATCTAAACCAATCGAGAAATGCGATACATTTGCGGGTTAAGAATAAAGCCTTTGAATGATCCGTATTTATAATTGGACGAGAGAAAAAAAAAGAGTTGTCACCATGAAGTTCACAAGTGTCATTTTTCTTCACCATCATTATGACAAACACCACCATCCCATCATCATTTCATCATCAATTTCATCAATCGGCACCATCACCAGATTTGTTTCGAATGCAGAATAATTTGTTCCGTCGACGCAATCATGGAAGAGCAAACGTGGTTCCTGCATGCGCTACAGCTTTACAAAGTCAGTCATTGTTACGTCACAATACAGCGTTCATCGCGTGCACGCTCTTAGCCAAACCGTTCACCGTTCACCGAAAGAAATTCGTGCGTGTGCGCTCTCTTGCTAACCGTTGCCTTACCGATGCCTTACCGTTCGCGAACCTATAGCGAACCGATAGCTTCCCGCGGTTTCTCGACGAACAACAAAACCTTGGGGAGGAACCGCGGGAAGCTTCACCGAGGACTTTGCATACATTACCGTTACCGAACCGATGTGCCAAAACCTTTAAGCGGTAGTGTATCTCCATACATTGTATCTCATGGTTTTGGGTGCGCGTGACACGTAAGTAAGTGAACACGTGTTTAAATATGCAAAGGTTAAGACAATGGCTGTATGCGCACAGTCCTTGCAAGGTGCTTGTGTAAGGACAAATTAATGTTTTTATACCCATGTTTCATGTTGAAGTCAATACAAAAACATAAGTGCATGTGATGGTAAAAACTGAGGAACTAGGTTTCATACAATTAATAATAATATTGAATGGCTTTTCTTCCTTGGCACACAAGGGTACATGTATATCGCACTCGCTTTGAAAATATTTCACTCGTCGTGCCTTCTCGCGAAATATGCTCATCAGCTCGTGCGATATACCCTTGTATCCCACTCAAGGCCATTCAATGTTATTACACGATTCCCTCTCCCTGAGTACATGTAGGCTAGACCTTCATATAATTTAGATAGAAAAGTATGACAATTTCCAGAAATATTATGAACTTGAAGGGAGGTAGATTCCTGCCCTCAGGAAATGAAACCAAGCATGGGTGAAATTCCATATTGTCTTCTTGAAGCAAATTAATACCAACACTTCACTGATGGATTTGGCCATTTCTTGACCTTGCTGACCTTAGCTTGAAAGGTCAAAGTTATCTTGGCCAAGCTTCAGGTTGTTTATAATAGAAGGGGAGGTATTTGACTCTTTTTGTATTTAGTGTTGAAACCTGTTTGACCTTATTCATTTAAGAAGCCATGTTGTATGTGTAAGCTTGATCTCTAGAGGGTCAGATTTACATGAACTTTATTAGGGCATCCAATAAAAGTAAGCAAACGTGAAGAAGAAGCCACTGATCACACCAATGGAAGGGTGAGCTTCACCAATCCGAAGAGATCGTCTGTCGATTGCAGGTGAAAGTGACGGGGCAGGGATCGAAGACATGTTTATTGTTGCGGGCATTCACTGAACGAGTGCACCAGGCGCAGATGAGAGAGAAATTGGACAGGGGGATTTGAGATTCTGTTTCATTAGAAGCGAGCGCGGGATTTGCGAGATTGTATTCAGCTTCGTTGAATGATTTCGAATTGGCTGTCGTGTATTGGTCCTGCATGGATGCCCAGTGAGTTGGAATATTGCAGGGACGTTATTACATGTAGTAATTGCGAGAAGTTCGCTGTACTCTGGTATGTTATCATTTTGAAATCGTACTTAAAAACAAATGTACATGTATGTGTATGTTTAAAGTGCAGATTTGGGGATGATTGAATCTTGTTGATTGTTGTTATTTCTTATGATTACATTGTCAAATTTCCATCCACAATTACTTTTACAAGGAATCATTTATTTTTTGTACTTGTAGTGTAGGCCACTACTCATGGGGCTTAAATGTCATGCAAGGAGGAATTTCATGATCATACTCTGGATGCTGATTAATAGTAGTTATCAATGCATAAAAGTTGATAAAACATAGTTTACATGAAAAAGTGAAATGTAGGCGGAAGGTTTATCAAAACTTATGGGTTGTGTAATAGGCCTATCTATTTCCTCTGACCAATGAAATTTCAATGAAAGAGACATAATTCATGGTTATTACCCTGTTAGATAACCTTGGTATGGTACCAGTCTGTTTCAACTGGACAAGGAAAAAATTTACTGCCTTTTTATGCACCTGTAAACTCCCTGACTAGATCAGATATCACCCAGCATAATATTGTTCTATGCTTGTCATAAATTGATGATAAAACAAACACCTTTGCTTGCTTGCTATATAGCCAAAAGAGACATTTGTAATCACCTACTGTATTTGAGAAGATGGGAAAGGTCTATCCTGCACGATTTCCCACAGGGTCTACATTATGGTAAACGCTGCCATCGGACAATATTTTTTAATGTCACAGAAAATCCAGGGGGATCGAGTTCAAAAGTACGAATCAGACATTCTACATTCTGGAAAATAGTCGCATTACTTGCCAAATCACTGATTAGTAATGTTGATTTGCTGAGCAAATGACAGAACAAAACCATAATTTCAATAGGCTTCATGTAATTATCATGATTATTACCTGGAATGAAGTGTCATGTCCATGATTTGCAAAATGTTCTCACTTGATCATGACTAAATTTTGCTAGATGACAGTCTGCCTGGTGCCTTCCATGTATTGTAATTGGCAAATTACTTTATTTGCTAACTAGGTAATTGGAAGGAGCATTCCATATTACCTGTGCTTGCTTCTCAGGCATTAAAACATTAGAACACCTAATCAACTAATTAATGGTTGTAGTATTATCCGAGCGTATTAATGCTCTGTGACAAGTAACACAGTTGTGGATTAATCATGTAAAAAATCAAAGATGTGCTCATGGGTGATGTTGCTTTGCCTAGTTTTGCACAAAATTGCTGAAGTCATGTAGAAATTTTCATATAGGGTCCTCCTGCTGGAGATATTGTGTACTGTGCACATAAAGAGTTTTTTATACATACTTCAGATGTGAAAATCAATTGGATTCATGGACAAATGCACCTTGTACCTATTTAGAGTGCGGTATGGTTATGATAACTGAGAGAGATACATATTTGCCCAAGCGCGTAATTGGACGTGAGGTCGTGCATGTGCATATATTTGGGTTCTGCAATCAATAAAACATACATGTCTGTCCATGCCGATGCACATTTATTTAATACTCGAATGAACATTATAATCAATTTAGAAAATGCAGAACACCATGGTATTCTGCCTCTGATAAGCCATGTACATAAATGTTCAAACAATCCAATGTTCATGATCTATAAAAGTGTAGGTCATTATCATCCACTGTAAGAATATTTTATATGTCCACCTACATGTATGACTACAATGCATTTTGATTTTGCTAAAACCGTAGATTGTGGCATACATTTGGTTTATTCTACATACATGTGTGAATCGTACTGACATTGTATGATTTAAAAAAAAAATACATTGATGATCCATGTCCATGTTATAAAACTGACCTAATTTGTCTTTTTATTTCAAATATGCAGGATTTTCTGTTATGAAACGAAGAGAAGAGGGGCTACTTTCACCTACTGTAGCGGCGGCATTTCAATTTGACAGGAAGGAAGAAGGGAAGGCATCAGTATACACAGGTACATTGACTTTTTATGCCTCCGCCCACTGAAGGTGGTGCCAGAGGCATTGGCCCGAATTCACAAAGGAGGTTTAGTTTAAACCATGGTTTAAACCCCCTCCTGGGGTTTTTAAGCGTACGTGCGCACGGAATCCGATCCAATCATATATTTTCTTTGAGCGCGCGCATGGGCAATGTGCGCTTATTTACGCTTATTTTAGTACGCTTACGGAGGTTTAAACCTTGCCATGGTTTAAACCTCCTTTGTGAATTCGGGCCATTATGTTTTCGGGTTGTCCTTCCGTCCGTCCCACTTTCTTGTTCGAGCGATAACTCAAGAACCACATGAGGTATGAACTTCAAACTTGGTGCTAGTATGTATCACCATAGGAAGACAATCTGATCAGATTTTGGGGTACGTAGGTCAAAGGTCAAGGTCACAGAGGCCAATTCCTGAAATTTCAGGTGTTAGCCTCGTTTTAGCAATAACTCAAGAACCATTTGAGTTATGAACTTCAAACTTGGTGTTAGTATGTATCACCATAGGAAGACAATCTGATCAGATTTTGGGGTACGTAGGTCAAAGGTCAAGGTCACAGAGGCCAATTCCTGAAATTTCAGGTGTTAGCCTCGTTTTAGCAATAACTCAAGAACCATTTGAGTTATGAACTTCAAACTTGGTGTTAGTATGTATCACCATAGGAAGACGATCTGAGTAGATTTTGGGGTACGTAGGTCAAAGGTCAAGGTCACAGAGGCCAATTCCTGAAATTTCAGGTGTTAGCCTTGTTTTAGCAATAACTCAAGAACCATTTGAGGTATGAACTTCAAACTTGGTGCTAGTATGTATCACCATAGGAAGAGGATCTGATTAGATTTTGGGGTACGTAGGTCAAAGGTCAAGGTTACAGAGGCCAGTTTCTGAAATTTCAGGTGTTAGACTCGTTCTTGCGATAACTCAAGAACCATTACAGGTATGAACTTTGAGCTTGGTGCTAGTATATATCACCATAGGGAGACGATCTGAGTAGATTTTAGGGTTTGTAGGTCAAAGGTCACAGGTCAATTTCTGAAATTACAGATGTTAGCCTTGTTAACGCGATATCTCAAGAACCATTTGAGGTATGAATTTCAAACTTGGTACTAGTATGTATCACCATGGAAAAACGATCTGATTAGATTTTGGGATACGGTCAAAGGTCATAGAGGTCAATTCTGAAATTACAGTGTTAGCCTTGTTAATGCGATATCTCAAGAACCATTTGAGGTATGAATTTCAAACTTGGAACTAGTATGCATCACCATAGTGAGACGAACTCATTAGATTTTTGTTCTTTAGGTCATAGAGGTCATTATACAGGTGTATGTGAAATTAATGGGTTTTTTTACCTTTGTTATCACCATATCTCAACTATTTTGTATTCTTGACTAGGAGGAGATAAAGTGATCAGACTTTTTTTGTTATAAGATATAAGGTCAAATGTCTTAGAAGCTTTTTATTCTGGTTATCACAATATTTCAAGAACAATTTGAGCCATCAACTGAATTTAGGTGGAGGCATATATAGGAGATGCAGTCGCATTCATCTTGTTTTCTATTTACCCTGGATGTATGAATCCTTATTGGAGTATTAGTATTCATTTACAGTGTACATTAAAATTGCTGCTTGAAGGCCAATATTCAGTTTTATACATTTACAGTGAATGTTATGTAGGCCTATTGGTTCACACCAGTAAAGAGAACAATGTAAGCCCTATCTCTCAAAATACTATAAGAGAAAACATATAATATATATATTATATTATATTATATTAGTATGCATGTAGACTTCTGGCCTTGTAGATCGTATCATTAAAATGAATTTTAAAACTTACCTTGGGCTATTTGGATATAATACATGAATTAGACAAAAATACATGTATTGTCACAGGGTAGGGCCAGAGCTCTACCCGATGACAGGATCAAGGCTTCTTTGACAAGAAATAGCAAATTTATGCAGATGTACCAGAAAATAATTGAAGTCTAAATATGAGTACATATATTTATTAACCTACACCCAAAGCTTCTGGGATTACAGTATACATGTAAATAAGCAAGTGGACATAAAAATGTTGAGAATTATCACAAATGAAGTGTTTACAGAAATGAGATATCTTAGCATCAACTTTACTAGAAGCATGCAATTCTTTACAGAGTATGATGTATCTTGTATCGAATCTGTCTTGACTTGAGCTTGCTTGACCCTATACCGTAGTTGTCTAGTCTTTGCTCAGTCAGATCCTCTGTTACAATGAAGAAGTGAAGAACAGCCGCTCTGTCCTTATTCCAATCTCTATCCCAGTCAGGGCTTTAGCCAGGATTTTAAAATTGGGTGTCCAAATTAAAAAGCAGGGTGTCCAAAAAATTGGGCGAGCGCAGCGAGCCGTTCAGGGGGTCCAGGGGGCAGCGCCCCCTTTCTGCTGGAAATTTTTCATTATTTCTATCTAAAAAGACACTGTTTCCTTGCTTGTTTACTCCTAGCTTGCTGGAATTATCCCCTCAGTGTTTAAGGTAAAAACATGTTGAAGTTACACATTCTGATGATTTGTTTTCCCTACATGAATGTAAGTTTTCATTATACATGTATTAATGTAAGTATTACTTTACCACCAAGTTAACACTGTACCAATGTCGACCAAAAAAAAATTTTTCGCCAGCCCTCCAAAAGTCGCTCAGTGTGGGGTGGGGGGTCCAGTTATCTCTGACAAGCCCTCCAAAATTCTCTGACAAGCAAAAAAAAAAAAAAAAAAGGTTTTCTGGTCGAAAAGGGGGGGGGGGCACAATCGCAAATAGGGGGGGACAATGCATTGTTTTCCCTAAAAAGGGGGGGGGGCACTGGCCGGGATTGCCCCCCCTAAATCCGCCACTGCGTATATGTACGTACGTACATAAATACACTGAATGCGCACAGTTCCGGGCGATTTTTCTTTTCCAATTTGTTTTTTCGCGGATACCATTTCACTTGATGAGCATCAATCTCGCGCGCGATAAGTAAAAAACCCCGTCATAATTCCACCGATTTCTTGAGTTTTAGCGCGTTTTCGGTGACTCTGTTCCTCACAACCCGACTTAAGCGCCGCGTGACTTTAAAAAATGGCACTAATTCCGTATTTTTGAGGCAGGCTTTGGCTTTACAGATTGATTTTTTGAGGTGACTATGGACTTAAAGGAAACCAAAACCCAAGGAGAGAATCAATGTTATTGGAAAGTGAAAATTCAGAGAAGCACTTTACAAAAAGTTTCATTAAAATTGGTTAAAAAATGAGAGAGTTATGGAAGTTTGAAAAGTCTCGTTTTACTTTCTATGGGGATCCTCAAATTGGCAAAATTGCTTCAAAATGGCTGATTTTGTGAACAACTCTCCATTTGTTTTGTACACAGATTTTCAGATTTTCCCCATTATCTTTCAAGGTGCAGTTATTCTCCTTCTGAGCTCAACATATATAATGGGAAAATGTATTTTACACCACATATGTCGAGTTCAGGAGGAGACAAGGAGCACCCTGAGAGATAATGGGGAAAATCTGAAAATCTGTGTACAAAACAAATGGAGAGTTGTTCACAAAATCAGCCATTTTGAAGCAATTTTGCCAATTTGAGGATCCCCATAGAAAGTAAAACGAGACTTTTCAAACTTCCATAACTCTCTCATTTTTTAACCTATTTTAATGAAACTTTTTGTAAAGTGCTTCTCTGAATTTTCACTTTCCAATAACATTGATTCTCTCCTTGGGTTTTGGTTTCCTTTAATGTGGTAAGGAATAATTTCTCTGTGTGGTGTATCCGGTCGTAGATCTAGCGATAGTCTCATTACACGGATGATGATAATTTTTAGACCTCTCATTGTAACAGTGATAATGCGTTTCGGAAAGAAAATTTTCACAAAAGGTGTTGCGCAAAGACTAAGTAGCTACAGCCTAGACCCGTACGCACGTACGGTACTTGTTTGCGGGAGCGTTTACGACTTCGACTTCTGCTGAGAAGCCGAGGATATAAATTATCGTGAATACAAAACATCTTTACAAAAACTGAAAGGGCGTCCATCAAATGATTTTTAAAAGGCGTCTTGCAAATTGATCTTTAACTATTAAAAGGGCGTCCATCAAATGATTTTGATCAAGGCGTCTTGCAAATTTTGCTGGGTGTCTTCCAGAAGAAATGGGCATCCAAAAGACGCCCAGACGCCCGGCTGGCTAAACCACTGATCCCAGTCCTAGCTAGAAGCTTAAGCACGAAGCTACATGTAAATACCTTGTTAATTTAAATGAGTAATATAACCCTCATAAGAATCTGGAACTAAAATTATCTCAAAACGTCATATTGGTATGATTGAATTGACGACGATTGTTTCATTAATTATCAATCTTTTGATAAAACACGAAATGGAGAATCAACTAGCGCAAAGGATCATAGATACGTACAAGCGATTTACTCCCCATTAAATGTGTTATCGTATCGAATATGTAGAGAGCAAACTATTAAAGCATATAAAAGCAAATATGTTATAATAATGAACTCCCCTTTTGACTTTTCTCCAAATGATTAAGCAAAACTATACATAACTAAATGTTTAGAAGAATCAGGTAGAAGATATTGAAACTTACAACTTTCGTTGGTGTCACAAACAGTTGAAATACCGAGGACGTTGTTTCCCTGGACCTTTGCCCAAAACTCCTCGAGTTGTGAAAAACCAAACTCTTCCTGAAATATTTTGCAGCTAGAATTGTAGCACTTAGCTGCCGTGCACAGTGAAGAATAGCAGGGTGGACCAGTATATTGGCCGTATGCCAAACCTCTTTAGCCCAATCTTCCGAAATAATTAACAACGCTGGTCTCATTTGATTTTCCAAAGTTTCCCAGTTTTATTTAGCCTTAATATAGCATTTAACCCTACGTAGGACCAATCAGTATTGTTCTACTTTTCTATCAGGACACCTCATTGGAGGAAAGTACATTTTAATCAAAGAAACTTAATCACAATTGGTTGAAGAACTTTTTCCTGAACCCACCTAGTTTAACTCTCAGAAGACAAACCAGAGTTCGAAAAATATTTTTTCTCCAAAAGTTTAACATGCTGGTGTCATTTGTATTGATCTATGGCCATTAACTTCCTTCGGTATAGGTGAAAGTCTTAATGTATTCCCTTAAGAAACAGGTGGTCTGTCTATTAATACTTGTCCACTAATGAGCTCTCTACTTGCCTCTGTGAAGGACCAACCCTTCAACATTAATTACTCTTGTCAAGCACAATTTATCTTCCAAATGGGTCTGTGACCCATCTCATCTAGTAGAGGTGGGTCCCTATTATAGTTGTTTGACCTATAACCTGTACTGGAAAGCTACAATGTAGGTCAGGAAAAGTGTGAAATGGTGTGACTCTGGCTGCTAGAATATTCCCATGAAAAATATATTCTACCCAAGTCACCTCTTGACAATATATGTATACATAAGAAAAATTAATGGGGTCCATATGAAGTTGAATACCCAGGCATAACTCTCTATCCTACCAGTATCCATGCTAGAAGGCTTTGTACACATACATTAAAACTGACAAGAACCACCACCTCCTTCTTCAATTGCCAGTCAATGTGATGTATGAGAATGCTTACTGGAGTGCAGGCAACCGCAAGTAAATGAAGCCTGCACATACAGGTAAATCAGGACTGAAATCGGCTGGAAATGGTTATCGCTTGGCAGACGAACCATACTTCCACTCCGAAGACCTGATATGGCGTTGGGGGGGGGGGGGGGGGGAGGGGGTGATAATGATGATTTGTGTGCCAGATATGTATACCACTGTACATGTACATCTGCAAAATGGAAAGTCTGCATTGTAAGAAATAAAGTGGGATTTTTTCCATATTGTATCCATATTGTTTACTGTTTCCGGCAGAGGGAAACTACAGTACATTTTTCAAACGATGTCTAGAAAATCAGAGAGAGAGAAAGAAATCATGTTTATTACTAGGCCTATTTGTTAAGAAACAGATGGTATGCAGATCAAAGCTGTTGTGATTTTGGAGTTATCATCTGTATATATTTTCCTTTTCTATGTGTGTCTGTAGTACAGCTTGGACCCTCATTGTACTCGGTGCAAATATTATGTTCACTTTCATTCGATATGACAGATATACGTACATGTACTGCACTTTGTATTTCATAGCCCTGGCACTTTCTTGAGATTAATTGACTACTGGTAATTAATTAACAATTTGTTGATAACAGTCTTTGACAGGATTATTATCATTAGAAATCAAAGCAAGGATTTGCTTTGTAGGTATTGTTGAATTGCTGTATGGCAGCAAACCTATCATTTTCAAAACATTCCATATACATGTACAATATCATCATGCTACAAATTTAATTTATGCATACACACCAAGCAGAGTGTAGATTTTTAGTGTGCTATTTGTTGTTTTTCTTGTCTACATAACGAAAGGGAAGTCATAAATCAGTAATCCATGTAGTGCAATAAAATTCATGTTCATGTTTTGTGTTTACATACTGTCACATTACATTGCACACACCATCACTTGCTCAGTATGAAGTCTTTATGAAAGCAAGTACACAATGGCCACCACTCCTTAACTTCCTCTAAGAATGACTTGATGGTTATATACTGACAACTGAAAATAATTATTTATGTACATGTACAGAGCATCATGATATGATATTTCAGTTAAGATGAATCTGCCACCTACTCTCCCCTCCTCTCCTCTCCCCAACCTTTCCCAGCAGATTCACTTGATGTACAAGTATGATATTCTTCATTAAAGCTGATAGTTATAAATGTATATTTTCTAAAATACAAAGTTGCAAGAATTAAGTATTAAACAATCTTTTCATTTGTTCTCAAAATTATTTGACTTATATAAGTGTATAAGTATTGATAAGTGTTGTGTCTTTAAAAGAAATGTGATCAAAGATTGGTCTTTGTGACTTACATTAAACAGTGCATCATTATCAAGCATTTTATTGACAAGGTTAAAAAAAAAATATAGTTAACCACATCTGTAGAATGAGGCAAATAATTCTATCATTGAATAGAACAAAAAAGGAATGCAACAGTGCAGATAAATGGCAATCTGCCTTCGTTAGTGTAAATGTCTGGTGCATTTTGTGATTTTTTTAATGTTGTACTAAAGACCCTCTTTATAAAGAATGAATGTAGTCTCTGATTGGTGGCCATTAACCACATTTTTCATAAGTCTTACATTAATCAGTTTGAAGGAAAAGGTAATTTTACAGTTACACATTCCTAATTGCTTGCGTGACTCCTTTTTCCCAATGTTTCTTAATATACTCTGCTTTACTGAATGAATGGGAGTAACGATGGGTTTTATTGGTCGGTGTGTAAGCTTATATTACAATAGGGAGGCTATGAGTCACCATAGGCTGGCACAACCTTCACTAATTAAATGCTCGCAAGATTGGAAATTTATGCAGTGGGAGAGGGAGCTCATTTTATCCATTTTAAGATTACAGCAAGAGATACTGATTTGCAGAAGAGAGAGAGAGAAAAAAAAATGTATTTCACGTTTTGCTAGCTTGGTTTAGATTTTTACATAAAAAGATGATTTGGAATAGAAGGATAATGTTCATCTTTTGGTTTATGTTCAGTAGCAAATGTTTACCTTTACACATTTTTTTGTGAAATGAAGGGTATTTATATGTAATTAAAAAAGAGGATGCATTGATCATGGACTCAATTCTGCACTTCATGTTGTATTTTTATTTTTTTTTTTTTGCTTTTTAGAACACATCGATGATTTAAAAAAAAATAATGAATTATTTTATTATCTGTTCTTTTCTTGATCTAAAGCTGTCATTTTCATTCCTGTTCTTCTTATTTATTTTTCTTATTGTACTTTCAAATGTCCATACATGTACAGTGTATGTGTACATTTATATATCATAATATGCACATGCACAAGTAATTCCTCATAATTTTTTAATATTTATGATGTTAGAAAGTCAAGTCCACAACTCGCACAAATAATGCTCTGCGCAGTTTCAGTCAAATTCAGTATTCTCTCCTGATTGTGGTCAAATGCATTAAGCATAGATGTCAAGCACAGATTTTTTAAAATCAGAAAGGAAATGTAGCATTCTTGATCAAGGCATATATCACTTCTCTCAGCTGATGTGTAATGTGACAGACAGAAAGGATGACTCACAGTTTAAGCAAGCCAGCCCACAGATTAGTATGCAAAGCAGGCATTGAAGTATACTGTAGCATTCTTGGTTTAGTGCAACAGGGGGAAAAGATTTTTTCCCCCTTCAATATGAAGATGACTGTATAGCCTACATGTACACAAACCAGGCGTTATTGTAGTTATTTTTTTTTTCTTTTAAAAAGACCTGAATATGACATGGTGGCAAGCTGGCAATTCCTGAGTTCTCTTTTTTCACACTTTTGGCATTGCAAAAGATTTATTGTCTTTTATTGCTAATTGTGATTTGTGCAAATATTTCAAAGGTTTTATAAAGAAGAAAACAAAAAACAGGTAAGAGGAAATGCAGCCCACCCCCACACCCTCCCCCCCCCAAAAAAAAGCTATGTTAGCAAGATAGGATCTCATTCTTAGGACAGTGTATGTAACAAAATCTTGTTTGTATATTACAGGGATTGATGGATTATGAAACATTAGATGCGTGATGGTACATTCAATGCAACATTGCATTGTAATGGAAATAATGTGTGAAATGTGCATTTTAACCTTTCCAACATTAAAGTGGGCCATTGCCATTCTTCAATAAACTTCACTCCATGCAGGAAGTGGGCTTAATATATTGAGACAAGGAATACCATGCTAAAAAAAGCTTCAGCATTGACGCATCCATGAATTTTCCAAAGATTTTATCCCGGCGCCTTTCATAATTTACGAGTACAGTCATAGCACAGTCTGAACAGCTTTCAGGTTGCCATGGCAATTGTACAACAGGTGCATATGTGAAGTGTGAAGCCTATAATATGCCACTCAAAGTGTTATATGGTATGGCACTTGTACATGAGAAAACCAATGATTGAGTCAAGTTACATCTGATGAAGCATTCATGAAGATGGACAGTTTTGTCTGTTCATGTCTAATTTTAATTTATTATAGAAGGAAATCTAGTCTGTCCTTCATCATCATATTTTCATTTGTGAAGGTTGTGTAGTTATGAATAATTTCTCATTTTTTAAATTTCTTCATTCAACTATGCTTATTTCCTAGGTATTGCAATACTGCAAATGTTTTATTAAGTACTTGATTTCATTTGGAGTTCTGGAAGCAATGTACCATTAATAATGAATCTACAATATTGCAACAACAAATTGTTTTTTAATTTTTTAAATTCATTCTCCAAAGTGCTCTCTCTCTCTCTCCTATGATTTAAGAAAAAATAAGATTTGGAAAGTAAACCAAAATCAACAGTTACATTTGCAAGGTAAACATGAATATGCAATATTTTTCTTAAAATTTGTTGTGGAATTTTCTTGTACTTGTTCAATACAAAAACAATACAACAATATAAAAAACCCTAACCCTAACCCAATGCTGGGAGTTAGACTGCCCCAGGACATGTCCAGGGGCACCTTAACTCCCAGTATAAATGGGTAAGAAGAATTTAGGGTGCCCCAAGTTAGGGTGGTCCAAGGAGTGCCCCAGGACCGCTCCAGGGGCACCCCAACTCCAGAATAAACGCTTGCCTTAATTTAGGCCGGTCTAGATTCGGTGACCCCATGTAAATTGGAAACCGTATAACGCTTCCGGGTTACAAGTATATTTACTAATAGCGTGCACCTGGATGGTTATAAATAGCAGTATAAATGGATTTGGGCGGTCTAAGTTGGGGCGGTCCAGGAGCGCTCTAAATTTATGCTGCAGTATAAATGGGGTATTTGTATACACCCACATTGTGTGCATGTATGTACATGTATATGTCCCCCCCCCCACCCTCCCTTACATGTATGTATTTTGTAGACTACCAGTGCTGATCTTTGCATACTACATGTAGTGGCTATTAACTTCTCTATCATGTTTGTTTTTGTTTTTTTTCACTCTCTGCTATTGACTTTTTATTTCTTCATGATTCTCCAATTTGAATTTGCTTTAGTTCTTTCTCTCTGAAAAAATTGAATATATAAAAATGTTACCAGTAGTGGCTTACACAAAACATTTGCTGAGAAGCAGAAGAGTGTTAACTCATATATCATAGAGTTGACAGTACACTCTTCTGGTCTTCTCTGAAATTGATAAAACACTGTCACCAAAGCAGTAAGAGGATAAAAGATAGTTATTCAGGCATTGTCCATTGGGTATGCAGTGATGAAATATTGAAGAGACCAAGTGCTAATACAAAATGAAAAACGTTGGAGGCGCAGTGAGGTGTGAGAAAGGAGCGTGTCGACTGAGAAGGGTAATGGCTTTGTAGTTATTTATTAATAAGTGTGGACAAATATATGTACTTGTAGGAGTCCTTCCTGTATTTTTGTTTCAGAGAGGGAAAAGCATATTTGTTTTGCCTAGACTTAAAGGGCAATCCAACCTTGGTAATAAGATGATTTGTGTGAAAGCAGAAAAATAAGAAAAACAGGATGGTGAAAGTTTGAAAGAAATCGGACAAGGACTAAGAAAGTTATGGATGTTTGAAAAATGAGATCACTACATCTATGCGAATCTCAAATTGGCAATTTGGTGAGTCAATTGTGACGTTTTTGTGGACAACTCTCCCATTTGTCGTACACAAAAATATAAATTTGCGGTTTTCTTCGAGGCGCTTTTACCCTCGGGGCTGTACTCAAAATATATTGGAGATAGCATATTGTTATAGGTCTTCATGAACGAAAAGATCCTACTGAGTAATGCATTTTGAAAAGTGACATTTTAGTCATTTTGTGTGTTAGAGCGAATGGGGGAGTTGTCCACAGCTACATCACAGTGACATTACCTATTCGGCCAATTTGAAATTCCCATAAGCATAGTGATTACAACTTTCAAAAATTCATAACTTTCTTATTGCATGTCTGATTTCGTTCAAACTTTCACAAATCTGCTCTAATTTTTCCTCTTTCTTTCAAAGCAACTTGCTATTAAGGTTGGATTTCCCTTTAAGTTGCACATTTTTATTTGTAATTTCACGTTCCATGGGTTAATGTAAGTCTTTGAGAATGTATGTTGTTTAAACCAGGGATTGATTATTGAAATAATTGGATTGAAGTTAAAATGTGTTTATCTTTTCCTAACCTACATATAATTTCTTGCTTGCAGATTTCATATCTATCGTTATGTACAAGTAATCTTATTATTCAGTTATTAATTTGCAATGAGTTTTCATTAATGCCATTTTCTCAAAAGACCAATTGTATGAAAAGCTTAAAACCCTCTAACATCTTCAAAATCATTGAAATATTGTACAATGTTCTACAGAGCCTTTTTAAAGGCTCTGTAGTGCATGGACAATTGAAATAATATCAAGAAAATTTTGTGATAAAACTGACCCAATAGCATTTGTATGGGTGGCGAAAATACCCAATAACTGCAGAGTACATGTGGGAACCCTCGCCTTCATTATAAAAAAATAAATTGATGAGAAACTATAGGATTTATTTGGTCAAATGTCCTTTTCGGTTTCATCCTAAATGCATTTTCTTTCAAAAAAGTGATTCATTTTTTTTTCTTCATCTCATTTTCCTCTATTTGCAAGAGATGCAATCCTGTATTTTCTAGCAATGGATCACAGCTGTCACACTGCAAACACATTCTCTGTCCGACTGTTTCCCTGGAGTATAAAACTAGATGTAGTCCAATCTTCACATCTCTGTACTTCTAGCCTATTTTCTAAATGGCATGGCAAAGGTCCCCTGTCTATATTGCTCTTCCAGAGAATACATGCTCTAGTCTGGAAAATTGATGTGATCAATTTTGTCTGCCTCCTCAAAAATTACATCAAGTCCTTAACCCATTGAATTCTACCTGTATGTGATTTTATGAAATAGAGCTCTTATAGATATGTGTGTAATAAAGTTGAGTAACCTATAGATTTTGTCTGAGCACTTAATGAGAAGTATCATTAATGAATCAGGTTATGATACGTGTACATGTCTGTTGATGAGACCCGAAGGACTTACATGTGCATGCACATGTTGATGAACTTCATGATTAAAGTCATTCATGTACTGTATATAATTTGGACATTTCTACCCACCTAGAAGTATCACCATAAACTAAATTTTTGTCCCCGCCGAACGAAGTTTGCGAGGGGACTATGAAACGGGCTCCGTACGTGTGTGCGTGTGTGTGTCCGTCCGTCCGTCCGTCTGTCCGTGTGTGCTCAAATGTTAGAAAATGCTACTTCTCCGTCATTTCTTGGCCGATTTTGATTCCGATTGTTTTATCTGATAGGGCTGGGTGGGGGCTTCCAAACTTCTACACAGAATTTTGAAATTCATTAATTATGCAAATTTATGCAAATTTATTCAAAATTGACGAAAAATGCTACTTCTCCTCTATTTCACATCGGATTTTGATTCCGATTGTTTTATCTGATAGGGCTGGGTGGGGGCTTCCAAACTTCTACACAGAATTTTGAAATTCATTAATTATGCAAATTTATGCAAATTTATTCAAAATTGATGAAAAATGCTACTTCTCCTCTATTTCACATCGGATTTTGATTCCGATTGTTTTATCTGATAGGGCTGGGTGGGGGCTTCCAAACTTCTACACAGAATTTTGAAATTCATTAATTATGCAAATTTATGCAAATTTATTCAAAATTGACGAAAAATGCTACTTCTCCTCTATTTCACATCGGATTTTGATTCCGATTGTTTTATCTGATAGGGCTGGGTGGGGGCTTCCAAACTTCTACACAGAATTTTGAAATTCATTAATTATGCAAATTTATGCAAATTTATTCAAAATTAACAAAAAATGCTACTTCTCCTCTATTTCACATCGGATTTTGATTCCGATTGTTTTATCTGGTAGGGCTGGGTGGGGGCTTCCAAACTTCTACACAGAATTTTGAAATTCATTATTCATGCAAATTTATGCAAATTTATTCAAAATGCTGAAGGTTCATAATGTTTTCATGTTTTATATTTCAGTTGTATACATGCATTGTTGGTATTCTCTTCTTTTGCATGCAGTAACATTATTATTTTATTCACTAAAGTTTTAAGTTTCAGGCTAGTTAATTTCCACAGATCTGCACTTCCGGCGGGGACATTTATTACGCATTGCGTAATTTACTCATTCACTTGTTACAATTTCAACTTGTGCCCTTTTTTTAAAGGTTATTTTTTTTTCACAAATGGAATGAAAACATAGGGAGTTCTGGCAATTATATTTGAATGGATGTACAAGTATTTACACTATTAGAATAAAAATATATATGCTAACTGAAATGTACATAATTGACATTTATTACTTAAGTTTATTAAAACTCACATTTGATTGAATTTTCTCTTTAATCATCATTTATTTGATTGATGATAATTATTGTTGAACAGAATATTTTCAAAGTAATAATGCAAATTGAAATCAAGGAAAACAACTCTTTTAATGTTTTTTTTTTTATTAATACATGTAGCAAAATTCAAATCATATTTGTAATGGCCTAAATACAAGAAATAAAGATATTTTGGTATAGGGAACAAATGAAATGGATTTGTATTTGAGTAGGTATTATAAAAGAAAAACAATGTTCCATTATCCTCCTTTTTTCCCTTCCTAACAAGATAACTGTTCAATATATTTTTTTCTAGACCAGGCCTAAATAGTGGTCTATTTCCAGTTTTGTTGTCATTTGGATACCCTGGTGTTGTCCTGGGATGCCGGACTTGGACCAGGGAATTCTTTGCTTGGACATTAGAAGCCCAAGATCCATCGGAAAAGAGGGAAACAAATTTGCCATCCACTCCAGCACGCTCAACATTATGCATACCAGGCATATTTACCACTGTAGAGATGTACATGTATGTCTGCTATCTGTCTGTCTTTTTCATAGAGATCATGTGGAAAAGCCATTGACATGCCTTCCTGTAGAAGCAGTGAATGAGGATCAAAGTCCTTGGATGACAGCTGAATCAAACCCAGTGGAATGGTGGAAACAGAGTAAAGATATGAATCTCTGACATCCCATGTATGGATCCATATTTCATACTAGTCTGTCTTCCATGCTTTCTCTTTCTACTGATATTCTATACTTATTGCAGGGTTAATGAGTGTGTTGCCGAAGCTCAACACTGACAGTCACATGGTACATGTACACATTGGCACTTTAAATCTTAATCGACAATATAGACCCTCAAAATTTCAATATTTTAATATGGGACTCAGTCATACAGACCCTAAAAATTTCAATCCAAACCCATCATCCCATGTACTATATGAATCCATATTTCATACTTTTCTTGTTTTCAGACTATATTATAAAGTGGAATAGTGGAAACAGAAAGCTACAAAATAAGTATCTGATATCTCATGTGTGGATCCATGTTTCTGTGTCATCTTGCTCATTCTTGTGAATGGTATCTGTGATAGTAGACTTTTTAGGCCTCCATTGTCCATGCAAAACATGTAGAAAGGAAATTTAATACATTTTGAATGATACACAACAATGTACATTTTCGGATGATTTTTATTTTATTTTGAGTATTCAAGGTTGAACTTAAAAACATGTAGGCCCATAGGATACTTCACAAGAGTATGCGTTTCCCCATTCTTTTAACCATTTCGCTCTCGTGTACCACTGAGCAGTGATTAACATACGATGATGCCTAATTTTGTTCGTGTTGGAAACCGGTTCCTTTTCTCAGCTCGCTGCCCATAATGATGTACAGACCTGAGCAAATCCAATTAGTTGGGATGAATTGAAGGCCAACCCCAAATTAACCAGATTTTCATCGCGACCCCCACTCACTGGATGCACGATATTATTAAATTCTGCAAGAACACGTTTTCCAACATGGTATAGCTTCGTGTAATGTGGACAAGATGCCCTGATGTGTTTTGCATTAATCTAATGTAAGCTCATATAATGTGTAATAGATTAGAACTCTTTTATTCTGAACTGAAAGCTACTGAGAGGAAAAATAACAGATGCTCTCCTCTCTTTACTGGTATTTATTTCATATTTGTTATTTCCCTAAATCTTTTGTTGAAAAACAAACTTTCCTAAATGAATAGGCAAGAGCATGACAAAATAGTTGAAAACAAATTTGAATATATATTTAAAACTGCATTGGTAGCATGTGATCTTACTAACAACATGGCTTCATATAGATGTACATGTATTTGGAAAGTATTTGGATATTCTAAAGAAGTCTGGATTGTATTGTTATCCAGCTACAAGAAATTGGTCTTGTCTTTATTTGACTTCCTGAATTATTAATCAGCAGCATGTGATACATTAGTAATACAGAGTATACTGCATACATGTAGTTTAGTTATAGCATAGGCCCTGTTCAGGTGCTTTTTGGAAGCGAACCATGCCATAGTACACCATGCCGACCCGTGCCGCGCCAAAGCGTACAGTGTCAGGGCGGTTAGAAAGCGAGCGTTCAGGCGCTTATTGGGAAGCATACCTCAGAGGTACGTATTCGGTACGCTTCCCGCTCGAATCTGGGGGGTATGATCATACATATTGTGTAGCAACCGGGGTCAAAAGTAAGCAATTTGGCGCGCTATTCAACACAACTATCGCGCCCTGGGCTTGGCTGATATCATGATGCTCAATCGAGCTCTCGATCACTGCACTACACTGTATTGCTATAAATAAACTCATTCACATCCTCCGTTGTATGATTTATTGGTATTCTCGCATGCAGTTTAATAATATTCTGTGTAGTTAGACCATATTAAGCCAGAGATCATTTCACGAAGTATTTACATGAAGAGCAGGCAAGAAACGACTAATAAATAATATGCATTTTAGCGCACTCGTTGAATTACCACTTCCGGTACGGTACGGTTTGCGTTCAGGTGCTTGTCGAGGCATGGTACGGTTTGCTTTGGCACGCTTTGGCACGCTTTGGCACCCTCTGGACCAGCTGGAGAGGTGGTCCGCCGTGGCACGCTTCTGGAGCGGCACGGGCACAGGTACAGTTCGCTTAAGAGCGTTCAGGCGCCTCCTCTGGCACGGTACTGTACGGTTTGGCACGCTTTAAAAGAGCGCCTGAACAGGGCCTTAGAATGAATAGACCTTATGGCTTTAACTTAAAGGGTTTATACTTTCCATTTCAAAAAAGGAGTTGTAATTAGATTGGTAAAGAAATCACTATGAGTCTCGAATTGTGCACAGTTAATAATAATTGGCTAGGTCAAGGATTAACAGAACCAATTCCAGTTTTAAAGAAAATACTTGGCACTGTACATAATTGTTGTGCCCCTTCTTTAATGGTAGCCTGTAGGCCTATATGCACCGAAAATATTCTGAATGCAACTGATCCTAACTGAAAATGTGTTATTTATTATTAATCATTTTATCATTTACTTTCCAGCATGTTTGTACTTAGTATTCATAGAGCCCCTGATTCTTGTTCATTGCTGTCACTGAGGGAGACACAGTGACCTTGAACTCAGGCAAGCCATTCAGATTGCTTGATTAACCCTTCTCACCTTGAGAGAAAACAAGGGCTTACCTATAATGCAAGTTCAAGTCTGTGATAATGAAATCTCATTGGAGTGAATCAAAGGATTCTGAACATGTATGCCAGTGGGAATATTCTAAGTTTTTTGAGTACTATAATGGAAAAGAAAGTCATTAGCCGAGTTCTTACTTGGAAACAAAGTTTGTAGAGTTCATCTTATTTGACTGCAAGAATGTCTCCATGTACATGCAAGAACATTCAGGAACTTCCCAGTAAAAAACTTTATCCACTTGACCCTTGATATTAGCCTTCAACTTCCAGTTTGATCAAGTTCAATATGTGAAGAGATCCACTTACAAGACATTATTTCTTCAGCTTTTGCCCTTTCCCTCTCAGAAGACTGAATTTGTTTAGACTAGGTTAATAATTTTTTTGTCCTATGTCTAGCGGTAAAAGTAAATATTTCCAGTCATTTCTGACATTTCTTTAATTTGTAAAATTTTCCGCAATCTGAATGAAAAATAGCCATATGAAGATTCCTAGTTAATGAGAATGCATAACAAAAACAAGTCTGCCTGAGATTGAGAGGAAGAAGGAGAAAGAGAGAAAGAAAGTAAGAATGAGAATGAGAGGGGGAAAAAGAGGTGGGATGAGAGTGAGTGGGTGGGTGTCTTAAAGAAAAAAGTTGAATAGATGCCTTGTAGGATCAAAAACGATTGATTTACAGCATGTCTTCTTCCTAACATTTGTCATCAATCTATAAATTTCCATGGGGGATATCGACTGGCTCGTGAGTGAAAGTAGATGCAGCACATTTCAGCTCCGGAAGTGTCCTGTATCATGCGCACTGATTTACTGTCTACATCAATAAATGTGCAGAATGTGTCTTTTCTTGAATAACACCAACGTCTGAGAACCACCTGATTAGAAGAAATCGATTCTAAATGTTCTAAATATCATTGGAATTAAAGTTGCAATATTGGCAGTCAATGAAGTAAAATATACCTGGTGTTTATCAGAAATACATTGTACATCTACAAATACAATTGATTTTCAAGTGTTAATTCATTGATTTATAGTTGCTGTTTCTGTTTAGTTGCTTACTTGTACTTGCATTAGTTGCATTGATTGCAATCTTGTATTTCTGTCTGCAATGTAGACTTTATGAACAATACCTAAATCCTGGGGATCAAGTTACATTGTATGTACAATGTAAATACCAATATGAGTCATAATTTGGATATAATGTCTACAAAAACCCCATATAATGCACAAAATCTCTGACTGTTTTACTTGGTACTCACACATGCATGTTTCGTTCTTACTGTAAAAACATTGTAAAGCGCATTTGAACATATATATATATATGGAAAATGCGCTATATAAATACATTATTATTATTATTATTATTATTATTACTGCTTACATGGTTAAACTGAATATCTACTGCATGTTAGGGTGCAAGTAACTGTGTATGATAATTTTCATCTTCCGTTACCATCCATTGATTGTACGGTGCATATCACTTTTTCATATGGAAGGAGAATGTGATTATTTATCCAAACATTGCAAGTCGCTGTCTAATAGAAAAGGCAACCGTGGATAGCCTGGATAGCCTGGATAGCATGTAGATAATGGATGTTATCTCGGTGAGCCTCCTCGCTATCTCCGCCAACAACTACCGCTGCAAACACTCACTAATGGAAAGGATCCATAATGTCACAAGTTCAACAGTGTTTGTATTGTGGCTTTTCCTTCCTTGTCTCTGCGCTTTTTGTTTGTTTGCATTGAAGTCATTTTCATGTAAAAGTGGGAGATCAACATGTTTTCATTGTCTGTTTGCTATATTTAGGGATTTTCGTTGTGCTAACCTCTATAGAAAGTTCGCTCGGTGCATAAAAATAGTCACATTGGTAGCTTACTATTCATTCCATAGCAGCTCCTTTAAATGTCAACATGCATGTATATGAAGGTGCATTTTGTGTACATGAATGTGTATGTACATGTGTCAGTAATGCTGGTTCAACTACATACATGAAATACATAGCAGGTGGGCCCTACACTAGAGGGAACCAACAGGCTACTATATTATACTTATCAATCTTGTAAACAATAAACATATGGTTATTTATGTGAACAGGCTTTAATTACCATGGACCCATGATGTACATTTACATGTAGGCCTATCTATATGTAGATCTTTGAATGTGAACAGTAAATATATACATTGTACAATGTACATGTACATGTAGGCCTGTAGAAATAAAATGAAAGCAGTTTAGTACCCCCAAAAAATTGAATTTTATGATTCTGTTATTTCAAAGAATATGAAGGAAAAATTAAGTTTTTAACTACCAATAGGCCTAGATGTTTACAATCTCTACAATATCTGTAGAGTTTTCATTGATGGTTTCATATAAGAATAAGAATTCTCAAAATTACAAATTGCTGAACAATACTGTTGAGGCCCTTTTGTTTGCAACTTCGTCAAACAGCTCAAATACTTTCATAATCAAACAAAAAATATTTTAGAATTGACCAACGCTATATCCTCACTCAGAACTTTCTCCTTCAAGAATCTTGTAAACAAACGAAACCCTCTGTTGGATCATGGAGAGCAAATACAACGACAGACATTTCCTGTCACCCAATACAGTCTCTGGAGCCTTGGAGTGATACATGGTTCATGGCTAAGGTTCAGAGGGTACATGGTCTGTACACAGTCTTCCGTTACGTCCCCAGGGATGTCATCCCTTAAACTATAAAGAATCCCACAATCTCCTCTTACTCTCTGTCTCTAGTGAAATGATATGTATTCACCCAAAAGCTCAATTTGCAGATCAATACTGTGTCAATGCAGTGACCAGCATGTATGTTTAATAAATGGAAGCTTTTATGGAGCAGCTCCTGCCCCAGAATACATATCATGGACATAGTTTACTGTTGAAGCTTTGACAGATTAGAAATGAGCTAAGCAAGTTATCCAATGAAGTATATTACTGCTACTATTCATAATGGTGTTGATAACCCAAATTGTTAAGCGCTGGTAACATTTGTCCGATAACGATAACGATAATGATAACAAGATCTTCAATTAACGGTACACCCTACTATATGGTGAGTACGTGTGAGTATGCATGTGACTTTTAATAGTACGGCAGCTTCAGGGTGTACCTTTAATGAAAAATCTTGTTCTCCTCGAACAAATGTGACCATCCCTTTACTACTGTTCCAGTGTAGGCCTACTACTCAACTTCTACATGTGCATGTACCAGCTCCATATGTACTCTAGCATACAATTTTCCTTGTCTAAATTGGTTGATTGATATCATACATGTATGTATACATACAGTCATCATGGATGGAGACTGTTAAATTACCTCCAATCTTCACTAACATGCTTGCAATTTATTTCCATTATTATTGTTGTGCTTGTCACTGTTCTAAATCACAGAACAAGGTAATTGATTGAATACTGTTCTCTTCTCTTTTTTTTTTTCTGTCTTCCCCTTCTGTGTGCAGGTTTGCCATGAGTCATGTAGCAGAGCAAGTTGACTTGATATTGATCAAGCTCTCGGCCAGCCTGCGTGGGGTTGTAAAACACTCAACCATTCAGAAGTGCTGATCTTGGACTGAACCCAGCCTTCATGTTGCTCAGAAGTTAGTCATCGTGTTTCACCTGATTTGCTCTGGGTCCATTATTTCATTTTGTTAGTAGAGCTGAGACACTATACACAGCGGAGAGAGCCCAATGATTAGAGAAATAATGCTAGACTAAGCTATCCTGATAATTTTGCTGGAAGAATATTTGTATTGGTGTGGATTTGTTAGTACTTAGCAGACCAAGGCTGCTGTGCTTTTGATTATATCATTGAATATTTGTGAATGAGACAACATGTAAGATTGGAAAGCTGAATTTGAATTGTGAAGCAATGGGTAGTAACCCTTCAAGTCACAGGGACTCTGGAGAGTCCACAAGAGAGGATGGTGGTTCTGCTAGGGATCACTCAAGCACCATGCTACCCTCTTTGCATCATGGACCCTTAGGGGATGAGGTTTTAGAGCCTCCTAGCCAAACACTGCCATCTCCTGTGAAAGTGGACAAAGTCAAAAAGAAGAAGCCCCCAAGCTTCTCCTCCCTCAAAAGGAGAATCGTCAGGAGAAAAACAGCAGGAAAGTTCCAGGATCATGCTCGGTCCATACGGGATCTCATAGCAACATGGAATCCTCTGGATGTTTGTTCACTCATAGAGGAATACGATGCCCTTGCAGCTCTCAAAGAAATTACCATTCAGACAGACTTGGCCAGGACATCGGCATCACCATTGAAAAATGACTTATTGCAGCTGTTTAATAGTAAAAACTGTGCGGATGTGAATTTAATCTATAAAGGATCAACATTCCCAGCTCATCGTGCCATACTTTCTGCAAGGTGCAGTTTCTTCAGGGAACTCCTGCGGAGGAACCCAACGGTAGGTGCAGAAGTTCCAGTAGACCTTGGTTGGTCAGGAGTAACAGTGAATATGTTTGCCTCGTTACTCAGATACTTGTATACAGGAGAGTTTAACACGCAGGACTCGCAATTAGAAAACTTTGACGTGTTGATCAGGTTAGGAGAACGGTTCGGTACGCCAAATGCACTCGAGCATGACTTCAGAATGTTACTGGATACAGGTAATTATGGAGATGCTGCACTTGTGTTTTCCTGCGATACCGAATCAGTTGGAGTAACGCGTGCCATAGAGGCATCGAGGACATCCGTTGGGAGTTCTGTTAAGTGCCATAAAGCTATCTTGTCAGCAAGATCACCGTTCTTTCGAAGTGTACTCCAGAGGAGACACCAGCAAAGCAGTGACTCTAGTTCAAGGACGTTGCCAAGCATAACGCCCATTGTGCTTGATGAGTCGGTGATACCCAAGAAGTATGTACATGTGTTGTTGTATGCCCTCTATCAGGATGTAGTGGACTTAAGCCTAGTCTTGCCAGACAGTCCCAGTGTAGGAAGCCTTGGAGAAGCACAAGCCATGGCATCCGGAAGGACACCACTCACTAAAGTTGAGCAGGCCATGGAGTTGTATCAGATTGCCAGATTCTTGGACTTTGCAACTATGGCTCATGGTAAGGAAAAGAATCAGAATTGAAATTCTTAGATTTAAAGTACAGCAAAAACTAAAATCTGTTTGGAATTTTTTAATATTCATGTATTGCATGTCCTCTGTAAAGAATTATTAGCCAGAGCTTTCAGGACAATATCATTTATTTTGGGGTTTTGCGCAATGAACATATCTCATCTAGCCTTGAAAACAAAAATATTCAGAATGTTCTCTAAAAATTAGTATGTTATTTAAATTACTGGAAATAACAGTATTTCATTAATATGCATATGCAGTATCCCCAAAGACATCTGAAAGAAAAAGTTAATAGTTCAGCACTACTCTGGTAAGAAGGCCTGTCCTTTAGAGGATAAAACTATCCCCTGCAAAAATATAGAATATCTCGGCAAGAAAACATTTAACATTTTTGGTAGAGAATGATAATGTATAGGAAATTGAACAATAAAATAATAATTATACATTTATTTTTCTTGTGGACTGATAACACCTGGACTTGATTAAATGTTGATTCATTTTTCTGTAAAAAATGATTCTGTAAAGATGTTTATTGCTGAATGGATTGATTTCAGTACTCTGATCTCTTTTTTTTTTTTTTAACCCTCTTCCCAATCACCTTTTAGCTTGTGAGGACATTGTAGCAAGGAGCATTACCACAGAGAATCTAGTCTCCATCTTGACCTGGAGCCTGGAGCCACATGGATCTCACTGGGTCCATCGGCAGGCTCAGCAGTACCTGCAGGAGGAGTTCTCGGCTGTGGCGGCGTCTCCGGTTCTCTTTGAACTCCGTGAATCACAACTCATTATGGCCCTCAAGTCAGACTTCCTTCAGGTATGGTAGCTTTGAATTTCTTTTTCATGTGTGAAGCTTGTGCTTCATGAATATAATGATATCAATAATAAATTGCACTTTTTTAGCGCTTAATATAATTGTGGTTTTGTTTGGTTTGATGGTTTATTTTACCTGACTGCTAAGAAAGCAAGTGTATGCTTGTGAGTAAGCAACCAGGCGACAGACGGCTGTAATCCTCTCCGAGGGACTTGGTAATGAAGATTAATGCCTTACCAAAGGGCACTCGGGCATCGATTTAGTTTACCCGGGACCTCCTGGTTACGAGACCACTGCTCTACCACTGAGTCATTACTCCTCTTCTGTTACCAAGCACTTTGTGGCATTTTCTACATAATTTTGAAAAAAATAATAAAATTTGTTAAGTCTATGCTGTTAATTTAATCACAGTTATTAATCAAATTTATTATTCACAATTTCCTGAATTCATCTTAATGAAATAATAAAGAAAATATGCGAAAATTCCCAATCATTATTGAAAATCGAACAATATCCACAATATTCTGTACGCTTTGCATTAAAACAAAAACATGGCTTTTTACAGACTTTTGTGTACAATAAGACATATTAATATATTCCTTCATTTAGACTCTGTAGCAGGGTAGTTCAATATCAATGTCTTGGGGATTATTTCCTCATTTTGACATCCTCTTTAAGCATGGAAGATTAATCAAGAATGACAGAAAACAGCCCTCCAATGAATCGTACATGTTAGCCTCAGCGGCCATACAAACGTCTACCCTTCCTGCTGTGTGTGGTCAGGATATTAAGGTCTGTGCTTCCAAGGATATTGTCTTTCCTTGTCGCCCTTAAGATGTGGGGGAAGGAGAATCATTGAGAGAAAGTACAAATCCTAACCTCGGTTCACTCAAGACTGAAAAGAGATCAGTGTTATTTGCAGAATTAGATATTACCCAGGTCTTCCCAGACTCGTATAATAACTCATACATGTACTAGGTGGTTGCAGATATATGCAGTGATTGCAAACACTAATCAAATAACATTGGGCTGTAGGAATTATTTTAGATAGACTACTTTGCCATGTATGCTTTTCACTCCTTTTAAAGTCAAAGAAGCAAGGGTGCCTGGGAGTATAAATTGAAAATAATGTATTTGATGCATGTACATATATCTTACTTCTGTTCTCACTCAGATAATTTTATTGTGATTCCAAGAAAAAGCTTGATTTTCGTGAGATTGGCTTTTCATACTTGTTCAGTTGGATATTTCTCAGCACCTTTATCTAAGAAAACATTTTCATAATCCTACCCAAGAGAATACACAATTGGAGTGAGTAAATATCTGTCAGTGTTGCCTCTCATTCTGTGCTAATAACACAAGATTCATTCATGTTATTGATTCTTGCTTATACTCCACATCACCTGTATGGGAGTATCAGATCTGCAGAAGCTTTCAAAGAAAAAAAGATAGAACTATACTTGTAACACAGAGCAAAAACCACAGGGGAACATTACAGATGTCATCGAACACTATGCTGTGACCCACTTTCTCCGTTTGGACAAAATTGAGAGTATTCTTGTATTCATGTCCATCTGTCTTTCAAGGATAGGTGAAGTGAGTTGAAGTACATGTTGTTTCTGGAGGAACTGCATGTATTTTTGAAATGTGCTGTTGTAGTCACTGGCTAAAAACATACATGTATTAGGGCAAAATAATGATTGTCACATTTGAAAAATACATGGGAATTACATGTATGCACCCCTTTCTGTTCATAACATTGCAAGATCTAAGAAAAATTAATACCTTTTCAATCTGTCAAGTTCTTCCAAAATTATATACCGGTATGTTTGTTTATTAGAATATTTGCTCTTTACCAAAGTGTTCACACTGTGCATACATGTACATACAGTACATGTACATGTAGATACAAATAAATGCTTGCTGATGTATTGAAACAACCAAAGAACAAATAAATAGCCTCTGTGGAAATATATATCAAAACTATGATCGAAACAAGAGGTTTGTGTGGTTTCTTTGTTGAGGTGCTTTGAAATTAGATTTGACAGAAGGAAATGCGTGATAAAGGATTATACTTTTAAATGATGCAGGCATTGTGATGGGTTGATGTCTCTTAGACTCTCTTATTCTTGAGCAATCTCTCATTTTTTTCTCTT
Organism: Heliocidaris tuberculata; assembly: GCA_025618425.1. Taxonomy (NCBI): domain Eukaryota; kingdom Metazoa; phylum Echinodermata; class Echinoidea; order Camarodonta; family Echinometridae; genus Heliocidaris; species Heliocidaris tuberculata. The sequence goes on along the minus strand of CM046834.1, from coordinate 35,393,098 downwards.
TCTCTTTCTCTCTCCAGGTTGCTGAAGCAGACATTCTTAAAGCTGTAGTAAGATGGGGAGAATACCAGCTCATAAAGAGAATGGAAGAAAGAGGTAACAAAAAAAAAACAAATAATGTGAAGCCTGCTACAGCCTGATATGTACATTACTGTGTTAAATATAACATACATATAGTACCAACTTCATTCTTTCCTGTGATATTAACATAAAAATCAGATTAATTTCATTTCATTTACCAACACAACAATATGACATTTAATCTTTTGAAATGTTTCTTCATACATATTATGCTCCCTTTTTAAACTACATGGAAAAGCTTTAATACAAATATATATACATGAATTTTCATTTTAGTCCAGGATAGTATGCTGCAATATGGGCTACAAATATACCATACATACATGTACAAAGGGATTTCAGAGATTATATAGTTACAGAAAGCAATTAGGTTCCAATGACTGTTTTGATATGATAATCTGAGTAGCATTACCAACTTGAACAAACATGTAGAGATAAGAATAATTTTTGGAAAGATTGTTGCAGTTTAATTTTACCGCATGGACTTGTGCATGATGTGGGAGTAAAACATATGACATGCCCACATTGATTAATTTGTATGCATATTTACACTAAAAAGTATTTATTTGTATAAAATATGCATTAATAACACTCAGCGGAGGCGAGTCTTCTCTCACACCACTGTATATACATACCCCTACGCATATTTTGATATTAAACAAGTGAGGCTTAGATGTAGAGTTAAGAGTTAAAGAGAGATTTCCTGCCTGAGCTTAATGGGGTTTTAACAAGATGATTAAAGTCAGATGAAATATCAGCCCATACTGGGCACTGAATGAATTTTAATGTACTCAATTGATTAAGGACTTGTTCATGTCATTTCCAATATAGTGAGATATACATGGCCATTTACAAATTATTTCCTTATTAAAAATAACAAACAAATACAGTTACCGGCCATTTTGATGTTGGAATTTTCTTTTGGAAAGAAATCATAAGTGAATATGAACCTTACTATTTTCCTCTATATATCATCTCTTTGTGTTCATATTTTCTCTTATCTTCATCTACTTTTTAAAATAAGTGTGTCTCCAGCCTGTCTCTTATCTTGATGGTACAATCAATGCTATCTTTAACCCCTTTTGTGCCACCGGGTTTACCAATTCATTGTAAATGAACTTTCATATGTAAAATTTTAAACTTTCAATCTCTTGTTAATTGCTAGATTTTGGGAAGGAAAGACCTATTCTTAGCCCAAACAACAATCCTATCGCTGTAGTTTTAGGGTGGGACTTATAGCCCATGGCAAGGAAAGGTTTAAAACAGGACATAAAGTAGGGTGAATTGTGTAAGGAACTCCTGGCAAAGACCCACAATTGCCCCACTCTTTCAATCTCCATTTGAAATATTATTTACACTTGCTGATGCAATAATTTCAGTAAACCATAATGTCTTCCCAAGATAGGTGCTTTATTAGCGCACTGTGCAGTGCTATTATATTCATCGCCTATTCAAGATAGGAAATCAGTTGTGCCCGTTATTGACTTTCAGGCTTCTTGAAGAAAGATCATACCACTGTCCATTCATGGTGACCGAGGGTGGTCAACTCACCTTGAACTTTTGCTCTCCATTTCTGGAAGCTCAGTCATAGAGTAAACACAAAATTTCAATGGAAACATTGGTAGCTGTGGGAGGCATTGGTTGATTACAGATAAAGCAAGAAATTAAAAATGCAGTGATATTTGTAAGTTACCTTTAGAATGTATGAAATTTGTAAAAGGACAATTGAAAGCTATAATGTATTAATTTACCAATTGTAAAGATATTGTTATAGATTTGATTAGAGAGAGAGGGAAGGATATTTAGATAATTAACAAAGATAAAAAAATGTATTTTTTTTTTTTTTTGTTGCTAACAAGCCTGGAATAGATAAACAATTTCTATATTATTTGAAAGACTTTATGTCTCATAAATATCTAGCTGTTTTTAAGTGATATCACATAAACAAAGTAGGGATATAAATTTAGGGCTTAGCATTTCAAAATTCACTTGATATGCGAATGATATCTCTCTACTTCATCATGGCTCATGGCCTGTTCTTGAAGAAAAGAAATCGACAACACACCCTTCACTATACAGTGAAAGTGTTGAATCCCCTGTACGTGAGACTCGATCACACTGTTGTGTATTATATTTTGGGGTATGAATGTGAAGGCCATCTCCACACTCCTGATCATTGTCTGATTGGATGGTAGCCTAGCTATTGTCTACCACCTTTGGCATTTATTACATTCACATCCCCCTTTCCTGTGATAGTACCCCACCCTTGAAATTTCATTGAACACCCATACCTCTGCCAATGTCACTGTTCAAGTGATTGACTGTGTTGATGAATACACAATTGAAGAGTTTTCTATAAATGATTGCAGTCCTGATGCTGGCTTATCTTTAGTTTGGGTTCCAAAATGCAATTGAAGTTGTATAATTGTTGTAAAAGTTGTAGAAGGCCTACAGTATTTATCATAAAGAAAATATGCTAACAAAATTACTATTTTAAATAGTATGTTTGGTGCATACATGTACTAGTACTTCTATAGACAAAGAGAGAGAGAGAGAGAGAATTACTAATAAAGACAGAATGGAAATAAAGCTGCAATATGATTTGAAGGGTAAATCAATCTTGAACTTGTAATAAAATCAGAAAGAGTTTTAAATAGATTAAAAACCAATTCTGAAATGTACTGAAAATATGGAGGCTTTAAGTTATGATTTTGAGCAAATTATAACAGTCATACAATAGTATTATGCATCCTCTTTCAGGCCTCAGGAAACATTTGGATGTGTTACAACTTCTAATGAAAAGGAACTCTAATCAGGGTTTGATGATATAAAACAGATGTAGATTTTAAAAGTAAGCCCTGTCCTCTAGCTATCTAAAGTAGCAGAACTTATACACAGGAAGACTCTCTTTACTACAAACTTTGATATATGTACATTTTTCAAAACTTGTTTATTATCTATACAATTTTCTTTTGATAAAATTTATTGAACAATTGGTTAATGTTACTTCAATTCTTTTTTTTTCATCAATGTGCTTTTGATGTTCTATCTAGGGGCCTTCTTATTGACCCATCGACTCCTGAATTTTCTCAATTGCCATGGGCTTAATACAGATACCACTTGGTACCCAAAGGCAAAGGTTTAACTCAAAATAAAAGATGAAATTCAAATGTACTTTGTTACTTTCTAAGAAATTGTAAATGCACAACTATTCTATGTGAATGCTTGCCACTATACATGTACTTAGAAAATCATGCATTGAAAGGCCCCAGTCACACCAAGAAGACCAAAACCAGATGAACAATAGACCAAACAAAAAATTATTTTTACTCCACAAGCCAAGATTTGTCAATCATCATTTGGTTTGGTGTCAGTTTAGAGTCAATTTGGCAGTATGACTTGGGAATTAGAGCAAGAGAGCTTTTTTTTTTTTTTTTGGTTGACATTCTAGCATTCTAATCTTACATCTTTTATTCTCCATGTTTCTCATCAGAACCGAATCTTGTGAGCCACACCCAACACAGCGTGAGCAGAAAAGGTATCAAGAGAAGAGACCTGGATACAGGAGAGCTAAGAGAGATCATCAGTAGTCTATTACCACTTGTCAGGCTGGAACATATCATTCCTAGGGAACATGAGGTCAGCAGATAATCCATAGCCTTCCAGTTTTTGGTTGATTTTGTTAGTTTCCACATCTTCCTCTCTTTCCCTCCCTCAGTGGCACTGATCCAGGATAAATATCTGAGGGGGAGGGGACACAATATCTGACAAGGAAAAAACAAAAGTTATCAAATTTTACTAATTTGGAAAGCAGACATGTAAAAAACATTATCAATTCCTATAGCCTGCTGATCCCCCCCCCATGCACCACTGTTTATGATATATGATAATCATTTTTTTGTTGAAATTTATTGAATATTGATTTTATAGATGTATTTAGATTCTTTCAAATTCAAACAAGTACTTTCACTCATCACTTAAAAAATTTCTATGAATGAAACCACCAATTCAAAATTTAATCTAAAAAGGAACTTTGTTAGTAGAGCTTCAAGTGTTAATGGATCAACCATTCTTGAATATATCCTGTTAATATGAAATTTTCAAGGTTGAACTTTGTGTGTAATATTTTAAATACCTATCTTAATGTTTGGTACAAATGTTTTTTTATTGCTAAACCAATACTGATGATCTTTGATCTTCAGCTTTAGTGCTTGTATACATGTGTAATTCTAGGGACCAAAGTCTGAATTCAAAGCCAAGTACTTTGAAAATGATGAAATACTGTTTTGCTGTTTGTAATTTTTACATCAGGTGAATGATAATGCCATATGTTATATCATAATGCTATTTTTCTCATTTGCACTCTAGGCCTTGACGAGTGCAGTGAAGAGAGGTCTGATCCCTACCCCGCCCTCCCACATGCTCTCTGGTGATGAGCTGGCCAAGTTTAACCCCTGGGTGAGGGGGAAGGGCAGACGCTTCTACCCTAGACCAAGGTTATTCACTCCGTATGTGGAGGAAGCTAAGGTGAGTGTGAGGGATCCTAGAAGGGAAAGAGTTCCCTCTGTGGCCCTGCATGGAATTATTTTTAGGGTCATTGTAAACGAAAATCCAGGAGTACTCTGGATTTGTGGCTGTAACTAATCTTCATGAGTAACAAAAGAAACCGGTTGAACTAAGCATGATTAAGAAGAAGCATCTTTGAAAGTTTCTGGCTTTCTGGTTTGGCGTGTTAAAGAGAGAAATTTGCCTATGTGGATGTACTTGTCTGAAAGCTTCACGTAATTGCATTTAGGGGATAAGTGCTAGATTACCAACAAAGTTCCTTTTTTCGAAGACATATTTTACCCAATAGTTATTTTAATTTGCTGAATAACTCCTTACATGACTTGTAGATTATGCAGTGTGATCATATTAATCATGGATTAATAGAAAATGAATTGAATAAATGAATTATTGAAAAGATCTCCAAAGTCTGTGAAGATTTTTTTGTTTCTTCTTCTTCTGGAAAACTAAAAGGTGAGTGTAAGAAATCATGTAAATGGCAGAGCTCCCTCTAGGCTTGTGTTATTTTATTTGTAAGATGATGATTAGAGATGAAAATCAAACAGTGTATTCAAAGGCAATGTGCATTATGAAGAAATAGAGTGAAATAATGTTAATCTTTTGGATAGTAAAAATTCCAGGAAGCTATTTACCTACAGTCCTTTCTCTCAAAAATTGACAATGAATACAAAAAAAATCACAGGTTAACAAGAAAGTAACTGCTTGTTTTGCTACTGTGGGTCTTTTCAGAGTATTTTATTTTCTTTTAGGAACATATCGTCTGTTTGGAACCAGAAGAGTGTTAAGCCCCATCATTTGTACAGGGTCATTGCCTTTCTGGCTCCAAACAGACAATATTGGGAATTGTGCGTGTACAAGTAATTCCATGATTCATTTGATTCTCAATTATTCATTGATTAGAAATTCACACTAATGGTTACAATAGCTTATGTTTTCTCAAAAATTAAATTAGAAACAGGTACTGAACCCTATATTTAAATATGTAAATGTTCTGCATTTTGTTTGTTCATTTTTCCTGCAGTGTTTCTTGGAGGAGCCAGTGGTGTCAGACATGGAGTCGGACCAGAGAGGGATCCGAATGTCTTATGTGCCTGATGCTCTCTACATGCTGGAGGAGAGAGGAGGGGGCTGTTCAGACCGATGGGTTAGCAGAGTCAGGTCATATCCTCCCTCTGTTATTGCTGGTTCATTCCCAGGTGAGTGAGAATATGATGTGGGGATGTTCAGATTGATGGGTTAACAAGGTCATGACCTATTCTCCCTTTGTTATTGCTGGTTCATTCCCAGGTGAGTATGATCATGATGGAAATGTGGGAATGTTCAGATTGACGGGTTAGAAGTGTCGGGTTCCATTCTCCCTCTATCATTTCTGGTTCATTCCTAGGTCAGTGTAAACGTGAGCAAAATGTCGGGGTGTTTAGACTGATTGGTTAGCTGGGTCAGGTCTTATCCTCCCTCTGTCCTTGCTGGTTCAATCCCTGGTAAGTGTGAACATGATAGAAATATGGGGCTGTTCAGACCAATTGGTTAGCAGAGTCAGGTCTTATCCTCCCTCTGTCAGTGCTCTTTCATTCCCAGGAAACTGTTAACATGATAGAAAATCCCTTGTAAGTGCAAACATGATAGAAATATGGGGGTGTTCAGATTGATAAGTGAGCAGGGTCAGATCTTGCCCTTCCCCAAAGTTAGTGTGAAAATGCAATCTATGTAGTGTGATCAGGCTAATAGGTCTCCAGGGTCGGGCCTTACCTCCCTACTTCCTACATTGTACGTCATTGCTGTTTCACTCCCATTCCATGTAAGTGCTATCGTGCTGGAAATGGGAGAGGGGGGTGTTCAGATCAATAGGTGATCAAAAGCAAGTCCTATTCTCCCTCTGTCATTGCTAGTTCATTTCAGGTAAGTTTGGATGTATGATAGAAAGAGATGGGGTGGTCAGATTGATAGGTGAGCAGGGGTAGAACTTGCCCTCCCTCTGTCCCAAGTAAGTACAAACATGTTAGGGTTATAGAAGAGAGAGTGTTGTTCAGATTGATGGTCAGCTCTTGCCCTTCTTCAAAACAAATGAATATGCTTTATTGTGAGGCCTGAACTAAACTTGCTTGACTCACTTCTGTCTGCCATTGAGTACATGTAATCTTCTGTCAAAGTGGTAAATCTGTTCTTAAGTGATGCCTATATAGTTGGGCAGAATAGGCTCAATTCAAATTTGGAGTATGCATTTTCATTACTTTCTGTAATGGGAATACTTCTCTTACATGCTGACTTCATAGACAATTACGTTTAATAAATATTTCCAGGCACTTGTAAATTTGTTATAGTATTGTAGAACATTACTAGAGAGGGATCTGTAATGTTACTAGTCAGCACAGAACACATTCCACTTCCAAGTGTTTAAAAAGGCCGTGAAGTCAAGAAGAGGACCAGCTTCAGTTGCATAGTGTAAAAGGATAGGAAGAAAGTTTCTACTTGTGAAATTTTGTTTACTGTTTTTGTTTATGAAGATACATGTGGTGTAAGTCAAACAATCTAAGTTGTTACCTCTTGTTGGTCTCCAGCTATGATTGCTCTGAGGTTAACTTCCTATACAAACTGAATTCCTAACTTCAATGTGGACCAAAGACACTAACCCTTACCCTAAACATAATATAAAACACAATTGCAACCCTCACCCTAACCCTAACCCTATATCTTTTGACGAAATGAAGCTTGGAGCAGTTGTTGCCGGGGAGTATGTAAGAGCACCCTTTTTGCATTTAGACTAGTGTGTTTTAAAAGAGAGAAAAAAAGAATACTTTTGGAAAGTTTATAGTGAATTGATTAAAGTATGTGATATTGGATTTTGTTGAGCTAAAAACTATCAAAAACAGGGACAAACAGTGCGAAGGCCGATATTTGTCTTGTGTACAAATTAAAATTGTATACATGCACAAATGAAGATCACATGGTAAATATAAATAAAAGTAATGAATTACAGTAAATGAAATTGCCATAACACGTAACAATACATTAAGTTACTCCCAAATAGTAAATTGTTTTGGGGAAGAGAAAAATAGCAGAAGACAGAGGGAAAAAGGAGAGAGAGAAAGAAAGGGAGGAGAAGAGAACACAAGCTAGGAAGAAGGGGAGTAACTATCAAGCACATTAAAAAAAAAAAATAAATACAAATACAAGTATAAAGTGCTTACTATATAAAGGAATCATTGGAATGATGTTTCAAAAGGATCTTCCTTCTTTTATTTATCTTAACAGTTTCATGTGTCTTTGCCAAAGGAAACTGAAAATGTAATTTGGAATGAGCTGTGATCATTTCCAGTTAGATTTTGAGGAAGAAATATATAACATTATTTTATTATTTCAATTCATTTTTGTTATTATAGTGTTACCTACCAGATAACTTTTGACTGCTTATTGCATAAATCAACAGCAGATGTTCAAAAGTCTTGTATAAATCGTTCATTCAAGACAAATGTTTATACAGAAATTGAATTTTCAGATGCCTTTGAGAGAGAGAGTGAGAGGAGAGGAAGAAATATATAACATTTTGTTTATTTCAATTATTCTTAACTGTTATTATATTGTTACCTGTATGTATCATGTTACTTTTGACTGCTTATTGCATAAGTCTGCTTAATTCGTTCATTTAAGACAAATGTTTATACTGACATTGAATCTTCAGATGCCTTTGAGACAGAGAGAGAGGGAGAGAGAGAGAGAGCCATACAAATTGAGCAATGTTGCGTTGGCTAGATTTCAGATTTCATCCCTTCAGATGCCTTTAGAGAGAGAGAGAGAGAGAGAGAGAGAGAGAGAGAGAGAGAGAAGAGTCATACAAATTGAGCAATGTTGCTTTGGCTGGATTTCATCCCTCCTGCCCTCTCGTGTCGGAAACTGAAACCTCCAACAAGCATTTCCCTCTTTTGGCAAGAGAGGGAGCCACTCTACTTTTCCCTCCCACCAGTTTTTTGTGCACTTTGGCCCCAACCCAAGAGTATTCTTCCGTGGGGTCGTCAGAGTGACCCGATCTGGAAAATCCTTAGCTACAGGGATAATAGGCCCATCTGCTGACTTGTTTACAAAAGGCAGAAGTACATTACAGTGTAGAAATGACTCCTATCTCCTACAATAGGGCATGTTCATGAAGAATGACAAAGCTGTGCTCCCATGGGAAAATCACACAAATAAAAGGAGAATTAGGGTGTAGGAGACATAGGGAGAATAAAACATGTGTAGACATGAAGTATCGAGGGTCTAGTAAAACGTTCCTAGTTTTGTTTTAGGGTTCATATTCTGATATTCTGTCTCTTCTGGGTTTTTTTATACATTTTTACATGTATGATTTGGGAGTATTTTTATCACCCCCACCCCCCTCCACCTTAAGATTCATCTTGTCTGATTTTATTTGTCTGATTTTATTTGTTTTGTTTATTCACACTGTAAATCATGTATTTTATCAATACTTCAAAATTTGATAATATTTCTGTTGATCTCTTGTTAACACGGCAATCCCTGTAAAGATGTGAACATACAAATTGAGATTACATGGGTGAGAGGAAGTCAACAGAAAGCACATATATTAATTGTCAAAAAGAATTTACAACATTAATTTGTGGATGAATGTCTCATTGAAGCAAAAGATAGTGTTAATTATAATCAAGATATATCCCTGGCACAGTGGTTATCCTCTAAGAAATTGGGATCCTCAATAATGAATCATATCAATAGTTTCTCCAGGTAAATGCATGTGTGTGGTGTGGGTGAATATCATGTGAGAAGGAAAATAGGAAGTGAAAGATGGAAAAACCTGTCTCTCATTTGAACATTAAAGTGTACAAATCACTAAAAGATATTTTGCTCTGTATGTCAGGGGTTCTACAAATGTATGTCCATATACTACATTCAAAATATGAGCTTCAAATGTTCATTCTATAAAAAGATTCTGGTACTGCAAGTTGAAATACACTCCCATAAACAATACACCGACTTGTGAGGAGACTAGATGATGCACCCATACACGCTTGCATAGAATAAAGGTCTGCGCGGAACCCAACTCGGAGTTGGGTTCCGCACGAGGGGGTTATATGTTTTCCTTCATTTTCTTCATACTCCTTAACCGTTAACCCATAGAAGGCCAGGTAAAGTGTTTTTAGGTTGATTTTATACATTCCAGCTATACACAAATTATTTTTTTAGGTGATTAGTACATTTTAATGTCAAGATATGGAATACATGAATAACTGATGAAGAAGTATCTACTATGTTTTAGCATCTGATTGCAGAATGGTTGACAAGTCCACTGCATGACATCTATCTCTGCCACTGAAAACAAAGATGTCAGTTTGTAGAAAACATGTATTAAATTGTTATCTTAAGAGGGCATTCAGGTCACATGCAATTCTAAACAAAAAGATATGAAATGAAAAATATTTGTTCTTTTGTGTATAGAAGAAAATTTATAATAAACAGGTGCTTTTTTTTTTTTTTTTTTTTTTGGTTGGTTTTTGTTTTGTTGATAGATACTAGCTGTTTGATGAAGTTTTTTGTTGTTTTTTAATTTCTAATTTTAATGACATTCATGTACCAAGATGAACTATACAAAATGTTGTGAAATGTGAAAGGAGACTTGAACTTAGCAAGGAAAAAAGGCTCTATCTATTGAATAAATCATTTTGTAGCTGTAATCTGGTATCTAATATTTTACCAAACAAGTCAAAAGTGGATCAGTTTCCTTTTCAGAAAAACACACATGGCTAAGTTATCATACACTTCAAAATGACTTAATGTGAAGCCCAGACAAAACAAAAAACAACAACAAAAAACATTGGTGTTTACATTCTAATCTTGTTATACTTTGTTGCTTGAATGTGTTTTTATGTGATTTTAAAAACAAAATATTGCCTGCATACACCCTGCACAAGACATGTACTGAACCTGACTGTCCATGTAGGTATTCCATCAATCAAATTGAACTCAAGGCTGCAGGGGCATTAGGAAAGCTGGACATATGAAAGGGGAAGGTCATGTCCAAGCACAAGGAAAAGGATGATCTATAGGGCTGTTCACACCTGAGCTATTAGCAAGATTCAACGTCAATTGTTTAATTGTGATCAATATCTAATTTTTTATTGTGAGTGACCTTCACAACATAATATGCAGAATCTAGTGATGAAAGCATTCTGTTACAAAGATAACAATGACAGTATGGTGAGCAATTCATTAGGAAATGAATTGATATTGTGTTTGAACATTTTTTAGGCTTCTTGTTCACCCAGCATGTCATGACATTCATTTTTATATTCCACAGATAGATAATGATAATAATAATAATAGCTGTTTCTTATATAGTGCCTTACCAGTTACAATGTAACCGACCAAAGCGCTAACAGCAGATAGATGTGCATATGCTTTATTGTTTTAATTGTTTTAATTATTTATAATCAAGATTATGTAGCTATTTAAAAATCTGTTTGCCACCAGAAAGTTAGAAACAGTACAATTTTTCTGATAAATGTACATGCATAGATAGAGAAAGCAAAGGAAGCTAGTTGATAATATTGCATGTACATTTCGTTTCTTTCTCTTTCTGTTTAAACGATCACAAGTAAACTATTGAGTTGGGGATTCCCCAGTAGCGAACAATAAGATATCTAATATTGAATTCCTGGCATGTATTTCATCATCCTATCTTTGTTTGAGCAGGGTAAAATGATTCTCACTGTGCTGGATCTAGTCATATTTAGAAGGGATGGGTACCTTTTCATAACAAACATTTATTTTAATGTGCAGAACTAGAAAGTGCACATTTTAAGTATTTGTTTTTCAACTTTGACATGTTCGTATTCCAACATGTACAATTCTGTTTAGTGTGTGTATGGTATTCAGCAATGTTTTGTGATATTTCTATTGTTTTTAAAGTTTCAAACCATGTAATACACAATCATTCCTTGCATCATCAACTATTGTAATTCTGAATAGTATATTTTAAGGTGTGAATGCGCCACCGGTACTTAATGAATCCTTTAAGATCCTACATTTAACCTTGAGACTACTGGGGACTCAAGTCTCGGTTTGCTAGGTGATCTCATCGTCACATGTCAGACATGAACTCTGATCTTTAGCACAGCCTCAATTAATTAGGTATGATAGCAACCAGGATTAGCAGCAAATTGATTTGAAGATGTTGCTACTTTGACACCTCTCCATTATTGCAGGTGGGTACCACAACAGATAGTATATTAGGGATTGTAGATGGGAAAAGCAGATTAAGGTCCTTCACACTGCAAATTATTCCAGGCATCATCCTTCCTTTGCATGTTAGAAGGTGCATGAGGAATCTTCGAATGGGAAGAGCAGATATCGTCCTTTACATTGCAAAACCTTAAAGGTGTGAATTCTCTTTTGCAAAGTCGATTGGATATTAAAGGACATCAGGAAGAGAAAGCAAATGAACATCCTTCCTTTTGAAAAATATGGTCCTAATTTAATAATACAGTAAATGGAGAAAGATGGACTTTTGAAGGATAAAGCACATATCATCCTTCACATTGCAAAGCCTTAAAGGCATGATCTTTCTTTGCACAATCGATTGGATATTAAAGGACCTTGGAAAGAGAGAGTAAATAAACATCCTTCTTTATTTAAAATGTGATAATACTTTAACACAGTAATTGGAGAAATATGGACTTTTGAACTAGGGATAAAGCACAATCATTCACATTGCAAAATATGAATGGCATGAACCTTGTTTCCCATACTGAGGGAAAGTTGAGAAGGGAATCAGTAATAAAAAAGTTAATACCGGTGTATTTATTAAATAAACGTCTTTTATGAAATAACATGCTTCATAGTTACAACGTTCATTGGAAATCATTTCAGCTGCCCTTAATAAATTAACTAGATTATTACGCAATCAGTGCTACATTGAGAAATATTTTTTTCTTATTCAGTACATGGTACAAACATGTACAGTCTTTATAAGAATCCATGTAAGATGTTATTTCCTTAGATTTCCTATACGAAACTAATTTGAGATAATGTCTTTAAAGGCATTATAGCATCCTTCTTAAACACTTGATTCAAAACAAATAGTTGTGGTTAAATGCATGACTCAAAGTGCAGTTTCCTATTCGAAGAAGCAAAACATGTCTGACAAGGTTTTTTTTTAAATTTATTAGTTTTTATGATCATCCATAATCAATTTTTATTGTGTTTCAGTCAATTTCCTTATAAGCACAGATTTTCATTATGCATTCATCTTCTATAATTCTTATTGGTCAGTGGAACATTTGGTTTGATCATATTACTTACTGGGATGAAAACAATGTGTGTGATCCTTGTTATTTGATTTACATTGATCTGGGGCCAGTTGCACAAAACTTGCATTTAATTGTAACTCCTAAAAATTAAACGCAAGTCCTAAATGTGCACTTCTGATTGGCTGAAAATAAAGTTGTGTTTGATTTTCCTGAGTTACGTTCAAATGCAAGTTTTGTGCAACGGGCCCCAGTAAGCTTAACTTAGTGGTGTTTTGATTTGTTTGGGATCTTCCAAATCAATTTTTGATGATTTGAATATTCTCACTGTAAATGATTATCAGATTTTTCAATATTTAGATATAGCGTAAGACGAGGGCTCCACACATACTGCTTCCCTAGCGTGTCCGGATTGAAATTTTAAGGCCTTTCATCAAGCATTTTGTCAGTGATTTTTACTGAAAAATTTGCTCTCAGCCAATCAGATGCAAGGATTTCAGTAGCTTATAACACTTGTCGGAAAAAATATCTGACAAATCCTTTCATGAAACGCTCCCCCGGGCTCCACACATACTGCTTCCCTAGCGTGTCCGGATTGAAATTTTAAGGCCTTTCATCAAGCAATTTGTCAGTGATTTTTACTGACAAATTTGCTCTCAGCCAATCAGATGCAAGGATTTCAGTAGCTTATAACACTTGTCGGAAAAAATATCCGACAAATCCTTTCATGAAACGCTCCCCCGGGCTCCACACATACTGCTTCCCTAGCGGGTCCGGATTGAAATTTTAAGGCCTGTATGCATTGAGTCCTATCTTAAATTTGTCAAATTTTGGGGTTTCGGGACCTAGATTTTAGTGCCCCATGTGTCCTGGGCACGTTTTTAGTGTTGAGCCCTGCGTAAGACAATTAACCCATCATGCACTGTTTTATGCAACACAGAACACACCTATAGATATGTGTGTTGCAGTATTTCCTCTCATATGGAAAATTTTTGACTTTTGACTCTCAAGATGGTTTTTTGGGTACGGGGGGGAGGGGGGGGGGGCGGACAGACATGTGAAGGTATTGTAGGACTTTAATGTGAGTCCCGAAGTCAACATCCTTGATTGTGGAGTGTCAATAACATTTACCAGAAAATGAGCAAACTTTCAGTGCTTCAATTCTAGACGGACGGCAAATGTATACCACAATCAGCAGGTCAGTGATCACTTGGATGATTGCCTCTGATTCTCAGAATTATTTTCACCACTTTCATCCCGCAAAAGTAACCTTTTCCAAAATATCCAGGTGCTTTATTTATACATTATTCAAACAACAAAATTATTGGAAGAAACTGCCAGTGGCATATTCAGAGGGGGAAGAGGAGGCCCCCCTCCCCCCTCGATACCTCTTGGCCAACTCCAAAAGCATGCACCTATAGCTTTGTGCACACCCCATCCACTTTTTCCAGAGCATACAAAATGCTGAATACTGTTATTGCTCCATCTTTAGCCGAGCTTTAAAAAAAGCTGTTTCGAACCTTTACAAAGACTGTTGTTAGTGTCTTTTATTATTCACCTGATATCGGTCTAAATCCAGGCCTACCACTGACTTCTCTCCTTATACTTTCCCTTGCTCCCTCCATCACCTCCAACCCCCCCCCCCCTTTCTCTCTCTCTCTTTTTCTGAGAAATGTTGATGAGATTTCGGTTTCTTTAGGTATGTTTTATGGATTCAAATTAAAGTCTTGTTAAATATCTTATCTGCTTGACTATTGCAAGGTGTTATTTGCTTGAAATTTGACTTGAAAATTGGCATTGTGGTGGACTAGGTCAAATAATGTTGGTCTGGGTGAAACAATGTAAATCTCTAAACCAGGGTCATAGAAACCACATTGTTCTCTTGTAAGGAATAACCTTCCGATTCTCGGTAAATGAATGCATAAACAGGATCTCCTTTCTCCAATATCAGGATTCATGTACTTCTCGAATGTGTTCATGTTCACAAGACTTTCTAATGTAATCGGAAGTACGCTGAAGGCCAAATGATGTAAAAACTAGATTTAAAATATGACACAAGAAAAATCCCCATTACAAAATTTTTCTGTAATGTGAAAAGTGAAGTTTTATGTTCATGGTTAAAGATAAAGTTGAGTTCTGGTCATGAAATAGAATTGTGAAAGAAACTGTCTCAAAGCAATTGGGAAGGTTGCTTATATAGCACAAGAGAATTGGCGTATGCTGCAGGTTTTGGAATCACCAAAATGAAATTGACTCAGTCCTGCTGAGAGTCACATGCACTGCTCACAGAAATGTGTATATGGGACTACACACAAATGTTCAGCCTGAACATTTCAGCTGTAAATTTCTTGTTATATTTTGAATGTGAGGGCATTTGAAGAGCAGTCCCTTTCAGAGGACATTTCTGCTATGATAATCTTCCAAACTAACATATAAAGAATGAGAAAGCTCACAAATTATTTTTTACCTGTCTCAGAACTCAACCTTCCCTATAATTTTTTTTTAAAAATTGATATAAATAAATATCAAATCTACATGATATTGATATAAGGGCAAGTTAAAGGTATCTGATCATTTGGTGTCCCATTCATCACTAAGCATTATGCTATTACACGTGTGACCATAAATTATCATCAGAAGTATCATATAAACTCACAGTTTATGCCATCCAAGCTCCAGTAGGGCTTGCACATTAATACAATCATCAGGGCCCCCGTTTCATTATAAAACTAGTTATCAAATAACAAGTTACAATAACAGTTACAAGCATTCTACCATCTTTTTCCGATAAAGGAAATCCTTTGAATCATTTGTACACAATATGCTCCATGAATATCTTTCGTTTAGTGTTATAGAGATGCTTTGTTACTTTTGTTTTTGATTAGTGTAAAGGCATACAACATTACTGAGTAGCAGCAAACCAATTTGATTGGCCTACCCAGGACTCTCATTATGGGGACTGCTGGCTTGCCCAGCTGTCAACATTTATTTGTTGATATCTGAAGTGGCTAATGTTTGCAATTGCATAATATATACAACTGCAACAACAACAACAACAAAAAGCGACTGAAATACTTGCATCTGATTGGCTGAGAGCAAATTTGTTATAGATTTGTGGCAGTTTTTATTGATAAAAGGTTTTATGAAACAATGCCCAGATATCATAAAATTGTAGATGTGGTTGGTAATGTGTGGGACAAAATAGCTTGTACTTGCCCCAAAATCTATCAATAGATCTATATTTTATGTTTTGCAGCACAATGTGTTGTAAATGGTGAGGGTAGCAGTTGTTTTGGGCAGAGCTGAGAAACATCTCAAAATATAAATACCTCCTAAGCTGCATGTGATTCTAGGTGCTTGTACATCCTCCTACTGAGGAAAATGTTAATGTAATTTTTGTTCATATCAGATCAGGAAATATTAGGTATTTTGGTGGTGTGATCGGAAAATATGAGATAAATTCCAGAAACGAAATAAGGGGCTTTTTCTTTTTAAAAACAAATTATAATAATTTAGCTTGGGGACAAAAAGGATCAAAAGTGGGCATGCACAGTGGGAAAAATTGTGAGAGAATACAAAAAAAAATTATTTAGGATGTATATCGAACTCTAGAGCACTAGAAAACTGCTCAATTTTTTTCTTAGCCGGAGGGTGTGGAAACGCCTAGTGCTTACTCTTTCAAGAAATCTTAGATTCCATTCAGGAATTGTTGAGACACCTAAATTTTAGAAGGTTCAAGCCATACAGAAGTCTTCTACATTTAGAACAGGATTCCACATAGTCTTGTACATGTGCACAGGATGCTACATCTGCTACAAGAGAAATCCAAAGAGCATTGTAATGCATGACATACTTCATGGGTTTAAAAGTAGATATGTATATACATATTGGTTTAGATGATTTTTTTTTTAAATTGATTCAAAATATTTAATGCCATCTCTGTTTTCTTTTGTAGCTCCTGATGAAGTTACTGTGAAGGCTATGAGAGCAAGAGAGAAAGAGTTACAGCGCTCAGTCACGGCCAAGAGGGCCTATTCCTTGCGCTGTACCGACCAAGCTGCCGTGACCAGGGAAATCCACACTCGTGTCGTCCGAGAGTTTGGTTTCCCCGATGAGGCGGTGGAAGTCTTTGATGGACCACCAGAGGGTGGGGACTACGAGGGACAGGGATCGGGGGGTCTGGACGATAGTGATCTGGAGGTATTTGGACGGATGTGGAATGATCTGCCCGATCTTCATCATCGGCATGAGCCTGCACATCATACAGAGGTGAGTTTGTCTCTGTGGAGTTGAAGTTGCATTGTTCCCCTGAATTTTAGTCTAGATCCCCCCCCTCCAAATGTCAAAATAGTATCCAGGAAGTGGTGCACATGCACCCCCAGAACAAAAAGTTAGTGTGGAGCCCTTGCCGATGGCGGCGGTGGCGGCGGTGGTGGTGGTGGTGGTGGTGGTGGTGGTGGTGGCAGTGGTGGTAGCGGTGGTGGTGATGATGATGGTGGTGTCAACAATGATGTTGATTATAATGATTCAGACAGTGATGATATTGAGGATGATGGTGATGGAGATTAAAATGTAGGTCAGCACATGACAGTAAAAATTCTAACAATTGCATGGCAGAGGGTTGCTGGTGATATTAGAGTATTCCTATGAAGATTCCAATTCAACAAATTTGATGAATGATATTTGTAACATTACTCAACTGAATGTCACTTCTAAAATCCTGATGCAGTGCTTCAAAATTGGATCTGAAGATTTGAAAAACAAGTGGCAGATAACTCAAGAGAACTGTTGTGATCATCAAGCAATTTCTGACGTACCGCAATTAAATTTTGGAGGCCCTTCTACCCCATGTCCAAGATCTTTTGAATGGACGGAAGATTATCTTACAGCATCCCAACTTGAAATCTGACTACAATCCAATGAATATTTACCCCAGATGATTATTGCCAGAGTGACTGAACTATATTGTTAAACCCAGGAGTGTGAAGTGGTCAGATAAAATTACATTTTTTAAAAGCTTTATTTTCACCCTACTGGGGTGTTAATACCATCCTTCCAACGATACTGAGACTGCAAATCAATGCAAAACAAATTTCGCTTAGTGGATCTTTATTAGAGAAAGGCAAGATTTATCCTAGAAGAAGTACTGTCGGGGGACCCATTTGGATCTTAAAGCTAATAGAAGCTGAATTGCACAAATATTCAGTGATGAGATTACTGCCACTGGAGCTGTTTACACTATAACAAGACTTTGTGTGGTGTGACAACTTTTTTTTTTTTAATGTACTTTCACAAAGAAGCCTTTAATAAGTTGCAAAAATCCAGCGTTATTTTATTATTTTGTGACATGTAATATTCACGCATCTAATTCAGACAGACCCCACTTTTGACCAATGAGGTATTGCAATGATACCCTTATATGGAAAGGGCCCCTAAATGAAAATTAGTTTGAAGCCCTGTATTAAACTTTGTGAATGCACTTATCAATAGGTGCACAAGACATAAGTCCTTATTTCATGCTACCTCTGCTTGGAGAAGAAAAGCCTCTTCCATATATGTAAACCCCTTTTATACTACAGAGGCTACATGATACATTGCATCTTTCATAGTTTCCTTGTAGAAAAGCAAAATGCTTTCTAGAATACCTGAAAAATGGCTTTCCCCTCTTCCCACATTGAATTATTGATTCATATTTCCAGTTATGTGATGTATGAACTTTCAGAGGAGAAGAAAGGAAGGAAGTAAACAAAGTGAAGCATGTATGACATCAAATTGAAGAGACAGTGAAAAAAAAATGTAAAAAGTCGCTTCTCACCAATCTGTGGGCCATGGTGCAGAATACATCATTAGATAGCTTTGTCCCATGGTAGAAAGAGGGACTGGGCAAGTGGCACTTCTAAGCCATTAACAAGTAAAGTAGGCATTCTTGTCATGGTTGGGACATATGGTATGAACCAGCAGGAATGGTATAGGGTTGACCTATCTGGGGGTTACTCACTGAAATAAATGGGAAAAATATATGAAAGAAAACAATCATGTATGGCCCAAAATCATGTTTTGAGCCATATTTGCAATCTACAAGGTACATTCATTTGTGGTCTATTAACGTTGAGATAATAGTAAAATTGATCTTGTCTTGATTTTCATAAACACAAGAGACAATGCACTGAGACAAAAATGGAAGAGGCAAATAATTTCTTTTTTTTATTAAATCCACAGTTATCAAATACAATTAGAGTGTGTCAAATAGAGAGAGAGAGAGAGAGAGAGATAGAGAGAAAGAAAATGCCATTTTCAAACTATTTCTGATATCTCTTATGAAACATTAATTAGAAATTTTGAGACATTTCTAGCAAGAAAGATGCCAGTCTCAAACTATACTCCAATTTGATGATACTTCTAACAATTACTGCATAATGATGAAAAACTGAAAGGGTAACAAGAAATGTGATATGATATATTTGTCACATTTTACTAGGCTGCTGACTGCTTGGGCATCAAATCAGTTGGACATGCAGACTTTGGTGTAACATTTTATCAGAAATTCAGTTATCAAACCAATTGCCAAAAATTTTTGGAAGATAAGGCCTTTTTTAAAGGGTAAACATTTGCTACTATCAAAGACAGTTTCTGTTTTCATTATATCAAAATTTTTCCAGATTTCCATGAAAGTATTTTATCTGGAGATATTTGAATATAGGGTATGTTTACAAGTTCATGTAGACATGATTTGTCATTGGCTTACCACACTTCATTATTACAACATATATCACTTTGTCAGAACTTGAAATTCACCTGCTTATCTAAATTGTACAACTAAATTCCTTCTGTCTTTTTCCTATAAATGTAAAAAACTGAAAAACAGGTGTGCTGTTACACATGAATAGATGACATTCTAAAGCAAGGAGGCATTTCAAAATCGCAGAACAAAACAACTTGATTCTAGCCTATCTAGTCTGAACTTCAGACTTCTGTTTATTTTATTTTCTTTCAATGTATTTGGAAGAGAATGATTCATTTTCAAGCTACTGAAGAAAATATTTAGGATTTAAACCTCTCTTGTCCTAACCAGTTTAAATTTAAATATGTTTCTGATAGATGTAATTTTTGTTATTACCTTCTTGTGTTATTGGAAGTTACTCAATATGAAATTAATGTCTACCGATACATACTAAGTGAATGTTTTATTACTAGTACTAAGGGCTCAATGCATTATCTTCATTTGATGTCAAAATGAATTTTGAAACAAGGCTATCATTTTGAAGGCAATATGGACTTATTTTTAAAACCGGGTCATGTAGCATGAACCAGCTCATCTTACAAATCCATCCCTGCTGTGCCATTACATTTTGGGTGTCTTTTTCTCTCTTCATTTTTGTAAGCCATTGGATCATGTCATTTATAATGCAGAGACCCCCATCTCAACTGCAATTTCAATCAAAACGCTGAACTTGATTGTTCAATCACATCTCTCTTTACAACCCATCCCTCTCTCTGTATGCTGTCTCCCTCTCTATCTCTCTGGCTCTCACTCTCTCTCTCTCTCTCTCTCTCTCTCTCTCTCTCTCTCTCTCTCTCTCTCTCTCTCTCTCTCTCTCTCTCTCTCTCTCTCTATTCGTAACATATCGTCTGATAAGAGCCAAATGGGTGTTAACTCATGCCATTTAACGTAAAGTTAAACACCCTTTTGGATCTCAACCGATGATATGTTTTTATTTTGTAATATCAGTTTGACTAGTTTTGATGTTGGTTGTTAATTACTTTTATCCAACTTAGGATTTAGGGTATTTTATTTCTGATTCTTCTGCTTTATTTTTCTGTTGTTTCCTTTTTAAATGAATACTTTCTTCTGTACAATATCAGCTGTTCAGCTATTTTTCTTTCTCATGCTCATTATCAGGACCCCTCAGAAGAACAGCCTCTGGCTGAAGAGGAGGATCCAGCCCATGTGTGGAGAATGAATAAATAAAATCAATAAATTTTAAAAAATTAAGCATCTTTTTAAGAATTGCCCACAAAGTTTATGTTTCCTGTATAATATTGAGAACAATGAGAAGAATTCATCTATTCTATGCTATGCTACAGTCATTGTGTACCAAAATAATCTACAGAATTAATAATTTTGCTCAATGTGATCAGATTTGCAGTCTTTTATTAAAATTAAATGAATCAGTGAAAATCAGTTTTAATGGTATATAAAATAGAATACCCTCTGAGTTGACACTTAGTAATTTGCAGAAGGACCCCACCCCCTTCCTAGAAGGATGGGTCATTTCATTTTTTGCCTAAAAAGTTGTCAATTTGTCATGGGCTGGGATAATAAATGTTTGTGTGAGGAATTCATTCATATTGTAGAGGGGAGAGATGTGCTAAAGAGATAGCTTGGAGAAACTTTTAAACTTTTGAAAAGTACATTGGCCATTCTGGTTGTTAGTATATCTGCATGAGAAGATCACACTTTCTTGGAAATGATTCACAATTTCACCTTGCATCAGGTATTTCCGCCTATCATCCCCTAGTCTAACACCCTCAGTGCTCTTATCAATCTCTTGCATCTTAGCAAAAAGTTCATTGCCACTGCCCTGGTCCCCATCTGCTATTTATTCATTTAGAGGAATTTGAACATTTCACTGCAGCTAGCAGAAAATGTAATCAATCTTGATATTGCATTTAGAAGCAGATGAAATAGAGTATTCAATCTCATTTATTTGCCTTAAAATATATTGACACAAGCATTTCCGGTGGTAATGTAATTACTGAATATACTATGTGTATGAAGCCAGAGTTGAATACAAATGTTTGGCTTATATTCATGTTATTCGTTGACTTATAGTAAATAAGTTTGAGATGTGGATGAACATTTCCTCTTGTGAAGCAGCCAACCATTGCTCTTACGGCTCACAATAAGGAAATATTTATATAATATTGAATGGCCTTCAGTGGGATACAAGGATATATTGCACGAGCTATGAGCATATTTCATGAGTCGGCACGACGAGTGAAATATTTTCAAAGCGAGTACGATATATCTTTGTGTCCCACGAAAGAAAAGCCATTCAATATTATTATTATTAATTGTATGATACCAGTTCCTCAATTTTCACCATTACATGTCTTTATATATTTGTAATGACTTCGACATAAAACACAGGTAGAAAAACATTTTTGTCCTTATCCAAGCATCTTGCAAGAGCTGCGCGCATACATCCATTGTCTTAACCTTTGCGTATTTAAGCGCGTATTTACATTTTTACGCGTCATACGCACCCCAAACCATGAGATATGGAGATATATTGCACGGTCATCCGGGTACTTTTACACAAACCATGAGATATTGTTTTAAAATTGCACGGTCGTCCGGGTACTTTTGCACAAGCCATGAGATACGCCAATTTTTCTGGTCGCCTGAAAACCCTTCATACAAATAATAATACAAGATACTGAAGAGACACATACTTTTACATGGAGGACAAATTTCAACTTATGATTCAGTAGCTTCCATCTGACTTCTTGATTGCAACAGGAACAATTTATTGCCAAAATCTGAAACAAAAATTACATTAGGCAACTGTTTGGCGGGAAGTTTTGTTGTTGTTGTATTTTGTTGAATAGCAGAAATGTATTCATGCTTATTATGCATTGTGTTATAGGCCAGAAGTTGCATGGGTATATAATGTTTCCTACTGAATTTATAGTCCCTTGTTTTCATTAATGAACTACTATTTTGGAATGGAACAACTGTGGTATACATATGCCCAGTGGTTGGTAGGAACCAGAAAGGACTTGTTACTTGCTGGATTTAGAGATTCTCTTGAGTTCGCAAGCCCCCATGTACTTCGTCAAGAGTCTACAACATTCATCAAAAAAATGTCAGGCCCCTATTATTGCCTCCTCCTCCCAAGAAAACTATTAGTACTGCTTCTTTTTTCCTGGCCTGCTGCGCATTTAGGAGGGGTCTAGGCAAAAGGGTGTACGTGTTTGAGTAGCATGTGAGAGTAGCTTAGTGATCATCTTATTCCCAAGCATTTGATTTACCTGTATGAACTCAAGACCTTGTTATCCTTAGAAGTGATTCATGAGGATTCTTGTTGAAAATTTATCTTCTGTCTGACACCAACCTCCCCCCCCCCTCTCTCCATTACATCAGAACTTCTCTTGCCCTTTTTCTTTTGTCACGTCATCCATGATATAAGATAAGAAATCTCTCTTTTATCCCTCATCTCTGATCAGCTTCTTGTTTTAAGGAGAAAAATAAAATTGTCATCGAGGAAAATTGCATTGTCATCTAGGAAAATATGCATATGTATAGGTCAGTGGATTGCCTCCAATATCATTTTATCATGGATTCCAGTTGTACCACCATACTGTTTATTTTTATTCTAGGAACTGAGGAGCTTTGAACATCATGCAAGAACTGAAAAGGGGGCGGAGACTAGAGTTTTAACTTAAAGGGAACCACCGCTCGATATCCATGTACGTTCAATTTCATTCGCTTGTCCCTATTGCAAGGCCGTGCATAACAACAATCTTGGAGCAGCGAACAAAATTGCCGTCGAGGCTGGGGTATAGTTTGTCAGTTGGGTTGTTCAGTTCGTCTTTCTTCGGTCGAATGCGTATCACTGCAATTGCGTGCTCGTTTACGGAAGATGTACGGAGATTCCTGAATATTACCCGAGCCGGGCCAAGCTCCAAAACACCACGTTTGGCGACTTTTCGGTCCCTTTAACCTCTTATTAGTTTGTGATTCTTTTTATTGCAAGAGAAATTTGTAATGGAAATACCTTAGGAATACTTTGTTTGAATTAATAAGAGCACGTGCAAAGCGATCCCCCACTTGTTTATAGCGGTGAGAATAAATAAAAAGAATGTAATTATGCACAAACATCTGATCATTTGTAATGTAATGAGTGAATTTTTCAGTTCTAAGACTATGTTTTCTCTTCCCCAGAAACTTTCACCCTTTTCACCACCTATAGTCTGTTGGCACATTATTGTTTGGTAGCTGGATTTGCACTAGATTTCTGTCTACTGGTAAATGCATGATAGTTAGTAGACTAAACAAACTCAAATTTGTTTCTCAGAATATTGTCTTCATATCCTAAACCACATTGGCACATATGCGCAGTTAAATCTTTACCAGTGATTCTCTTTTATTTAAAGGGAGGAGGATGTTTTCAAGATGGTACAGTGCTTCCATTAAATAAATGATTAACACTGTTTGCTCAGAGAGTTGCGATAAAGCTTTCTAATTTATGGCTTGTATCATTACATATAGCCGGAAGTTTAATAGGCATGGGGAAACTTTATGAGGAAATTTAGTCTTATGTTCTCAATAGCAATAAATTGTACTGTGCAACCATCTTTTTTGCCTTAAATGTCTCAGGGGTATCTGAAGGGTGAAATATTGATATATCACCATTCATGCAGGAAAATAAAAGAGATAATGTGTAAGGAAAAGAGAAAGATAGAGATTGTGAAGAGGGTTGGGGTGTTAAAAAGAGTGAGGATGTTAAACCTGTGCCTTTATTATCTACATTCATACCAGACTTGTGATTTCGAAACTTTATGATACAACAACTCACTGACAATGACGAGGGTTCACACGGGCTCTTGTTCTTAGATTAAAAGTTGAGCGATCGTCGTTTAACATGAACAGGGCCCTCTTGCATAAAAAGTTGCGATTAAACGCAAATCAAAAAATTTAATGCAAGTCCCAAATACGCGATCCTGATTGGTTGAAAATCAAGTTGCGTTTAATTTTTTTAGTTGCATTTAATTGCAAATTTTTATGCAAGAGGGCCCAGAGAGGTCATTGTTAACACTGAGTTTGCTAAAGTTAAAGTTTCTTCTGTCCACACGGTCAATAACTACTGCTCGTGGTTTTGGCATCAACTACAAGCTCGCTTGTGGTTCTAAAACTGCAAGTAAACTTTAAGTTTCGAAAATATGAGTCCGTTCATATGGTCTGAAACTACAAGATAGCTTCAAGTTTTGAAACTATGAGCTAAACTTAAAAGTTTAACTCCCTTCGTGTGAACCTGACTATTGTCTCGAGGGATGTCTCAATGGTGTAATAATAAATATCATTATCATTCTTGAAGAAAATCACAGAGCTGAAGTCTGCTAGGGAAAAAAAACAAGAATAATAGAGATTGTGAAGAGGGTAGGGGTGGTAGAAATATGTTTCATCTTTGCATTAACTGTTTTAGGGGTGTCTAAGGGGTGAAATAATATAATATCATTCATGGAAGAAAATGAAGTAGATAGTGTATTAAGGGAAAAAAGAAGGATAGAAATTGTGTAGAGGGTAGGGGTGGTAGAAAGAATAGGGGTGCTTCATCGATGCATCTCAGGGGTGTCTTTGGAGTGAAATCCTCAAATATTCATCATGGAGGAAACTGAAAGAGAAACAGTGTGAGGGGAAAGGATAAATATTGTCAGGAGAGTATAGATGGTGGAAAGAGTAAGGATGTTTAATGATGGTTTATGAATCATAAGATAGAGATCATTATCTAGGTTAGGACGTTTACAGGTGATTGACTTTCCAAGAGCTCGGTCGTTCAACCCGGTTACCACATTAATTGCTGTGTTC
The DNA here is from genome assembly GCA_025618425.1 of Heliocidaris tuberculata. Lineage (NCBI taxonomy): Eukaryota > Metazoa > Echinodermata > Echinoidea > Camarodonta > Echinometridae > Heliocidaris > Heliocidaris tuberculata. The sequence continues at coordinate 35,367,610 of CM046834.1, read as the reverse complement.
TCTAGAAATCAGGAGGTGCATCAATCTTCATTGTTACTGTCTGCGCTTTAGAAGGATATGGCTAGGCTTCAAAGTGGCTTGGATTTATCTAGGTGCGGATGACAATATATCCACTTAAAGCTAGAGAGTGTAGTATCTAATGGCTCTCAAATCCCTTTCAACCTTTTCTGCTAGAGTGCATTAGCTGGAAGGAGGAGAGGGGTTCCAATTTTTACTCAGAGGTCTAATAAAGAAGACAATCATCTCAGAGTGATGAGAAATAAGAAGATAGTCTCAGAATTTTCAGAAGATAAGTGACCATTTGCATTTAAATTATTAAAATTATCACAAGGAGGAAGAACAAGTGCTTAAATATTAACCCACACAATTAGTGAAGCTTCTATATCAATTCCTGGTGAAAAAACCCCCAAACATTTCTGAGTAGTGACTCTAGATATTTCCCAAATAGTAAATGCTATGCATGTGCTTTGATGAGGCTATGCCAATAAAAATATTGAAGTTTTAAGACATCTATATTAATTCTGTAGCCATAGTAATCACCTAAGGAAATATGCTCTTTCAAAGCCTAAGAGGATAAATTCTCTTTAAATAAAGTAGATTTTTTTTTTTAAATTGTTTGAATTAAAGAAGAACTTAAATCTCCAGTACTTGCAGTGCATTGCTATATGTTATGAACATGTTAATTCTTAATATATCCCTGCTCATACACTCCGCTGAACTCAAAATGATTGTATTAATTTAAGAAGATACATGGGGAAAAAGAGTGATGTACCTGAATGATGAACATTCAATAACTATTATTAGCTTTTGGATATAATCTGCACAGACTAAACAAACTATCAACGTCATATTCTCAGTAGGAGGGTGATCGATGAACTGCAAATGAAGTTACATTTATATGCTCTTTAGAAGGCAATGACTTACCCCCTTTCAGACTACATGTACCTATAAGTTCATCGTATAGCTAAACAAAAATCATACAGCTATAAAATTATTTTTTTATAGCTTGAATGACGTATAAAGAAACGTCGTATAGTGAAATGCGTGTTTGAGCTTCAAATAAAAACTTGATCAAGAATCAGCATCCCTTGGTAATCTGAAAATCGTAACGTAAAAAAATCGTATAGCTGGGCCAGGTTTATCGTGTGTGTGTGTGTATGTGGGTGTGTGTGTGTGTGTGTGTGTGTGTGTGTGTGTGCGTGCACTGATGTGACCAATCAGCTGTTATTTTGTATGCTCCATCGATGCCCATGATGTAACCTGATGCTGCTGACTTCCCCCAAAACCACTCTCTTATGATGTTACAGTCCAGTCTCTAGGCTCTTTTCACTATGCAATGATTCTATGTACGTTTCTTTATAAGAATCACATATAACCTTGTGTAGTCTGGACAGGGTATTAGAAAATTATTTACCTACTGTTAGACTTGTTTAGCAGTACAATGAATTATTTGATAGGGTTTGCTTTGTTCTACCACTGCTAATGAACTTTGTCTGTCTAGAATATGTAGCCAGACCGGATCTTGTGGGTAATTCAGTAGGTGCAGATTAATATCACAATGTCATTTAGTCAGAGTATAGGAGAAGCACAGTACCCTCACATAAAGAATTTAGTAAACAAGTGTATAAATCAAATGAAAGTCAAGTGAATATGAGCAGAATGATCTTTATACTTACGAAATGCATCTACATACTGCTTCCGTTGAAGGAAGTCTAGCGACACATTTTTAGAGGGATTCTGCTTTTCAAAGACTTTGCAACGTGGGGAAATTTAGCTGGAATTTAGACGTGTATTACATATTTGTACATGATCAGAATCCCTATTACTTGAATTCACTGTTTATGTCAAAAAGAAATATCTACCCAAAATGTTATTCTGGAAGTGGACTTGCCTAAAATGGAACAGTAGTATTCATAGCTATATAGGATGAATGGCTGTACAGTTTTGTGAATAAATTTGAGTTTCAAAAGCCAGAATTCACAAAGGTGGTTTCAATTCAGACCATGGTTTATGCAGATTTCGTGGTATAAATACGCTTGATTTAGCGCGTACATTTAAAAAGATCCAATAATGAACGCACCCTGGTCGCGCGTGGTTGGCAAAAGAGCTAAATTTATGCTAGTTGCCATGGTTCAGACCATTGTTTATTTAAATTAATTTAAATTAATTTAAATAAACCATGGTCTGAATTTACATAAACCATGGTCTGAACCATGGCAACTAGCGTAAATTTAGCGCTTTGGCCAACCACGCGCGACTGGCGTGCGTTCATTATTGGATCTTTTTAAGTGTACGTGCTAAATCAAGCACATTTATGACACGAAATCTGCATAAACCATGGTCTGAATTGAAACCACCTTTGTGAATTCTGGCCAAAGTGTTATAAACTTACTATGAAGCTGGGAAAGATTCTGAATATTAGAGTAATGTTGCGTTTACTCTTCTGAAAACCATTGGGGAAGCTCATGGGAGGGAGGGTATATGTTTAAGGTTTGTTATCATAATTTCATGGTTTTATTATTAGGCCAATTATGTGGAGACCATACAGAAAGGTTTCCACATCGCTCGTTTTCATGAAATCTGTTCATGTAGAATAAAAGATCAAAACAACTTCTCTTTACCCTTATCAGTGTCAGTTTTCTCCTTTACATCACTCCTCTACCTTCAATATCCCCCCCCCCTCTCTGTCTGTCGGTCTGTCTCTTGCAGCCCCCCCCCCACCTCTGAAAGAACAACCCCTTTGTTCTTCATCACAATCTGTGTTCCTCATGAAATGTCAATGTCTACTATCATGTAGACCTAATGTCATTTAAGTCCCAATATATGTACATTCGTCAGTAACCTTTTTCTGAACTCTTTCCTGTGTGTTTATTTTCTGAGGGTGTCTTCAGGGAAAGCACTTACACTGGGAGTGTGAAACTTGACTGTCTGAGCATCCCGAATATGCTAAGGTGTCCAAGGGTTATACAGACAGGTCTATAAATCACAATACTGTTGACAATATTATATAGATGGGCCTATTCAATAAATTTATCTCATCGTTGCCATTGAGACCCCAAATACAGCATCTTCCTGCTTTGTACATGTAGTGTTGGTAAAGGTTCCCTGGTGTTATTGAAGGTTCAGCAGCCCAAATGGACACAAATGGAAAGTTGTTTATACTATATTGCTATTAAATGATGTTTTATTGCAGTGTGCAGTGAATAGGATGAGTGTAAATCACTACTAGATTGAGTTCGATACTGCTAGAGTGGAAATGATACATGGATGGCATTGAATGATGAATTTTGCTGATATTAAATGAATATTATTTTAGGGTGCACCTACTTCTATTCTTCTTTAATAAACAATAGCTCTTGACTATCAGAAAGAGAAAAAAAATTGTTCTGCATAATCGAACAGTGTACAAATTGAACAATCTCATTATTACAAGTGGTATCACTAGTTTCTGGACTGTGTGCGTGCATCCACATATTGTCATGATTGGGTTTTTCTTATCACCATTATGTGGGAACATAAATCTCCATCAGAAGGAATATTCGTATATATTGTTTGTTGTGAATTGTCTGGGATAAGGTACGCAATATCCATAAATCAATTTGTATGAAACTAACAAAGCGGTAGCCATATGCTTTTAGTGTTTGTTGCAAACTATGGTTTAATTCACATCAGGTTGAGCGATTGTGTTCTGAATGGTAACTAGAAATTTTTTTATTAGACATGATTCTTGAAAATGCTTTGTTTGAACATATCGATCCCTCCATTAAGGACAAAATGATTTTCACTCATGTACATGTACACATACCATGCACAATATTCATGTATCATTACATGTATGTATACTATCATATCTGGAGGGTATGCAAGTACGACATGACGCAAAACATGATTGAGCCAATTATGATCTCTGAGCTAAATTTTTCCTGGTAATACTTCATTAGGATAAGATAATGCAGTCACTTAAGCCGTCTTTGGGCACTGATGATGATGATGGTGATGAATGCTTTAAGACAGTTGTCTGTCTGTAGTCTGGCCTTACTTACAACAATCAGTGATTAAGAAGACACTGTCTCATGATCACATTTTCCCCAATGAACAATAGAATAGGAAATTGATTCATAATTCATATTTAATATCTGTCGTCTTTTTTCTATTCCATCATGTTGTGTCCCCACCAGGCTACAGCCACTCCGGAGGTGATGCCCATGCTGAGTGAGATCATGCCAGACATAGCTATCCCATCAGGTCCTGACCTCACCATCGCCATGGCACCACCCGTCAACCAGATGCTGCTACGAGAGCCAGAGCTAGGTGATGACCGCCGGCGCCACGGTAGGGAGAAGGGCAAGGCCGGAAAGAGCGACAGCAGTCAAACAAAAGTCTAGGTCTTATAGGTTGACCGTTCAATTGTACATGGATTGTGTGATTTTGATATGAACTGTCCGTATAGTCTGAATTCAACAAGAGAAGTCTTGAGTTCTGTTAATGACAAAAATCAGATTCTCACAGAAGCCACCCCATGAATTCCATGACTACTCTAAACTACAGATATATTATATTTGCCCAATTATTTTTTTTTCAATTAATATGAATAATTTCTGGAAAATAAGCAAGACAACACAACTTGTTTGACCCTGGAATTACACTACCATACAAAAACATTGTCCCATATATGCATATTCATGTTGGGTTTTTTTTTTCAGTGATTATGCTTATTAAAAAAAAATTTTTAAATTGTATTCACATATTTCTGGCTCTAACAACCAGCGATATGTTAGAATTTTTTTTAGCCACATCAACTGATTAAAGTACACATTCAAAGAAAATCACAAATATGATAAATAATGTATCACTAGAAACTGGCAAGTTAACAGATAGCAGTCGTATCAGTTTAAAGTCAACTACATATCAGGTAATTAAACAATAATACAAATAAAACTACCTCCCAGCATCTGCGATATACAAGCGCTTCGCCAAAAAAATAACAATGTTTCAATGACGTCAATAAAGGGAACAATCCTGTCCAAGCAGACGACGTCCCATAAAGAATGAACATAAGTGCAGTGCAGTTATTTCTCAAATTATAAAGAATTTAGTGTATTCAAACGTGCCCATATTTCACACCATTCTAAAATGGGAATGAAACAGATTCTGATTACTGAAATCTTTTGTTTGTAAATATATAGGATGAGGGTTAATGAACAATCAAAGAAACCACACTTTCAAATTGAAAAGCCCGCTGAATGATTGCAAGGACGGTATTTATCCCTCATTCAACGCCGAACGTCCAGCGGTGTATGCAGCTGTGAATGCAATGGCGTCTATTTTGTTTACAAGCAACTGATTCCTTTATTCTTGTAACGCTTCATTTTCCATCCAAATAAACCCATGCATGGGGTTTAGAGTGAGGCAATATATGGATTAAACATAATAGACTAATGCTAGTGAAGTGAAATAACTGAAGAGAAGATGACAAAACAGGCACTGAAAATATGTGAGATGTTATGGGACATCGTCTGCTTGTGCAATTAACGTCCTCCCTTTGACGTCACACATTTCAGCGGCTTTCGGAGAGCTGTTCAGGTGCTATGTCGGGGCTGTATTTTAGCAATTTGTAATTGATAATAATCATTACTTCGAATGTTTGCAAGCGTCGAATTTTGACAAACTTGTCCGGTCTAAGCTTCACCTACGCAATAATGAAACTTAAGTCAGTTTTAAAAATCAATGAATATCTACTTTAATGCTTTCTTTTAAGGTAAAATGTCATTATCAGAACTTAATGTTTTTGTGTAAAGTACAATTTCATTATGAGAACTCAAGATTATCTTCACACATTCAGTATTGAGTATTTGAATATTATGTTGAGATGAAAAATTCATGAATAATCCAGCTGATAACTAGTGCCAAAGCCTGCAATACATGTATTTTATTTTGTATACCACAGGTGAAAGAAAATAACTTAATTTCAATCACAACACAGCTCAATTTTAGTTCAACATGCTGTCAAGACTTGCATATACCTAGTTAAATTCACATACACTCACCTGCTATATCATGTCTATAATTTTGCCTTTTGTATAATTAAAAGCATATTTATGGATAGTTTGCAAAGAACTTTTTTTTTATCCATTAGATTTTTTCAAAATGTGTTATAAAGAATTGTGTAGATACTTTTCTTGCAGGACTGTTTTCATTTGTTAATGAATTGGCCATATTTTTGCTGATGTTAAAACTAATCATTAAAAAAGTAGGATATTAAGCTGTATTACAGTGCATCGCCTTATATATTTTTTATACATTGACTAAAAAATTAGATCAATTTCCTTTGCTAACACATTTATTTACATTAATTCTGTATTAGTAAATTATGTTTTTTGTGATTTGTGCAATTTTCCGCTTGCATTATTCATTCCTACTTTGTCAGTCAAGTTAAAGGAGAAAATTATCTTTTTCTCTTTTTGATGTGCATATTATCTTCTTCTCTTTTTAATGTGCATATCTAGAAAGAAATTGTTGAGTACAGGGCATGTTACATATTTTTTTGAATTTTCAAAACAAAAGGTTGGTGAACTGGATGGAAACTGTTGCAGCAATCATAAGCTCTCTGTAGCCAACTTTTATTTTATTCTCAAAAATCATGGTGGATCAAGTTATCCTAATCAAGGTATCAAGATTGCTGTAAAATTCATTGCATCTTTAATTTCTGGAGAGAGAGAGAGAGCAAAAGAAAGTATTAAATACATCATCAAAATGGTAGAAGAGAGAGAGAGAAAAAAAAAAGGAAGATAGAGGGTGAAGGAGGAGTAATATAGACTAATTGCCATTCAGATGGATCCTCCTATAGGATTCAAGAATCTTATCAATTTACTGAGCTCTGTACCCTAGCTGGTTGAGAAATTCATCTTGGCAGGTTAGATCAATGATAATACATATGCGCTATTGTCGTTCCTCGTTGCCTTGTGATTTTAATGTATTGTGATTGACTTAACCGAGGTAAATGTAGATGTCTATTTTAGAGATCTATTTATACCTTGTTTGAATAATACATATTTGTACCATCTCAAGGAAGGTGCAAACTATTCTTATTCTTTGTATCTCTCTCTGTCTCTAAATACGATCTCCCATGATACAGATATGTTACATCACAAGGAACTAGGGCAAGTACGATTCCTGGGTGTGTTGTTTGTACCTCATCAGTATACATCTGTTACATCACAACTGAACTAGGATGGGTTCATATCCTGGGTTGGGGGGTACTTTAGTTTCTCTAGGAATGATACAGATTTTCACAAGGGAAGGCACAAACTAGGATGGGTGAAAGTGTATAACTAATATCTATCAATCCATAAGTCTAAAAATAGGGACGTAGAATTATTTACTTTATTATTCCCTATGGTGGTTTTATTTCATCTTTCAGGACTTCATATTAGAATAAGTGTACCTATTATTGTTATGCTCGTGTTTTTTAACCAATAATAATGATCATAGTATTCTGGGTTTATTTTTGTAAAGTGCATATGATATTCTTATAACATCTCTATGCACTTCCATTGTGCATTAGAAATTACATGAACTATGAAATTGGTTTTACCTCTAATAGTATAACATGTATGTCAAAAAGTCAGTAAATTTCAAATCTATTTTTTGCATTGAATAATTTTTCTTTTATGGTAAATGTTTTAAACAGGTGATATAAAGATTATGGCTCAAATAAGAAGGGTCCAAATGGCAAAAAAACCTTTAGAGCTGTCCAAACCCCAAAATCTTTGACAAAATATCTGTGTCAAAGTATGATTTTCTTATTCAGCTTATTACGGTTCTGTGATATCCAACTGAGCTTTGAACTGTGCAGGCAGTAATGGTAAAAAGAGCAGTGAAGTTGAAATTAGGTTTTTGATTTGTTAAGCCATGCATGTAAAGCCTTTCAAATCTGTTCGCACATCAACAAATAGATCACTAGGTAGATCCTGAATCTCCGTGGGGCCTTGCAATGCGTGACTGCCCATGATTTTTTTCATGAGGAAACATCCCTTTTTAGAGAGACCTTCATTTTTGAAAATTTTGTGTAAACAGCTCTAGGATTATGGGGGAGAGAGAGAACTTTGACCGTGTTTGATTGCCTTAATTCAAATGACGACTTAATTTTTTTTAGAAGATATTCTCTCCATATTTTCATTGCACAAGGAGCACCCTCTTGTGAAGCCCCAAAATTTGGGTTTTTCCTGAAGTTGAGAATTTTCAGTATTTGTTTGACGGAACAGAATTCCTTGTACCACTATAAGTAAAAAGTTAGGTTGGAAATGAGTTTGAAAAAGAAAAAAATTATATGCATTTAAGAATAAGTGTGAGTACACAATGTGGCGCATTGATGATCATAACTGTGAAACGCATCACCCTACGCTTTTGAATCTGTGGGTTTTAAATATTTTCAATCTTTTGCAAAATCATTAGGGTCCGTATTCTCGAAAGTGGCCTAAGTTAAGCCTGGTTTAACTTAGGCCACTGATTTATGGAAGGCCATTCGTCAACCCCTAAGTCCGGTATAAATGTCTATATTTGTGTAACAAAATAAAGAAACTAAATTATTTTCTGGCATGAAATAAGCATCAGAAATCAATTTTATCGTGTCGGTTTTTGTATTTGTATTGAGTCCCAGAACTAAGGGATTAAAAGAGGCTGACATTTTGCTCTCCATAATTCTAATAAGGGCTATAATATGAGGGGATACGGGCTTCACTGTGCATGTGAAATTACCAAAAGGGACATTACACCACAGGACATTGAATTGCAGAGTGACTCCTCTTTCGCCCTCCCTCTTGTTAGCGTTAGTTTAGTTGATATGAAGTCAGCAATAGGAAAAAATAATGCCAGTAGCAGAGATACAAGTCCTCTCTAATGAAAAGATTGTCCTAGTGTGGGTAAGACATTTATTTTTACATACTAATCACGACAGGGATGTTCTTCTAGAAAAAAAAAGGAAGACAGAAAAGAGAACACCATCTTGTTGTAGCAGAAGGAATAATTGTTAGAAGCCTTGCTGTCCATCCTTTTGATTTGATTAAGATGGCCGCTTGGGTCAAAACAGTGTCCTCTATTGGAGGAAAGCATGTGCAGCTTTCTGTTAAATTTAGTAATGCAGAGCCATGGCAGCTTTTCTATTCTTTTGAAGAAAGGTTTGGAAAGCATTTGGGAATAACTGTTGTCCATGCTTGCTTGTTTTTTTGCCTGACATGAATAGAAATTTAAGCTGATAGACGAAGATTGGATTATTCTTGTATCCTCAGGGGCAAAGGCAATGGCAAAAAAGGAAAATCATGGTAGATCTGATTATTAGTCTTTTGTGAATATCCTCATCATTTCCCCCACACAACCATGGTATTTGTATTAAAGGCCAAGTCCACACAAGTACTAACAGTAGCTCAACTGAAAGAGAAAAATCTAAGATACTCTTTTGGGTTTTTTTAAAATGATTATCGGAAGTATTTTTTATGAATTTTTGAAAGTTTCTTTAATTATGAGGTTCATAATCCCGAGCGAGCCTGTTCAATCCCACAATGCAATGGGCCATGATTTTCTGTGATGCAAGACACATTGATTTTCTATCGACAGCCCCGCAGCTTGTGTACATGCCCAACCACCTCCAAAATCGGATCATAGATTTACGACTAGACTACCTTTGATCTGTCAATTTATCATTGAAGAGACACCAGTGATTCTTGATGATTTCATTACATTTGCTTGTATGGCTTCAGCAATTTCCTTTTGGGAGGATATCCCATCACCTTTGCACGAATATCCTCTTGGAAGCAGTGAGGCTCATTTAAAGTGTCCTCACACATCACCCGACTTTGAACCTATTTGTACATTTTCACGTTGAATTTGTCCGTTCCGATATTATTAAGCCATTTAGCACATCTTTCACGATCCGTTTGGGGGTTTGGAATGGCAAAAAAACTATGGTTAGGCACCTCACCCTGATTTTTTGATCAGCCATAAGCCTGACACATCGGCATGTTGAAGTTTTTTAAGCAGGCCTGTGAGATCTCTGATTTTTAGCGGAAATCCGCTTTTTTTATTATTCTTGCTGATTTCAATTTCTGCTTTTTTTCCTTGCTCTATTTCCACTTTATTTATCGGCAACCATTATTTAATGGTTTTAAACGACTGGAAACTTAGTCTAGCTAAACGGCTGGGAGCATGAGCGGAATCTAGCTCTCTTGCGACCAAATATGGAAAACAACGTACCGTGTATGTACTGTATGTGTTTTGCCTTCGTGCGCGAAGTGAAGTTCATGCTGCTTGCATTCATATACGGGAGAACTGTGGACCGCGCCACCGGTGAGTGGCCATTCAATCTGCAGTCCGTCAGTGGATGGAAACCGCATATTTTTGTTCTCAAAACTTGCAGAAGCGGAAGACAAGTAGATGAAATAGATCAGGGAAACTAGTTTCAGCTTTTTTTCCACTCTTTTTTTGAAACCCCACTCACAGGCCTGTTTAAGGCACCTGCATTGCACTAGAGTGTATACTAGCATGTGGGCACGGCATCGATTGCACCAGCGAGATGGTCATGCTCAGTAAACCCAAAACAATGTGAGTGCTGTACATCACACGGTCATGTGATTAAATTGAATTTGTGCGGTAAATATGATGTTTCGCTTCAAAATCACCAAAATGAAAAAAATCATTATGGAGCAACCGTTGGGAATTCAGACATGACTCTTTTTTTGTTTTAACCTATGATTTATGGAGAAAATACTCAGAAAGTTTGATTTTGATGTGGACTTGGCCTTTAAAAAGCAAATGCAAGGTTAGTGCTTTTGATTGAAAACAACAATAGAATGTTTTCTTTGAATTGCAAATTCACAATTGTGTTGCTTTCCCTCTGATTTCCTACTTCAAAAATGTGTTTGATTTCATTTGCATGGATTGAAAAGAAATGAAAATTTAACTCTAAAATTTGTGTTAGATGACATAGTTTTGCTGTCATGGCCACGCTACAAGTTTAAGCAGTACTTAAAGAGTATTTCATTAATCAACACTTCAAAAGAGATCCAGGCCAGCAAAAAATATTGGATGGAATACTGCTAATGACTTTTTATATAATGGCCTGGCTATCCATCGTGTTACCTCTCCCGAGTGAAAAACCAGGTGCCAAATCACCCCATCTTGCGCCATTTTTCATTTTCTCTTTAATCTTCCTCATTTTCAAGCGGATGTTCATGTACAAGCCGTGAACCCCAAAAGGTCCTGAATTTGGCCTAATTGTCCTTGCGTGTAGAGATCATGTAGCATATTGGCGCTGTTGTTTTATATTACCATAATTTTTGAATTACTGGCATTAGTGATGATGGGTGAAGCGCGCGTGGAGACTGTTAGTGGCGTCACTGAGGGACTACCGAGTTTGATCTATCTTTCTCTCTGGTTCGAAATAATCGTTCTCTCTTTCTCCCATAAGGATACTTATAGTCATTAGGATATTGGTTGATGGATGGATAGAAAGATTAAGGAAGGAGTGGATTGTAGGTATTATAGATGGAGTAGAGAAGTGGTTGAGAATATAGCACCTAATTGAAAAATAAATTTTAGTTTAAACTTCTCAAACAAAATGGCCTTACTCCTAAGGTTTCACATTTGAAGGAAGCATTCTATTAAATTGTGAAAAGGGAACGATAATGGATATATTTATTCTTTTCCTTTTTTCTTTTCTCTTTTTCATTTGAATCTTCTTGTTTCTTTCTACTCTCTTCTTTTCTACTTTTCTGCTTTTCTGCCTGCTATGTATGTATCATTTGTTGAGAGCCATAAGGGTGTTAAATCTTATAAGTTTACATAGAGTTGACACCATTCTGGTTCTGTTGAGAGTCAGAAGGGCATTAACTAACTTTACTCATATACTTTTACAAAGTGCTAATGCCCTTCTGGCTCTCTGCCGATGATATGTTGATTTCTGAAATCAAGAATAGAAAACGGATTGCATATACGCAGGTATTGAAACAGAGTTGTATGTTAAATGTTTGTTACAATGCAGCATTATGAAGTTCATTGTGTCGCATTCATTCAAAAGTAGCACTTTTCTATTATCACAAGTTTTATTTTATTGAAGATTCAAAAGGAATATTACTGTTCCCTTGATTTTGCTGATTATTTGTATTCATTCTAGAGTCTATGCAGTGTGCAAAATGACAAAATGTTACAATTTTGTTTCTATATCTACAATGTTTCAAATTTTATTGTTCATTTTGATTATTCTTTCAGAGGTGATGAAAGTTGCCAAAAAATTTATTTCTGAATAGTATTGTTTATGTATTACATGGATCCAATGACATTAGTATGTTGTCAACAATACATTATTTGTATAAACATTGTATTTGAGTATATGTGATGTTTTATGTACATGAGTATTCAACTCAAGATATCAAAATATTATCCAAGTTATTTCCGTACAGAAGTGAATACAATGTAAAGGTACATTTACTCTACTTTTAAGAAATACATAATCTTTGTAATATTGTAATGGTATGTTGACATTATGTTGTGAATTAATAAATTGTTTGTGTATATAAAAGTCTATACAAATATGTAATATATAAATATATATCTTTCAAGTGATTCAGGTAATTATTATATGGACAATACAATTGTTAAACATAAAACACTTTATAATCTAAATCTATATTTCATAAATGTGACATATATGTATCATGAAATATATATTAAGTCACCAAGTTTTTATGAATATTAATCCAAATTTTTTGTTCATTTGTTGTTTTTTGTTTAAAATGAAAATTAAAAGCAAATTATGAAAGTTGTGATAAATGACAACAAGAAGAAATTCTATATTTTAGATTAAAAATTGTAATTCTGACCATAATTGCAAGATTACAATTCAAATGAAAGTGAACTTGTGGGCAGTGCCCTGTCAAAAATCCTAATTTACTTTCATGGGGGCTATGATCCACTTTTTATAGCAGCAAAAAATGAGAGAGAAAAAAAACATCAAAACAAAAATATAGTGGATATTTTTCTAAAAAGCACTGAAACTTGGTAATGAATTGTATCTATACAGACATTCAAAAAGACAAAATAGTAAAAAAAAGAAGAGATATTTTGTTTGCATTGTTGCTTATCTCTTTTTACCACCTCTTCTGTAATTATGATACAAATCATGAAAGCCGGTCTTTGCATACGTATGGGTAAGGAGTTCATAACGATCTGCTAATAATTAATCAGTTAATATGATTCCAATTTTCTAGGTTCTAAATTCTTAAATGATATCATAATAGGTATTTCCTTTTGAATACAGTAACTACATGGCATGAGACTTCAGGCCTGCAAAAGGGATACACTACCTTTAAGTCTACTAGTCCTCCAAATGGGTATTCTGAAAGCTCACTTAGTGCTCCTGTGTCATTAAACTTTCTCTTTTTATTGAAATTAACCATTAAAGCATTGTTCACATGTGGTAAAGTGCCTGGAAAAACCTGCCATGGAAAAATAAAAAGTCATTTAACATGAAAATGAAAGGCAAGTATAGCAGTGAGAAAAGTAGCTGCTTGTCACAAGGGCCCCTAAGCATACTCACTTACAGGTATGTGTTTGTTATAAGATACAGAAATGTGTAGCTCACTACATGTGTCATATTATTTTGCTGCGGTGGGTTTTTGAGTTGGTTTACTGTGTCACGTGTGAACGAGACTTAAACGTGATGCACGGATAAAAACAACTTGTTTACGGGCTGAAGCTGAAGCTGCTCCCCCCCCAAAAAAAAAAAAAAGGAAAGATAATTAACACAGACTTTGTGTATACCGGAGGCTGTATAATATCTTCACCACAGTGATGTAGATTATCTTCAAAAATTAAAAAGATCAAAAAAGATATATATTCATACTTAAGTCATGACTTTTCATGTTTTCATGACATTAAAATGGACTGTGCGGTATTCAATTCATTCATCCAGTCATATTTGAAAGGCTCTGTGCAGTATTTACTCTTAAAAAAAAAAAAAACGCCAGTTAAGTAGCTCATTTGGGGGTCAAATACATCCATTCTGGATGCCCAAATTTGCATAGCCATTATCATTGATTAAAAAAAGGGACAAAATAGTGTTTTCCATAGTAAACTGTGGAAGATTTATACAATGTACCAGTAGTGCTAGTATATTTGATAAGTTAATGGACCAGCAACAAAGCTTTCAGAATACCATAACTGATTTAACTCGATATGCGGTACACATTACAAGGGTAATAAACATACTAATTGAGAAATGTTGTAGAATACTGATTTTGTAATTGAGTACTAAATGAGTTTTCAGATTATCCTTTGAGCATCCAGACATGTGTATGAATAAAATGTTGGTCATACTGCATAATGTTTTTTTTCTTAAACTATTTCCTCAAAAAATATACATGTATTTTAGGTTTCCAAGATACTGTAAGAATCAATGGTCCTTGCAATAATTAATATTAATTGTCATGATAGATTTGAAAATGTTAATTTCATTAGTTCACATGTTTTTTGGCATCAAGAATGAGGTGGTATTTTTCCAATCAAAATAATTTATTGTAAATGAGAAAGTAAGAGTAGAAGTTTTATTATCTTTCTCTTGTTTACTCAGAGATAGAACCTTTCCTTCAAGCAATCTTTGAAAAATTGGCTGAAATTAGAGAATTCTCAAACAAAATTATTGTGTTTCCTAATAAATGTCTCATCAGTCTCTTTGTGACATTGAAGATATATATTTCGAAAAAAATGTTTGACTTATTCGTGTGCTGAATATTTTGTTTTGATCAGTTAATTAATTTCATTTTGTCATTTTAGTTCCATTTTATTATTTTGAACAAGTGCAAAGAAGAAATTACAATATTTTCTTAATTTGATCGATAGTTTCTTATTTTCATTTGATTTGTTATCAGTTGTTACCTGTTTTATTTCTCAATTCAGTGTATTGAATTTGTTCTAGAATGTTATGTACATATACAATGTTGTTAAATGATGATTATGAATTAACATGATTTCATGGAATCAAGGACTTTTCTGTTTTTCTTGTTTTCATCTGGTACATGTACTTTGGATAGTATATGGGATAGTATGTGAGGGGTTGTTGTGACACAGAGACTTTATTTTATTGAATAATATTTTTGTTCAACATTTTAAAATCCATCCTGATGATATACATTCATCTTTAGAATTAGTAGAGTTGTGGCAGTGGTTCCAGTGATGATGGCAGTGTTGATTATGATGGTGGTGGTGGTGGTGGTGATGATAATGATGATGATGATAATGGTGATGATATTGATGATGGTGAAAATGGTAATGATTGTGTTGATGGTGATTATGATGATGTTAGTGGTGGTGGTTACGATGACTGATGACAGTGATTTTACATTTCATACAGTATATTTCATACAATATACTGCCTACCTGCAGCTGAAATATAAGCAAAGGTCAGCTTCACATAGAAACAAGCTATCAGTTGAGAGAGATAGACAAATAATTGTCTTATTTCTCTGTTTTCACACAAACAGTTTAATGAAAGGCTTTAAGTCCTATATAAAGTCTTATAAAAGTATGTGTGAGCTATATTGACCTTGATTAGCTGCTCCTAACAGGGAATGTTGAACCGGGTGGCTGAACACCCCCCCCCCCCCCCACTTTTATGAGAGGACATGTTTCATAATGCTTTATGCAATACCATGACATCGCAACAAAATGCTCAGCTCCCCTCCCCCCCCCCCCCCCCACCTTTCAAAAATGCTGCACATGCCCTGCCTAAGGGAGTGTTTTGGGGGATTTGAAACCCCTCCCTCACTTTTCTGAGTATAAATGTTTCATAATGCTTATGCAATACCATGGTATTGCAACAAAATACTCGGCTCCCTCCCCCTCCCCCCTCCCCACCTTTCAAAAATGCTCCACAGCCCCTACCTATAAGGGAGTCCTCTTTGGGATTCGTGGGGCGGGGAGTGAAAGGGTCAAATTAAATGAAACAAAGCCATTAAATTTTTACATGTATATATACCTAGTAATCACATAAATCAAACATTAACCAGTGTTAAAGGTAGTAGCCCTCATTTGCAAAACAGCACCAATTCGTCTCAGAGTTGGCATGGAGTTTGGATATGGTTACAGTAACACGTGTACAAAGTATCATTTCAGTCGGCCTTCTATTTCGGTAAAAACAAATAAAAATATAACATCATGTTCCTTCAGGGGACCGTTTCATGAAAGATGTCAGCTCTGACAAGTTGTCAGACTCTGACAAGTTCAGTAATATCCTTGGTTCTGATTGGCTGAGAAGCACTGGCCACTGACTGTTACTATGGTAACTGTCAGAATCTGACAACTTGTCAGAGCTGACATCTTTCATGAAACGGTCCCCAGATTACCTCTTGTTCAACGGTACTGATACAACCCCTCGCTGCTTAATTTTGACATTCGTTAAAGCGTCGGGACGACGCTTTTAGAAATTGAGTTTAAAATCCTACTTTTCTCTCTTAAATGGAATATTTTTGACAAAAGACGATAGGTGAGGTATGGTACTGTTATAACTTGTCTGTTAAGTAATAATGAACCTGTTTTATCCGACTTTCATTTTTGTGGGGATTGCAAATGAGGGATAGTACCTTTAAAGGATGCAAAGACAAAAAATTAAAAATAATTAAAAAGAGGAAAGGGTTATAACTTAAAAGCATTGGCCAAACAGATAGACACAGCATATATTGATAAATGAAAGGTGATGGACGTATAGATGAGTTGATAGATAGACAGACAGACGGATAGATAGATAGGTAGGTAGGTAGACAGGTAGATAGATAGAGAAGACAGACAGATAGATGGATAAAACTATATGGAGTAGATGGATGGATGGATGGATAGACTGACATATATTTACAGGTCTGGTTTTTTATGTAGGTAGATAGTGGTCAACAGAAAAAATAGAAAGAAAGAAAAATAAATACATGTAGATTGAAAGATAGTTAGATCCATATCTGAATTGATTGATAGATGAATATTCACCTTTTGGGGGGGGGGGGGGAGTAATCATATGCATATAATCCGTCCGACAGTATATCGACAACAGCATATAAATATTGTCAAGTGTTGTTGTTTTTTTTCTCAAATAAAAATACAACCTCCTTCCAGAGTCCGTGTTATTAGCTAGCAGATCGGCTTCTAAATTTTATATGAAATCTCACTTGGCTCCATTATCTCTATTTCCCCCTAGGCTCCAACCAACTTCCCATGGACAATGATTGTTACAAGTGTTATTGAGGTTTTGCCAGAATCTACCAGTATGATTTTACTGACGTCATATACTGTTTCAGCTATTCAAGCTATCTGGAGCGCTCCGGTCCCCGTACGGTTCGCGAACTCGCGATCCGGTGAATTGATCGAGCAAGTACTAACCTTCATCGGACTTTATTCCAGCGGAAACTTGCAGCAAGAGAAAGACTCATGTTCGCCAATGCAATCCTCGGCAGTGTATCGAGATTGCATTTGGTAAACTAACTGTAGCTGATCTGAATTACTACGCGACTCGGATATACGGACGAACTTATTTTATACATCGACAACCTTAACCAAGACAACAAGACAATTTGGGATTATTACTCTGGATTTATACACTGGATATTTAAAATTAGAACTCTTGAATAACTTGAGACGAAACAGAGACTAATTATGGCAACAGTCCATCGAGAAAAACGAAGGTAAGTTGGCAGAGAAATGTGTATTTATTTAGTTCATGTGACTTTGTCAGACTCGGTTACATGTGTGTGAGTGTGTTTGACTTTGTCTTTGATCCAATTCAGTCACACAATGTTTGACTTTAAAATTGTCAACCTATTCTTGAAGTTGATCTGTTGAATTCTGTTGAATTTAGAATTAGAGTTAGATCCCTTTTTAATATTTAGGTCTAACATTGAATCTAACTGAAGTTAGACCTAATTCACATTACTCATTAGACCAGGGGCGGATCCGGGACTTTGTAAAAGAGGGGGTACAGAGCCGGAAAAGTACACAATAATATTAAAGGGGGCAATTTTTTTGATTGTGTATGGTGGTTGATCCAGTGCCCGAACACTTTTCAGAAAATCAATGACAGCAAATTAAATATCAAACGAATATCTGTCAAACTTACATAATGAATGCTCAAAGTCCTACAGAAAAAGAAGTTGATGGAATTTTAAAAAGACAACTTAGATTTAATACGATATTCCCTTCCGAGTGAACCCCTTCCCAACGACGCGGCGTTTTGGTCCCTTGTAAAAGGTACTGTATTTCCGAACGTGTGAAACCTATGGGAAAAAGACACAACCTTTGTTTCAATAGTGTGGTTTTCATACACGTAATCCCAAGCGTATGAAAACCCATTTTGGGCGCTTAACTGTACACGTTCGGTAATACAATCTGTTCGGAATTACAATCCTTGACTATACTTAAGGTACCGGTATGCCAGTTGGGTTTCAAGAAGGGGCACGGGCCGGTTTTCCTCCTATGTAGATCCGCCACTGGATTAGACACTTTACAGGCTGGTCATGCTGGCCGGTCTACAAAATGATCGGAATGCATGATCATGATTGATCATCCTGATGATGAACATAGACTGATTAGCTGTCAAGAACTTGGAGGAGAGCCTCAAAAGTAAAATTTTTTTTATAAACTCCAAACAGAAGGATTTTTCTGTCTACTAAGAATTCTTCATGTCATGACATCATTTTTTCTTAGATCTATGAATATGACTGTGCTTATTTTATTATGAAATAGCTGAAATTAATTGCTACCTGCCTGTTAATCGATTTGACTAAGTATGGTAGTGGATCCTATTTCCAAACTTTTCAGAAAATCAACGATAGCAAATAAAATATCAAACGAATATCTGTCAAACTTACATATTGAATGCTTAAAGTCCTACAGAAAAAGAAGTTGGTGGAATTTGAAAAAGACAACGTAGATTTAATACGATATTCCCTTCCAAGCAAACCCCTTCCAAACGACACGGCATTTTGGTCCCTTGAACGTGTGAAACCTATGGGAAAAAGACACAACCTACCCCGATTTCGGGCCAATGGGATGAAGACTGGTTGTGACGAGAGAGCAGGTTATGCGATATTACTTATGTTTTTTGCCTCATTTTATGATCTTCTGCCTTGTGTTCTGTGTGTCAAATAGTGTGGAGAACATACGCGTAGTCCCACGCGTATGCAGGCCATTTTAGGCGCTTAACTGTACGCGTTCGGTAATACAATGCTGTTCGGAAATACAATGCATGACTATAATGGATATGATATAAAATCAACACTTCTTTCCCTGGCTGTGACCTGTGTAGGTCTAACTGTTAGATATTTTTTATCACTATTATTAGAGAGATCTAAGATCTTGTTTCCAACAGTTACTGTATGATGGGGTGACCAAAGTTTAAACACAAAATGTTCAGGAATTTCATATTTGATTCATGATTCCTTGCATTTTTTCAGAGAATACATGTACGTACCGGTAATCAAAATAAAATACCCTCACTGTAATTTCATGTCCAGACAGGATGGTGAAAAATTCACACATATTATTTCAAACGGTAATTTGAACAAAATTACATGCAATATTTCATGAATCTTCCAAAAGGTATTTTGACTATCATGTAAATGACTGCTAGATCTAATGTTACTTGATTTTTTTTTCTTGTACAATCCAAAGGCAAAATTTTTAAGCGTCCAGAAAAAGAACTCCTTATCCTTTAACTCAGAGTCAAGAATAGGTCTAGGTCTGCATGTATATTTGGTGATTGACAAATGTTTTAAGATGTATTATAATTTCTAAACTTGATGACAGACCATAGCACATGAAAAATGAAAATTGAAAAGCGATTAAAATAACAAATCTGAATGAAAGGTTTATGTATGAGAGATTACACATTATCAAAGGCAGAGGTGTTGCATGAAATGTGGTGGCATATGAACATCTGAATTATTACTTGCAATTTTGATGGCTCTGTTAGTCTGTTTCCATGGTTAGTGAAGAGTTCTAGACCCGTGTTGCTCAGGTCACATATTTCAGAACACAAAAATTAAGATCTTTCAACAATATTTTGAGATTTCGTAATCCAATTTAAAAAAAATTATATTGTCACTTTTTAATTTTGGGTCATTCTTTCCATTGAATTTTTTTGGAAAGGTGTGAATTTGCATATATAGTTATTAAAAAATTGCATAATAAAGAAATATAATGGGAATTAAAAATAAAATTATTTTACTCCTGATATATATTGCAGTTGTAAAATAATTGTACAAATTATTATTTAAAAAAGAGATCAAGTTTGATTATTGATACACTGTACTATGCACCAAAATGCAACCTTCTTAAAATACAATGAACATTACGTTGTGGTTTCGTTTTGTGTTTAATTTTTTTTTAAATTGTTTTCTTTGGCAGTGTTAACAAGTTTGCTTGTGGATGTACATGTACTTGTATCTACATGTATAAACTGTTTCTGACATCACCAATAGAAAGAGGAAAATGTGACTCAATAATCCTTGAAATTGGTTTGGTAAATTCTTGAAATATCAAAACATGTTCAATTTGGCTTGCTTTCAAAAAAGAAAAAGAGAAAATATAACCTTGCATAGTTGCATACCATGGTCTGACTGGAAATCTTTATTTCTGGAGGTGATACCATAAATGTACATGTAGTTGATTAAAATTTAGTTTTTCCAATGAGGATTTTACAATTGACCCAAATATTTTGTTTTGTTTTGTTTTTGTTTCTGTTTTTTTTTTTTTTATTAGTAAAGATCAGGTATGTTTTAATATTTGTTTAGTGTAGGCTATTCAGGAGATATTTTCTCTGTCGGCATGAGTCCGGAAAGACAAACATAAGACTTTGGATTTAACAAGTAAAACATATCCTAAATATGCACTTCAAATTGCAATATTTGAGTTGTTCATATCATGAAATCGCAGCAGTCAGTAAACAGATGACCTCTCAAACATATTCATTGTTTAGATGTTCTCTATAGGTTTCCATGGTGAGTGAGTATTCACAATTGAAGGCTTTCAGTAACAAAATCAACCATGTGAAAGAATATATCAACAGCCTTTTCACAGAGGCTGTCACATGGTGTTATCGAAACCCTTCAGTTGTGAATATTCATTGTTGTTCATTATATAGGTCTGTATACATGTTGTGAATTGCACAAGTCTTTATTTTACCAACAATACTATTACCTATTACTGCATGTAGTACATAAGTACAATGTACATGTACACACCCCTTTTCATCTCTTTGACCACATCTAAATTTAAATTAAAGTCATGGATGATGTTCTTGCTGGTCACTGAATTCTCTACACTTGGTGAGAGTGCTTGAAGGAAATTTGTATTTTGTAACTGTTAGCTTCCTAATAAAAGAGTCTTTGAAGTGTTGTTCAGAACTTCATAGACAAACACATACACCTTGTATAGTATAATGAGAGCCAGAAGGGCATTCATTCATTTAATTAGATACAGAGTTGACACCCTATGGCTCTGAAAAGACGATATTGTAACATTATTTTCTATGTGCTTCTACTGCCTTCTAGTGATCTTTTATAGATAGACAACTAAAATGACAGTTTGTAGTGTAAATGGTATTGTTCATAGAGCGGCATCTGTACAAAAAGTCTATGTAAGCAGGGAGCACATTGATTGTTTACCTATGTCTATGCCTTCAGCACTGTGACCTTGTCCTGAGATAAGGTCATGCATTGATCCTGCACTGGTGCTGACCCAATTTCTGTACACTGTGTGTACCCTCACAGCAGGGCACAGTATACATGTACATGTATTTAGGCCAACAATGTAGTATACTGTACTGTGTCCTCATTTGTACGTACAGGATAAATGTAATCTCCTTACCCAGTGCAGCCAAGCATTGCATGTTTTGTTTGTAATAAAATGATGCACAGACATTACGTGTATGTGTGTTGGTTGTGTGGGCTGATGTTTGTGTGTGCCTATAGCAGTATGATACATTGAAAGAGCAGGGAGTTGTTTATTAGCATGCTGAGCAACCAAACATGCAATGATGTACATGTACATGTATATATGTACTTCTGTAATTCTGTTCATGTATTTTATGGCCTAAATTCATGAAGGATGTTGGCTTTAAAATAAACAAAGATATTAGTTCAGGAAAGCTATTAAAAGTACATTGTAGTAATCATTTTGTTAGACCTTCATTGTACATATGTACATTACATTAAAAAATCTTACTGGGAAAAGGCATGGTATTGAGATCACTGTTACAGGAACTGAAAACATGGAGTCAATTTATGAAATGTACTGTAATTGGTATTCCAAATGCTATGGAATTTTGCCAGGTTGAATAGCGGTGGACTAGCAAAGCTATTTCATCATACAACAAGATCTTAAAATGAACTGTATTATTTTGATGTAACAAATGAAAGATATTTAATGCATGTTGTAGTAGAATGCTGTACAGACTACTTTTGGTACAACATGTAAGTGCCTCAGAATATTAGAAATACTTGAAAGTAACTGTTGTGCATCCAATGAATCTTTATTATATTCTATAATGTAACACATTTTCATTTACATTTTGGCAAGGAAATGGTACATGTAGGAAACTATTCCAAGAACTAAATGTATGTAGTAAACTCATAATTTTGCATAGTACTGGTATACTGGGGAACTAGGTACTCAACAATTCATGTTAATTAGTACATCCTACATTTGTATTAGGCCTGAATCATGTTTATAACAGATTTTATTTTTTAAGAGGCCCCAATTGTGTCCTACCAGTCAGGCCCTGTTGCACTGATAAATAGAACATGGAATAAAAATATAGGGCCTATGAAATATGAATACGAATAGAGTTTTCCAAAAGAAATCAAGAATTTGAAGGCAAGCAGACTAAGCCTGAGATAACTTTGGTTATTTTCTATGCAAAATCACTTTCAAATAGGTCAATAGACAGTATTAGATGAAAGAATATATCTTTTAGTGGATAATTAATTTTGGTTTCACCAAGCGTAACAATTTATATTTTAGCTACAATGTTTAGGAAAAGCCTACAATGTCCCACATGTAGAAATCAGTGTGTCGGATGAGGAAAAAAAAATGAATCCGGTCTCCGATCATCACAGTCGGAGTCCGCTTTACAAACCGAAATGACTCGCATTTACAATGTATTATGTAAATAGAATGGTCAGAAGAAAAGTACAAAGTACATGTATGTACAGATGTAGATCTAGGGAAAATATGAATCGTCAAGTGAACTTTATTCCCAACTTCCCACTAGCATGATTAGAAATTTGATCCTATTTCAAGTAAACATTTGATCAACAACTACATAATATCACTGTAAAAATGTATGCATGCCTACTTTTTTAGTTAAATGTGATCATGGTCTATTACAAAATTGCATCGTTTTAAATTCTTTTTAAATGTTAGTATGAATTTTGAATTCTCCATCCCAAGCCAAACAAAGATCTATACCTGTACATGTACATGTATTTTCTCAAGTATTCTTTTTCTGTATTTTAGTTTGTTACATAACTGTAAACAGTAATCAAAGGAAGATACAATGTATGTCAAAAAGGAAAACACAGACAAGAAATATTGAAAATAATTCTACTTGGGACATGCATTACTATTATTGACCCCCACCCCCCCCCCCCCCCCTCCATGAATGACCCCAAATGACCGATCCCAGGTTGAAGGACTGCTAAGCTACATGTATCTGTAGATGTAATTTTGAGCTCAGTAACAACATCATGTGTTATCCGTCGCACTTCCGGACATTCATACAATTTTTAATTTGATAATGAATTATCTCATTTCAGAAACTCAGAGAAGAGGAAAGAGAAATCAAGAAATGCAGCGAGATCACGGAGAGGGAAAGAGACAGAGATATTTTATGAGCTGGCCCACACTCTACCTCTACCACACAATGCCTGTGCCCAGCTAGATAAAGCAGGCATCATGAGACTCATACTCAGCTATCTCAAGATTGGAAAAGTGCTTCCCAAAGGTAAGAAACAGTCAAAACAAAAGTACGTCAAAAAATTGAAGGTACAGTGTAATGCACAGCACAGGGTAAGTAATATTTGGAGGATTAGAAAAATAGATTTCTCAGGAAAAAACATATTACAACCTACAGCTTAACAATATGAAAATTCCAACTTCATGTGAGTTGTACATGTAAATTTTGTGTCATTATCAGTAATAAGTTTCAGTTGTTTTCTTTTTGGACACCATCATGTATCCACATGTACATGTATGTATGTATGTTGATGGAGGGATATACAATGTACATGTCTGTATGGGTGGAAAAGTTGGAGGGGAGATTGTAATCATTGTTACCAGTGTTCTATAGATTACTTTTAACCAGCTGAGAAAATTACTTGCATTTGTGAAGAATGTTCCAAGGAATGTTTCAATCAAAGAGCAATATAATTTTCTTTCTGATCATGTTCATGCTCAAACAAGACCATCAGCTGTGTACATGTACTTCCTGTCTGCATGCATGCCATCATCTTGTCATGTACTAATGATAATGATAGATGTCATTAATGTGCGTACATGTACATGTAGATTACATTTTGAATACCTTCATGTATAGTGTAATATATTCCCCTCAAAAAATTTGGAAACTCAAGTATGATCGATTATATCTCTCTTGTCATGGCATAATCTTCAGTATGTGAAGTATCATTAGAAAGTGTGTTTATTCCTCTTTAAAATGATATCATTTGTTATGATTTTTGCAGTCATGGAATGTGCAGTATATAAAATAAGGGCTAGGTCAAAAGTGAAAATTTCTTTGAGGAGTCGTAGGGCTGCTGTGTTTGCAGATGATTTTCCATGAGCAAAATACACATTGTACTGAAGTAAACATGCATGAAGTCGAACAAACATGCAAGTACCAACAAAAAAAATCATGCGTTATCACTCAAACAAACATGCAGAGTATTCAAACAAACATGCAATACACTTCATTTCACATTAGTTCAACTCTGAAAAAAAAAAAAAGCCTGGGAGAAACTTCAAGGCTTAAATTCACATATTTCTTGTTTATTTTCATATTTGTCACTAAGATGTCTACATTGAATGAATTTCATATTTAGGATTCTTTAGAAATTGGCATTCATTGATGACCATTTGGGAACAATAGCCCCACAGTCATTTACAAAAATCACACTCTACATGTCAAAGAAAGAAGAGTGCTCTGAATAACAATACAAAATGCAAACCATTCATTGATGACCAAACAATCAGATGTCAAAGAAAGAAGAGTGCTCTGAATAACAATACAAAAACTTACCAGTGCATTTTGCAAACTTTTGACTTTTGACCCTGCCTCCTATTCTAATAAATTGCTCATTCCATGAATGCAAAATCATACCAGATATGGTATAATTTTAGATAGAAATAAATACACTTTCTAATGATACTAAACAAAGCCATTATTATACCATGACAAGAGAAATATAATCAATCAAGCTTGAGTTTCCAAGCTTTTTTTGAGGGGTTTACATCAAATGGCAGAATGGCAAATGCATTATCTGTCTGACCTAGAAAGAATCAAGTTTCATTCCTTTCTCATATGTGAGTCCTCTTATGATATTGTTTCCTTTGAATGTATGCATTGTAGGCTATGTAATGTACATGTACCTGTATGATAATTTTGATCTTAATTTTTTTATTTTCTGGCATAAAAAGCTATAATGTACATGTACATTATACAAGTGTATAGTGTCAGTATAAAATTTCCTTGGTATAATTACTTCAAAATTGTTACCATTTCAGTCTATGTGAACCATGTGATTAAGTTACAAAATAGCCAAATGTATAATGATGAATCCTTGGGAAATTAGAGAGGGATAAGAATGGTTAAATGACATTGAAATAGATTTCAATGCTTTAGATTAGTCCAATAAGGCACAGCCATATATGAAGTTTTGAACTCTGATAAGGAGGGTAAAACTATTTTTAAAATATGAAAAAAATAATGTTCAATACAAGTTAAAAATGTAAATTAGTTAAATGGAGGTACATTGTACATCCTAGTTTCATCGAGGGATCTAGTACATGTATAGTGTACTATTAATGTTTTCTTTGTTTAGTAATATAGTGGAGGTGTCGTGGTATAGTGGTTCATTCACTTGACTCTCAATCCAAGGGTTGAGGGTTCGAATCTCAGCCCGGCACTTGCGTCTTTTGGCAAGACATTAATCCATGTTTGCCACTCTCCACCCAGGTGTTAAATGGGTACCTGGCAGGATTTATTCCTTGAAATGCACTGTGCACGGAGCTAAAGCCAGGGTAATAATATCCAAACCCTTTGGAAGCACATAGGGACGTTATTTCATAATGTGATATGCTCTATACAAGAACGGTTTATTATTACTATTATTAATATGAAGTTCATCATGCATTGTTTCTCTTGTGCATTATTTCTCCTCCAGAAATCAAGGTGGAGGAGAAAGAAGAGAGCAAAATCGTGGCGATAGAACAGATCATCGACTCTCACTACCAGAAGGCCCTAGATGGATTTTTACTTGTCTTATCACAAGAAGGCGATATGATCTACATCTCAGAGAATGTCTCAAAACACATCGGTATCAATCAGGTGAGACATTCTTCGTCAGAAAAAAAAAACTGATTGATGCACAGTTTACATCCAGTATAAAGCCAATGAGAATTATGTTCTATTTCAGGTAGAATCATTCAGTGAAAGCAACATGCCTGATATGGTATAACAAAATGGTGATTGTGCAGACAATTTTCTCCCAGTGTAGGGGTTTTACATACATTTATATGTTAGCAATGTAATATCAATATGCTGTATGTGTATATAAAGGATGACAAAAAGGTTGTCAAATCAAAATTCACTATCAGCAGTCATGATTTGAAAAGATATTATCCATCATTGTGTTCCTCTTTGTTCTGTAGTAGAAATCAAAGGTTGCACTATTTGTACATGTAGATTATGGGCCATGCAGCGAGAATTAATTACTGTACTTTGTCCATTTACCTATAGATATGACTTGATTCTGGCATATAATGGTGGATGGTTCAAGTAGTTCGCGTGTCTATTTGTTGGACATACATGTACATGTTTTGAATTGAAATTGAAAATTGCAGTGCTGAATCATCATTAATTATTTACAATGGAGGTGAAGTGAAGTACTGGGGGAAAAAAATAATTGTTTGACATGGCGCGCTGAGTAGAATATCTGTAGTACATGTACATGTTCATGTACATGTTCATGTACATTATATAAGTCAATATGTGAATACATTTTCCCAAAGATTTTTAGTTTTAAGAAAAACAGTTTACTCATAGAAAGGTGCAGTTATGCAAATTTATATGAATTCATATTGATACATGTAATAATGAAATGGAAAAATAGGTTCACACATTAATTTTTGTTAAAATCAATTGAACTGAAAACTAATTTTCAAATGAATCTGATATGCAGAGTCAATTGAAATATTTTGTATCCTAGATGTATCCTTGCATAAAAAACCCTGCTACAAATGTAAAGACTCACATGTACAGACATGTATGTACTTGTAAATGTCACTTAAATCTTTTTGCAGTACATACATGTACATGTATCTGCTTTTATTCTTCTTTAAATTTATAAAAAGGTAGAGCTTAATTACTTTGTCATTGTTTCTCTTGCATAACAGGTGGATCTAATGGGGCAGAGCATCTACGACTATGCTCACCCATGCGACCACGATGAGATCCGAGAACAGTTGTCAGACCGACCAGGCCTGACGCTGACCACCCTCCCCTCTGTAACGTCCAAGCGTAAACACCACAGTTTCCTCATGAGGGTCAAGTGCACACTCACACCCAAGGGGAAGATCGTCAACCTCAAAGCAGCGTCTTATAAGGTGAGGCCACAGGATGACTGGAATGGCATGCTGAATATGGATGAAGGAATTGACTTGCAAATGAGTGTTATTGATCAAAAAATAGTGAAGAAAGTCAAGCTTCATGTGATTTGCCATACTTAGGCAATTCATTACAAAAACAAATTCCAATAATTTCAACATTTAGAGAGATAAGGTTTGTTAAATTAACATTATTAAAAATCAAACCAAATATTTACTGGAACTGTAATTTTCAAATTGAAAAAAATGTATGAAGAATTGTAAAAATGTAACATCGCATATATACATGCAGCGTTGTATGACTTAAAAAAAAAATTTCTAATGATTTTCTATTTATGTAACATTATTATGTAAAATAACCTTTCAATACTGCCAGCAATCATTGCTTTGCATAAAATACCTACTTTAAGTGGAAAATAAAAGGTCTGTGTTCATTCAAAGATTGTAAATAGCATTTCTAATTCTAATGAAGACAAGTGATTCAAAGTACAAATACCAAAATTTCACATATTTTCTTCAATTAAATTTTGTCCTATTAAAACATAACATCATCTGTTTGTGAATTCCTTTAATGTACAATGTATTTTCTGTGCCCTCTCCTACAGGCTGTCCATTGTCAAGGCCACATGAAACTTGCCCTGTCAGACACATCGGTATTGGGGTATAGGATGCCCCCCACACCTTGCCTTGTCCTCATCGCTAGCCCTATACCACACCCCTCCAACATTGAGGTCCCTCTAGATTGCAGTGCATTTCTCACAAGACATAGCATGGACATGAAGTTTACCTACTGTGATGAAAGGTGATTAAACAAGTCCATATATATACATGTACATGTACATGTATACTGAACATTATTGGGACAATGTACATTTGTACTATTTTTTTCTCTTCTCTTTACTTGAACATAAAGTGGAAGTTCAGAGTCACCAAACAATATCCCAAATGTGTTTCAAATTGAGTGATTTTTATGTTTACAGAGTCATTAGCTACTTTCATACGGGACTTGTAGCTTCAAAACTTTAATTAAGTTAACGAAACAATGGCTCACTAACAACGACGAGGGTTCACACTGGCCTGAA
The DNA here is from genome assembly GCA_025618425.1 of Heliocidaris tuberculata. NCBI lineage: Eukaryota > Metazoa > Echinodermata > Echinoidea > Camarodonta > Echinometridae > Heliocidaris > Heliocidaris tuberculata. The sequence continues at coordinate 35,338,619 of CM046834.1, read as the reverse complement.
ACAACGACTACAAGTTGAGCGTTAGTCATTTAACATAAGCAGGGAGGTCATCGTTAACAACGATATTGCTAAACCTAAGTTTATTCTGTCCACACAGTCCATAACTACGAGGAGGATCCCCCAGCTGCTCGTGGTTTGGGCGTTAACCACAAGCTGGCTTATGGTTCTGGAACTACACGTAAACTTAAAGTTTCAAAACTAGAGTCTATTCGTACGGTCTGAAACTACAAGATAACTATAAGATAACTTAAAGTTTTGAAACTACAAGCGAAACTTGAAGCTTAGCTCCCTTCGTGGAACCTAACTAATGATTGCTAGAATTTGTCCATATCTTGATTTTGATAGAGTTATCTTTCGTAAACTATTTGCTTCCATTTCCAGGATTGAGCAACTGATGGGATATATACCCAATGAACTGGTGGGCCAGTCTTTCTATGTCTACTACCATGCATTGGATGGCCAACTCATTGACAAGAGCTACAAAGACTGTAAGTTATTGTCTTGAGTCACTGCGATCACTTAAAGCCTCGTTCACATATGCCATTGGAAAATGCTGGGGTAAACTAAGCATTATGCGCTTCACATTTCTGTATAACACACATATATTAAGTGAGCATGTGTAGGATGGTGCAGCTACTTTTTTCAGTTACCACTTGCCTTTCATTTACACTTTAAAAATAAAACCTCTTTAGGTTTACCTTGTCATATGTGAACGAGCTTTTAAGTGGTTGGCATGAATTCAGAGTTAGAAAAACAATGATGTCATCATTTTTAAGAAAAGGAATTATCCACTGAAAATGGATTTCATGTTGCCTTCCTGGAAGTATGAAATACGATGAGTAAGAGTTTATACTATGGCATAGTATTTCTGGCTTATTTTCTTTGATTTTGAGACAACCGTTTCCTTTGTATTTGATTTCCTGTAAAGCAATCTAGTGACTTTGAAATTACTTATCCTTCATACTGTCTGTTTTTATGTTTACTTTACTTTTTCTCATGTAGGTAATGTTTTAGTTAGTGAAAAATACACAGGAGTGGAGGTTGATTTAAGTCTAGATAGCTCAGCAAGCTCTTGAAAGCTAAAAGATTTAAAAAAAAAAAAAGCTCTGGAAATCTGAGATCTGGTGATATAAAAATTACTGCAAGAAAATCTTAAATGGTTTTGCAAATCAAAAACAGCAAGAGAATGAACAACAACAAAAAAGGCTTGTGTTGTAGCATATCTTATGAATTACTCAGTTTTGCCATTTGTAAAGGTTTGTCAACAGATATTGGTTTAAGATTTAGCTTCAGGTATACCAACAGATCATATTTCTGAGAGCACAAAAATCAAATTGGTAATGATGATAGGCCGACATGAGGTAGTGAATATCATTATCCAACATAACTTGCTGAGCTGAATGATGAATGGATTTTCTGGAGTTTGATTCCTGTGTTGATAAGTTTAATTGGCAGAAAATGAGCATGCTGCAGTAGTCAAATCATTATCGTAATGTACCTGTAAATCATCCCAGTCATTGATTTTATCTGTCCGTGTTCCCCAGTGTATGCCAAAGGTCAGACTTCAACTGGTAGATACAGATTCCTGGCCAAGAATGGAGGCTATATGTGGCTGGAAACACAGGCAACTATCATCTATAACAACAAGACCAACAAACCACAGTGCATTGTATGTGTCAACTATGCCATCAGGTATGTCCTTCTGATCATTCCTTTGAGCAAGTAGCTACATTCATACAGGACTTGTAGTTTTGAAACTTTAAGTTAGCGAAACTTTATGTTGATGAAACGACTCACTAACCACGACGAGGTTTCACACGGGCCCAAAACAATGATGCTCGTTGTTCTGAAACTACAAGTCAAGCGATCGTCGTTGTTAACACCAGAAGTAGATACTACCGATTGTTTGTACCGTACACATACAGATCCTGTGTTCGTAATTCGCACAAAGGGTATGACCCGGAAGTTTAACATGAACAGTGAGGTCATCATTAACTACGAACTTGCAAAATTTAAAGTTTATTCTGTCCACACTGTCCGACGAAGGGCCCCCGCTGCTCATGGTTTCGGCGTTAACCACGAGCTCGCTTGTGGTTCTAGAACTACAAGTTAACTTAAAGTTTTGAAACTACAAGCGAAACTTAAAGTTTAGCTCCCTCCGTGTGAACCTGACTAGTGTGAAAGAAATCTGGCCATTATTTAGATTAAATTTAGATCCGGTTTAATTCACAAATAAGTGGGTTGAGTTCATCCATGGGTTTAGAGTTATTTGTTTGTTTGTTTATTGGATGCCCAAGTTTTGACCTCTTTATCCCTAGTAAAAATTTATACTTCAAATCTGTAAATAATACATACCAGCAAATGAAATGCAGGTCATTATGAAAATGACTTCCCAGTTTCATTTCTTGACATCATTCATTTCTTATAGGCCTATTTATTTCATGACAGAAATTAAAGTATGGAATGGAGTTGTTGATTCTTTTTAGTGCTTCATAAATCATACCTTTGGAAATATGTTTTAATACTCCTTTTGAGAGTACAAAGCTGTGTTTTTCTTCAAATGATCGGGGCCAAATTGTTATTGACAAAATCAACAGACATTATTTGAAGATTGATCTTCACACGCAAAATATAAAGAATCTGGAATTTTCTTTAATACTTGCCCTTTGGTTTCCATTTCTGAGCCATGCACTCACAAATGATTAATATATTGAAAAATTAGGCAGTAAGAATAGAGAACACACAACAAACTACAGATGGTAACCTTGTTTCTGAATATTATTAGATTTGGAATCCTTTTTCATATGACCTCAGCGTACTAATGTAAAACAAGAAACTTTCGTGACATGAATCTTTTACAGGCAATGTCAAGGCAAGAAACTTGTTTCAAATTATTTAGTACTGTGACAGATGTGATTTGATTATTTTGCAGCATAAAGCTATCATGAACTTGAGCTACTCATGAAATTCACGAACATTTAGTGAATGCATGCAAAAGTTTGTAGTTTTACAGTACATGTATCATAGGAATGACTAGTGAATCACATGCTCAGGTTCACAAAGATATATGTGTATCATGTACAGTTCGGTACATTATTGATGGCAATGGAGAACGAATGAGACAAGTTGCTTGCTTTGGAGAGAAGGAATGTTGCATGGTAATCAACAATCGCAATGATCCCATCCATTTTTCATTGTCAGTGAGGAATGCATGTATGTGGGTCAAAGAGAGAGTCCTTTCTCACACTATCAACTATTTGTTTTGAAAAATGTTTCAGTGGACATGCTTGCTATACTTATCCCTGTCTGCTTTTAATTCTGTGTATGTTTTAAGGCTTATTATGACATTTCTTGCATACTGACTACACATAATTAATTAAATCAATTGGGAGTGATACTGTAAAGAAACATGTCGTCACTGGTCATATTGAGTGATATTTCTTTTTCTTTTTATCACGGAACCATCTTTTTATTCTTTCAAAGTCTAATGGTTCTAGACTGAATGAAAACAGATTAAGCTAGTTATCATCATGTGTTGACATACAGTTTTGTGGACAAAATTGGTTCATTTTGGTGAAATAGTTTATAGTGGATTCAGGATTATCCGAAGCTAATACCTTTCTGGTAATACACACTTTTTATGAAAAACACACATCTGTACAATTCAAATCAGTAATTATTCTATGTTGTTCTTGTTAATGGGCCATCTGTAAATTCAAAGTCTATCTGCCAGATGTATTTTAGTCCATTTTATGATATGTGGAGGCAACAGTTGGAACACGTGGCTTAAATGTTGCTCTGTAACAGATGGTGGAACATTTGCAATTTGGCATGATACATGTACATTAAGAATGACGTACAGAGAAAAGGGATTTCAGAGGTAATCTACAGCATGTGTCACAAGGGATTGCTTTCAATTTATCGCTATTTAGATGGTCTGGTTTCTTTGAAATGACAACTTAGTATACGTCAGATTTGAGTAAAATTGTAAACTGAAAAATTGAACAAGGATATTGGTCATACGTGAAGTTTGTTATATATGTTAGAAGAATCTGCGAAGAATATTAGAAGTCCAACTTAGAATACCTGGTACATGTACATGATGATCTGGTTAACTTCCCTTTCGAAGTATAAGAGGGGGAATTATGATTGTTGGGAAAGCACATCAAACACCATTTTCCAATGACCCAGATTTTATTTTATGATATTGGTCCTAGCATAATGCAATCATGATACAACAATAATCCTAGGTGGAAAAAGAAAAGTCATTTTAAAGTCATTTTAAAAAAGTAGAGGGAAAAAAAAGATCACAGAAATTATGATTTTATGACAAGACGGAAGTAGGCCTACAGATGAAAAGTATGTTAAAGTAGATATTCATTGATTTTTAAAACTGACTTAATTTTCATTTTTGCGTACGTGAAGCTTAGACCGGACAAGTTTGTCAAAATTCGACGCTTGCAAACATTCGAAGTAATGATTATTATCAATTACAAATTGCTAAAATACAGCCCCGACATAGCACCTGAACAGCTCTCCGAAAGCCGCTGAAATGTGTGACGTCAAAGGGAGGACGTTAATTGCACAAGCAGACGATGTCCCATAACATCTCACATATTTTCAGTGCCTGTTTTGTCATCTTCTCCTCAACTATTTCACTTCACTAGCATTAGTCTATTATGTTTAATCCATATATTGCCTCACTCTAAACCCCGTGCATGGGTTTATTTGGATGGAAAATGAAGCATTACAAGAATAAAGGAATCAGTTGCTTGTAAACAAAATAGACGCCATTTCATTCACAGCTGCATACACCGCTGGACGTTCGGCGTTGAATGAGGGATAAATACCGTCCTTGCAATCATTCAGCGGGCTTTTCAATTTGAAAGTGTGGTTTTTCTTTGATTGTTCATTAACCCTCATCCTATATATTTACAAACAAAAGATTTCAGTAATCAGAATCTTTTTCATTCCCATTTTAGAATGGTGTGAAATATGGGCACGTTTGAATACACTAAATTCTTTATAATTTGAGAAATAACTGCACACTGCACTTATGTTCATTCTTTATGGGACGTCGTCTGCTTGGACAGGATTGTTCCCTTTATTGACGTCATTGAAACATTGTTATTTTTTTGGCGAAGCGCTTGTATATCGCAGATGCTGGGAGGTAGTTTTATTTGTATTATTGTTTAATTACCTGATATGTAGTTGACTTTAAACTGATACGATTGCTATCTGTTAACTTGCCAGTTTCTAGTGATACATTATTTATCATATTTGTGATTTTCTTTGAATGTGTACTTTAAGGTTTTATATGTTGGTGATTGACTGTGAATTCCTTGTTAAAAATAACTATCAGCCATTAAATAATATACTTGAACATTATATCAGGCAAACTCCTGTACCCACCCTGTGATGCATGAGTTTCATAACTTTAACTCTGAGGAACCAAATAGAAACACATGTGAGACCGCCAGACGTTAAGTAATCCATACACAACTGAATATGTAATCTATGAGTTCACATGATATGTGAAGACAAGCTTCTTTTAGGTTAGTTAGTTTACTCAAGAAGACCCTTGGACTTCTGAAGTACAGTTTTAGCTGTATGTAAAGAAAACTCTGATCATTCGAGAGGGCCTTGCTGAACTTATTGACTGAAAGATATTTATAATAGACATCTATGAGATTAAAGGGTACCTGAGGCCTGAAAAAATAATTTGTGTATAGTTAGCTTACACAAAATCAACCCCAGAAAACTTAACACGACATTCAACGGTGACAGCATACAGGAGATATTGATTTTTGAAAATAAAATACCCCCCCAAAATTAATATAAATAAGACTTGAGCAAAGACTAATCGATCGATCACGATAGCTCACCTGACGATATATCGATTCAGGAACGTCTTCACTTTCAATTTTAGATTCGATAAATGTATTTTGCGACTTAGTTCTAATTTATTTGTTGTTTCATTCGGTCTGTAGATTCTTTGTAATTCATGCGCCAAACCAATTTTCTATTCGAATTAAACGTTTTGTGTTGAATACTTGATTCATCTGTTGTTTTCTTTTGGGTTGTAGATTCTCCATAAATTACGCGCCAACTGAATTTTCAGTTTGATAAAAACAGTTTGCGTTGTATACGTCATCCATTTAATGTTTTGTTTGGGTTGTATATTATGATTATCCATTAGTTAAGCGCCAAATCGATTTCAAATTCGATTTAAAAAAAACCAAAAAACAAAAAAACAATTTGCGTTGTATACTTCATTCATTTCTTATTTTATTTAGGTTGTATATTATCCCTAAGTTAAGCGCCAAATCAATTTTTGATTCGATAAATGTATTTTGCGTCTTAGTTCTAATTTGTTTGTTGTTTCATTTGGTCTTTAGATTCTTTGTAATTTATGCGCCAAACCAATGTTATATTCGACATAAAAGGCGTGATTCGGGGGGGGGGGGGGGGGTGCGATCAATAATCGCCAGGACATGAACTCCATGCTCTTAAGCACACCTTATAGGAAAGCTGCAACTGAAAAAGTTTGGAGATACCTTGCAGGAAGAAAGGAAAATGTCAAACAAAAGATTTGTTATTGTAGCGTGGCTTTAAATACTTTTTTTGTTAATACTGCATCATTAGAAAGCAAAGAGAAAAAAAAAACACTTAGCTTTCAAAGAGAGAGCAAAGACCAGAAGGCATTGTGTCAAGTTTCACCTTCAAGGTGGGTGAAAGAAAAGAGATTCAATAATAGCCATTTAAAACGCTGCGGGTATAATTATGCGAAATTTCCATGATATTGTATTTCCTTGTTCTAATTGTAAGAAATACACAGTTATATTTTGATGTATTTTTTTTCAATTCGATATCACGTAAAGTTCATGTAAATACCAATTTAATTATATTTCAACAACTGAAAGTGAATTTTTTTTCTTATAGTTAGAACATGGACCTACAATTTCCTGGTTGAATGAAAGTACATGTAGAACTTTCATGGAAAAATGGCTTGGATTGCGTAAAAATTATGCAAATTTTCCATGAATTTATGCTAATTATGCATATGCAAATTACCCAAAGTTGCTTTTTCGGCAACAAAGCTGAAACCGTTCGAAGACCACAATCACGGATCTATAAAAAAAAAAAAAAAAACTGAAACGAAAAGAACTTTTCTAGGTTTTTAAAATGTAAAATCGACTATATACCAGCATAAAAAAATCATAACAAATAGCACGGTAAAGACGGAATAAGTCGATGCGAGAAGCCTTTTCAGTGGCTTGAAACTACTTACTTACCTACCCATTAAAGCGTTAGAAATCATGACTTATATGAATTAAAACTTATGTTTTCATGAGAAGAGACCCTAAAGGAATGTAGGAACTAGTTTTTATTCAAATTGATAAACGGTTACTACGGACTTTTAAAAAATCTAGTTGGCATTAAAGATGAAAAACTGGTGCATGAAGACAAAATGGAAGTCAAACTTCGGAAGCGTCTTTCTGGAAGAAATACTTTTCCAGAGTCCTACTATTCTCGAGTTTCAAAAGCCATTATCTCCACTAATACTCTCTCTCTAGAGTTGACCTTTATATCAAATTAACGCTTATGAAATGGAGAATAATAATCATTAATAAAGTTAAATTTGAAAAAATACGACTTCTGTCTTATTTTGACGTGACGGGTCACATATTATCCATTAGTTACACGCCAAATCAATTTCCAGTTGATAAAAAAACATTTTGCGTTGTATACTTCATTCATTTCATATTTTATTTGGATTGTATATTATCCCTGAGTTAAGCGCCAAATCAATTTTCGATTTGATATATGTATTTTACAACTTAGTTCTAATTTATTTGTTGTTTCATTTGGTCAGTAGATTCTTTGTAATTTATGCGTCAAACCAATTTTATATTCAACATAAACGTTTTTTGTTGAATACTTGATTCATTTGTTGTTTTATTTGGGTTGTAGATTCTCCATAAATTACGCGCCAAATCAATTTCCATTCTATAAAAAAACAATTTGCATTGTACACTTCATTCATTTCATATTTTATTTGGGCTGTATATTATCCCTAAGATAAGCGCCAAATCAATTTTTGATTCTTTAAAAACATTCTCCGTTGTATGACTTCATTCATTTGTTCTATTTGGGTTGCAGATTATCCATAAGTTACGCACCAAATCAATTTCCAATTTGATAAAAACATTTTGCGTTGTATCCTTCATTCATTTGTTGTTTCATTAGGGTTGAATATTATCCGTAAGTTCCACCCCACATCAATTTTCGAATGTTTGTCAGCCCCGGCGCACTTCAAGTATTAACTGGGTGTCTGAACACATAGACTGTAGCTCCTTTCCTTAAAAAACAATCGTGATGCAAACAATCTTCACGTTGGTGGAGATCTTGTTTTGCCTTGCCACCTGAGATCTTGACCTTCAGCATTGGAGGTCAAGGTGGAGCGGTAGAGTAGGGGATTCTTGTATGTTATGTCATGAAGGTCACGATGGTGAGTGATTGAAGGTGAGTAAAGAGGTTGAGAAACACATTCATATGGAACCTGGATAGAGAGAAAGAGAGAGAGAGAGAGAGAAGGGTAGAGGGTAGGGAAAGAGAAAGAGAAAGAGAAAGAGAAAGAGGGGGTCTGGTAACTGGGGACGGGGTAGAAGAACTGCTTTTACCAGGGACCCATTTTGCTGAAGAGAACAAACATGATAGGTTTCAGAAGATTTGTCTAGGTGGACGTGTAAGGAATGATTGCACAAGCTCTTCACAAAATACATCAATGATCTATTTCAAATATTTGCAAGAGAGGCTCTTAGGTACATTTGGTAAATGTACAAGTAGTATCAATTCTTGGCATATTCTATATGCAATGAAATCAAGAAAGAATGAGCTCTACTCTACACGTGTATGCTTTCAAAATTTAATATTCAGATAATGGGGGGGGGGGGGTAGTTTGCAGGCAAACCCTGGTCATTTGTAAAAGATTGTCTGCACTGTAAGACTACCATATGCTGTGTACTATAGCTGCTCCTGGCATATTGACCAGTCAGTAGCTGGTTTAGGCTTCTCTCAAGACACAATGATTTTCTGATAAAGTGTCAAATTAGGGTCTGTGTTGCAGACTGGGGGGGGGGGGGGGGGAGAGAATCATTATTTCATTCCATGATCATCCTGCAATGGAAGTTGGCAAGAAGACATAATCTGTCATTTTGATAGGAAGAGAACTCATTCCTATATCCTTTAGGCTCCTACTGTAAAAACTTGTGTTATGCATTATAAAGTACATTGGATATCCTGTGATGAATGTTGATTGAAATCATGATTGTCATGACCTTTAACCGACATGTATTGTCTTAGGACTTGAATTAGATCAGCTTTAGGACTATTGACATCAGCTTTAGGACTATTGACATCAGCTTTAGGACTATAGACATCAGCTTTTGGAGTCCTTAACCATGCCATTTGATATTGATACAACTCATGTCATATCTAACAGCCAAAAAACAATGACAACAAACATTTTATTAGTATTTTTTTTTACTCCAAACATGATATTTATGTATATAATATGACAAATCACATGTTTTCTGTCTTTTACATGTAATATCAATGCACCAACAATATTGGGGAAAAACAGAATTAAAGTGTACCAATCATCTGAAAAAATAATTTGTGTACAGCTAGAAAGTATAAAATCAACCTCAAAGAACTTTGTCTGGTATTCTATAGGTCAATAGTTAATGACTATGAAGGAAATAAAGGATAACATGAAAATGCTCGCGCGGAACCGAACTCCTTTATTTCTGCGAGCCCTTACGGGTGCGTCGAGTAGTCTACTCACGAGTCGCTTTTACGCTTATAGAGAGTATAATTGAAATTGCAATATCTCTTTATAGAATTAATATTTGAAGCCCATATTTTGAATGTAGTATGACATGAAACCTCTAACATACAGAGCAAAATTATTTTTGGTGATTGGTACCTTTTAAGATAAAGATGCTGAGTCAGCTGTCGGAATATAGTTTATTGCATCACTACAATTAGTTTTATGTCATATAAGACAATAGTTCTGTAGATAAGTCAGTCAAATCAGATTAATGTTCTTCCAGTTGAGGAAAAAAGGTCTCGTAACATGTTCTCATGTATGAGAGATATTAAATTTCATGTACCAGGTGAGTGCCATAGCAACCTATGACATTGACTCTAGGGTAAAGGGATTAGCCAAGCTGCATGGGGTACATACTGTTTTCTGAAGGTCCACGGGGGAATGGATTACTGTTGCATTCAGTACAGGTGTAGTTTAAAGGTGAAACATGTCATTAGGCAAAAGATCGTGACATTGAGATAGGATGTCTATTTAGGGATGCAATTATAGAATCTGCATGTAGCAGTTGATAAATAATGATGTGAACATTTGACAGGCACTTGGTTAACAAATGCTCACAAACATTGCTTAGGAGACTGTGCAAAACCTAGTGATAAGAAATGCATTTATGGTTGTAAGTTATGATTTCATCAGTGGATTGATTTCAACAGGTTTCTCACAATATTTAACATAGACATTTTCTGAAATGTACAGGAAATTAAATATGAAACCATTAAAAAAAAAATACTTCAAAGAAGACCAGGTACTTTCTGGCCCCTGGAGCTTATTGTTTCAGGTTTGAACTCCCTTTTGTATCCTTGTAATCCCCTCCTCCCTCCCTTCCAATCCCCTCCATGGGTATTTATTTTCCCCAGAAGATATCCCTTCTTGGTTTACACTTGATTAACTGGTAATCCAAGCTCTATAATGTTATTCCTTTGTAACACAGTGATCCAAAAACAAAAATAGATGAAACGTATTATGGTTAAGTTAATCTCCAAACAATGAAATTCACTCTTCTTCCGCTCTACTCTTTATTTTGAAGTATTTTAGAGCAGTTCCTTTCCATATCCGATATTACATTGTGATAATAGCTATGTTCATACGGGGCTTGTGATTTTGAAACTTTAATTTAAGAAACAACGACTGACTAAGTTTATTCTGTCCACATGGTCGTTAACTAGCATGGAGCAAGCCCCCCCCCCCCCCCCTTATGGTTTCGTCGTTGACTACAAGCGTGCTTGAACCACAAGTAAAGTTTTGAAAATATGAGTCCATTCATACAGGATAACTTGAAATTTATCTCCCTTCGTGTGAACCTGACTAATGATTTGTTAGTGTATTGTTGTAATCCCCTGTGATTAGTGGGAAACCAGCAACGACCTTAAATTGATATCATGGCAAATCTGAACAAATTGCTACTGAGGGAGAAATTAAGGTTTATAGACACTTTTTTATGGAGACTACACTTATTATCTGCAGTTGTGTATTCAAGGACATTGTGTGAAGTTGTCTGCCATTGTAATAAAGTTACATGTATATTCATGACAGTTTTGATGTATTATCTATTTTTATTTATACTTCTGCATTTAAAACAAAACATATCGGTTTGGTTTAGAAGCAAAATGTTGCATTATTCAGTGACACCCAATGACACCGTAAGCACTGAAAAAGTCCTCGGGAATTAATTCACAAGGGCGACTGTTTTGAAAAATGTTGCCCCAGTAAACTTGAGACCTACCTCGTAAAACATATTCCAGGGCACGACACAACTGCTCACCCGATGTCGATGGACAACCACAATCTGCTGTTTGGCATGTAAATTGAAAAAGCGATTGCTTATTACTACTTAAAAGAATGAAAAAGACAATGTTTGAAGTGGAGCCCCTGGAGGCCTGGTAAAAGCACCACAAAATCTTACTTAGGGGCTTCTTTTTGGGGGAAAAATTATAAAAGAACCCCAGGAGGAAAAAAAAATTTGAGAGTTGCAGGTAAGCTGTGTTCACACAAATTATATAGATACATGTATAGGCTATTGGAACAGCAAAATTTTCTGAAGACTCTACATGGAGGAAATAGAATGAATTGTAGATTTTTGAAGAAGACTTGTCAGGCCAGGCAGGACTGCCCTACATGCTGCTGGATCTAATTCCCTGCAGTCTTTCCTTATCATTTCATAAATTCCTTTTCTGCCCAATGGTGGTCCAGAACACCTGTCTACATGTTTTAATCAGCTATGTTCCTCATTGAACTGAATGTTACAGGATTTGAATATGGATGGACCTTCCTCATAGATGGATCCATGATTTGAACAGTGATGAGGCAGGGGGAACGAAATGCACCACTTGTTGATAACAGTTTTCTATCTCTTGGAGAGGAAATGGTTGAAATGTGAGCTCAGTAACACAGGGGCAGATTGAAGAAGGGGGACAAATGGCCCTTGCCCATCCCCCTCACCCCCCCCCCCTCCCCGTGTTGTATTCATGTGCCCCCTTTTCAAATATACACCCTAAAAGGGACCTAGAAATTTGAAAACTGTATAATAAAATATTTTGAAATTTGAAATCTATATTCTGGGTTATGGAATGCTATCAACATTATATTGAGATAGCAGCTACATGTATTTCAGTATTTGCTTTGTTAGTATTGTATTGTATCAGTGAAAGGAATGTTGCAGAAAATAAAAGAGTTCAGATTACACATAAAGCTAGCTCAGACTATGGAATATAGATATGTTTTCCCAACTGACCTGCCAAATAAGTACTCTACCTATGAAATTATGTGTCGTGAGTCTGTTTCAGACGGCTCAAAACAACACCTGTATTACAAGTCTGATGTGACTGTACTTTTTAGGCAGATATATGAGATAAGAGATGGTTAGATGGAGCGATGTTTCATATTTCATTGCTCCCCTGTTTGTATCATGTTTATAGCCCTGTGCTGCTTGCTTTCAAATATACAGGATCGATTTTTTTTCTTAACACTATGTAATATACATGAAAATGTAATTCAATAGGGTTGATAATATCTTGATTTTGAGTTAACCTGTTGATTACTGAAGGCTCTCATTCCCATAGGTTTAGTACAGGATTCACCTGATTCCAGTAGGCAATGGGTTAAGATATGATTTTTTTTTTAATTCATTATAATCCTGAATGAGTGTAATGTGAATAGAAGCTACATGTACATGTACATGTACAATGTATGTGTACGTAAATCTGTGAGATTTGGCTGGTACTGAGAATCAGATGAATCTAGATTCAAAACATATCAAATCAGTTGCACAGACAGTTGGGTGGTTGCTAAGAGATCTTAAAACAGCAGAAATGCATATATAGTAGTATCAAACAAGTATGAGGCATATTTCACCATATGTCATTTTAATATCGATAGGTTACAAGCCTTTGTGAAACTGTTTTCAAATTCTGTATCTTTATCGCTGTTGTGAAATCTTCCATTTCTTTATTTATAGAATGATGAGGAAAGTGGGGATCTGCAAGCAAATAGAGGGATACAGGCATGGTTAAATGAGAGGGATCAGAGCATTTTGGTAGATGTTTAGGGGGGAAACACTGTTATGCTAATATATACATGTTTCCTACCAGGTTCTGTGCAGTCTAATCGAGGAGTTATGACTCCTAGCTCTAATGAGTCTTATGTTTAATGTAGGCCTATCTAGTTGGGTTCATTTGATGACCTTATCACCATACATCTATCTGATGATCTAAGATACCTACTAACCTTTGATCCCTACTCATGAAACCAATTTTTTTGCAGTATTTTTGTGTAGAAAGTGTTAATGTCAAGTACCTTCGACCCCCTTGCCTTGCTGGAGAAGCATTAAAAGCTATCTCTCTGTTTCATCATCCCTTATATCTTCCTGTATTGTTGACATGATTTGGATGATTAATGGGGGCATTGTGAGATGCAAGCATTCAAAATATTTTGGTTGGAGGCTTGTGCTGAGAAATGTGATGTTTGTTTCTACATTTCCTTTTCTTTTTTCATTTCTTTTCTTTTTCTTTTCTCAAGTCTTGAGGAGAGATGGAGATGCTCTTGTTGATTTACTTTGGGTGAAGCCCTTGGCAAGGAGATTGATTCAAGGAGGTGGAAAGTAAAAAAAAAATCAACCAGACTATAAAAAAAAAAGGAAAATGGATAAAAGGTCATGAAATAGTATGTGGGTGTATGGTGTCGAGACGTAAACAAGTTAAATGGCAGAAATAAAAGCTGGATGGGGAAAGGATCCAAATATATTCACCAATGGAGGAGATATGTAAATCCAGTGTCAATTAGGCCAAATGATCTTGATTCCTGGTGTTTTGTCTTCTCCCACATTCTTTTTTTTTTTTCTGCCTGGCTCCTTTTTTTCTTCAGGAAGAATAATCTAAGGATATCAACATAATAAAGAAGCAGAAATCATTCATATTGTGTGATATCATCTTGTTTTGAGCCCCTGTAATGCATGAACGAATAACATTTTAGAAGTGTCATAAAAACCTGTGTTAGAATTGCTCTATAGCATTTCCATGAAACAGGGAAAATATCAGATAACATAGAATTTTTGTCAAATTCATGTTTTTTTTCCATGTTCACAAAATTTTCCAAGATCTATTTTTTTTTTCTTCAAAGAGGGGCTACAGCTATCACTACTTGATGTAAAAACATCAAAGTTAAACAAATAGAACAGATGTAAACAAATAGGGGGTGTTACAGCCCAAAATGCTATAAAACTAACCCCTTGCTGTTTTTTTGCAAAAAAAAATCATGTTTGTTTTTTTTCCATCCATTTTCATAAAATTTACCAAGATTCAATTTTTTGACAAACTAGGGCTGCAGCTATCTCTAGAAGATGTAAAAACATTGAAATTTACCAACTTTGGCAGATTTAAATCTTTTGGGTTTTTTGCAAAAAATACTGAAAAATTGCTTCTTTTTTTTTCTTCCCATTTTCACAAAATTTGCCAAGATACACCTTTTTTACAGCAAGGTAGGGCCACATCTATCCCAATCTGATGTAGAAACATGGAATGTCAAGATAATGAAGAGAAACTAGCAATAATTTTACTTGTATAGGCCTAAGGTGCATTATTATTTAATTGTAAATGTATGAGGAAGCATTTCATTACAGGATTTTTTTCAGGGGGGGGGGGGAGGAAAAATATATACTTATAGATATGAAAGCAGTATTTAGCCTATCAGTTTGATTGGTTTAGTAGAGTTTGAGAAAATATCACCCAAAATTGTAGTTTTACCTGTATGGTTACAGTATGACACCAGAGGACATACATTATATGGAATCTTTAAAACCATCCCCACTTCGCCGGCTGTAAACAATAAGGTGTTAAGAGACAGAGGATTATACCTGTAAGTTTCTAGGTGTAGGGTATTTTATCACACAGTACCTCTAGGTTGTCTGTAACATGGGACAACTAGGCCCTATACCTGCATGGGGAGGTATTATTACCTCGTGTTGAAACATGAACTTGATATTTAAGAAAAGCCTTCCAGGGACCCTGCAATGTCAGATAAAATGAGGATATCAATTTGCTCTGGGATCATGTTAGACAGAATGAGGGTAAGAATTATCGTATAACAAAGGCACATTGAGAATAGGATGAGGGATGAGATTAATAGGTTAACATCTACCGTTGATGAATGTGTTATCTGGAGAGTCATTAACAAATACGTTTTCTTAAAGTTTAATAGTGTCATTTAGTAAATTGCTGTGGATATCTGACTATTTCAAAGTGTTATAAATGTGTTTTTCATTTGCATTTTAAAGGGAATAGAAAAGAAAGCAAAAAAGAGCAATATGTGAATATGGAGGCATTGGAAATGAAGAGGGAGAAATATAAATTATTAGAAGAATTTGTGTGAAGGATATATGTGTGTGTGTGTGTGTGTGTGTTTTTTGCTTGAGAGGGAGAAAGAAAAAGCAAGAGGGGGAGAAAAGAAAGAGAGAGAGAGAGAGACAGAAAGAGAGAGATAAAGAAGAAAGCGAAAAGAGGAAGAGAAAGAAAAAGAGAGATGCACAGAAACTGTAGCTGACTACTTGAGAAACAATGTCAGACATGTTGAAGTTACAAGATGCTGGAGACATCTCTTGGTAAACTGACCCTATCAAAGAAAACAAGCCGACAGAGTTCCCATAATATCCAGCTATTATGAAGCAAAGGAGCACCTCCTATCACATTCACAAAATATATTCTTTGGAAGAAGAAATAGAGTGGCACTTAAACTCGTTGACATGTCAGTGCAACGATATATTGTCACTTTTCTTATTTTTCTGCTGTGGGACACTTTTTATAGCTACATCATAGCTCTCATTCCAGGTTTCTATTGCCTTTGTTATGACTTTGTATGCTGCATATTTAATGGACATTCCTTTTAAGTACATATACATCACTCTCACGCGATAAAGTTTGAACAGTCACTTTCGTATGACATTCACTTAAAGATACTAAAAAAATTGCCAATAGCAGTGTCGTGTAGCCCTAATAATCTGCAAATCTCCATTTTATTTACGTGTATTTTTAATTCTTTAAGTGTGATATGAAATGTCTTCCTGCGAGGATATATTATACCTACAACAGAAATTAAACAGTTGTCTAAAATATAGAATGTGTGATACTGTGTTCAATGAATCATGGAAAAATAACATCAAATCTTGCTGTACTTATTATTCTCTAATATTTTTTTTTAGAAATACCGACTTTGTAATTAGCAGTGTGATAACTTGAATTGCTTGATATTTGTCAGTGTCTTAATGTGTATACATAATCTAAAAGTCTCCTATAGATCTGTCTATATTTCTTTCCTGAAAGAAACATCTTATACATGAAGCCTCTTGAAAGGAGTCATCTTAGTTCATCATTTGCTTTTCTTGCAGTTTAATAAGCCTTTACATTGTGTTTGCAAAGATACATGTACATATACATATATATTGCAAATTGACCAGAAGGTGCAGGTGACAATTTAACAGGTCTTTCCATTGTAATGATTTGTGTCCAGGCCACAAGCCACTCATCCATAGTCAATATGCACTTAGTTTAAAGCTCATGTACAGTATTGGTAGAAAAAAGAAAATTGGAAAGAAACATGTTAAATATAGTCTCATGTTGTTCTCCTTGTATCAAAAGATGTCTGTAAGAGATCATTCGGTATTCCATCTATGATTTCTGGTAAATTTCAGTGTAATTATCTGTAAGGAATGCTTGATCACTGCTATTATGCTAGGACCCTTCCACCCCGACGGCTCCCCGCACAGCAATCTTGGGGCTTCGCATAGAGACAGCGTGTGTGCACTGTGTGTAGCTACTCATCATTGGTTTTACATGTGGATGTACGGTGTATAGCACATGCTGCCTTTGCTGGGATTTTACGTGCCTGTCCCGGCACATAAATTAGTTTTTGCCTCTTATTTGTTTAATATTAAACTTTAGGAGGTGAAATCTTCACAGTGTCTTAGTATTGCTAGTATCTTGCTATTTATCAACAAAAATTGAAGAAATCTGACGAACAATTTTCGAGGGCTTACCAAAACTTTACACGACCTTTAATTGTATCTTATAATGTGCCTGTCAGGTATTAGGTTTTTTTTATGTACCCTGGATTTACTTAATGCATATCTCATCCCTTGATCAAATATTGTCCCTCTTTATATTCACTCTTACATGTTACTAGTGACACACATAATGGCAGATTAGAGACATGAATGTGTTATTATTATTCTGAGGTATGGATCAGCAAAGCCTTTTAGAACTGATAGAACAAATTTCATGGGTCAGATTAGGGAGGACACGTTTATCTTTATTTTGAAAATTTTTCTTCTACTACACCAATTCATCGTTCTGCTTGAAACTTTCCCGTTTTTTCCCACCAGTCAATTTTAAAATCATTTTCCAATAGATTTATGCCCACTTGAGCCACTTTCATTTTCATTACATAAAATAAATCAAAAGACAATTTACAAACAGAGTCTTCTACATGTAGATCTCACATTTATTTGCCATAATAAGTAAAAACAGTTATTGGTTATTCATATTGAATGTAACAACTGATTCCAAAACTATGTAGCAAGTTTCATGTTTCCTGAATCTCAAGTTCCCTATCAATTCCCTACTACTAAGGTTCCTTGAAAACCAAGGCAATTTTAATAGCTTTATTGTAAACAAATGATACACCGATAGGCACCAGCATACATGTACATTTATGTCCAAAATAGTAATACTCAAGAAGTAACATTCATACCCCTTATCCGCTTGTAAAATGTATGATATATTAGCCGTATAAAATATTATGGAGGTATCCATGTATAGGAAAATGTTTTGTACACTTTACATCCTGCATGTACATGTATTATGTTGACTGTAGCAAATTTAAAAGATTGTATAAAGACCTCCCAACAAAGCAGCTAATACATATTTAATGTTTTCTCAGACTTTTTTTTCTTCATATTTGTCACATACAAAGGTGACTAGTATTCATGTTTGACAGACAGACAGACAAACCGGACAAACCATTTGTAGTCTGTAGTAAACACCACCTTAAATGTACATCTTGTTTGGATATAGATAACACTTTATGATGAACAAATGTTTTTGTCCCAAAATTTATGTTTGAATTCCAATGTTTGTGTCTTTGATGTATACAGTGGTGTGGAGCATGGGGATAGAGTTCTCTCAGTAAGCCAACAAGAGAAGGAGAAGGAGGAGGAGACTAATGATGTTGAGATGAAAGAAGACAAGAACTTTGCTCCTCACCATGCCAACATTTCCAATGACTTCCCTCTCTATCTGGCTGGCTGCAACTGTAAGTGAATTGAATATGAATGTTATAGTAAATATCTTTAATAAAATTTAGAGTAAAAGTAAGAAATTTCTATGTAAACCATATTTGATATCAGGGGAGATACAGTCTGTATTTTTTAAATATAAGTATTCTGTTAATAGATAAAAGTGTTGGGACATGTTTTATATTCACTCTTGGATTTAGAGAAGATCTCGGGATGAAAAGGACAAAAATTGTATCCATGGATAGATGAGAGTATAATTGTACGCTGCATCATCAGTTATTGAATCTCGAAGTTTGATACACAGAAAAACTTTTCATATTTTGTTTAAAATATATACCTGCTTATAATATAGCCTTCAAAATTGATTTGAAAGATACATCAGTTGCTTGGCTTGGTGCCCATTCAACTTCCTGTGTTGTGCCATCAAGGCACCCTACTTCATGCAGCTCTCAGAATGAATTTCCTGTCAATATATTACTGCTTATTAACTTATTATGATATAATGTGTCTGATGTTTTCTATAACAGTAAAAAAAGAGAAATGAGCATGTGATGCAAAGAGAACTTTGAATTCATGATTTTATTGAGACAAATACATAGTGCAATATCGAACCCAGTAACACACTGTTTCCATTCTCATGTTAGGGGCTTTTGTTGTGGATGAATCATGTCTTTAACAATACCAGTGACAGATAGGCCAAAGCCACAGGGAACTACTTTGTATCAAAATGAGTTTGATAAATAAACGTCAAGAAATAAACTCAGAAAAGAATATAAGAATGGCATCAATTTGAATTAACCCTAACCCGGATATATCAGTAATGCCTCACTTCGAAAAATTTGCTTTTCATTGGTATGCAAGTTACTTTTAATTTGACAATGGGATGAGATGCCCCCTCCTTTTTTTTTTTGGTATAAAGCTTGACATTAGGTCAGCAGGGAAGTCATGTAAATGTTTTGATTCCTGTCACATTGTATCTTCTATGAACAGCCTCTCAAGCAGTGGAAGAGAAACTGGCATACTTGGCTCCCACAGCTGGCGATGTCATGATTGAACTGGGTAAATGTCCAAACTTCTTAATACCTTCAACTCTTCCGCCACCCATACCCCTGTCCCCTCCCTGAAGCTATGTATATTTTGGCCATTGCACTTGACCTGTTTAGATCATGGAAATTCCTGTCACTTACCTTCTAATGTACAGCTGTTTACCTAATGCCATAGGGGGGAAAAAAAGAATGGCCAGCATATAAAGATTTTTTTTTTTGTACAGGTTGAGTGCTTCATTTGAAAAGAGAATGATCTAGATCCTCTATAAAAACTGTAGATCTGGTTTTGTTTATTTGAAGAAAAAAATAGAATAAATATTTCTAATTTACTGTGCATTGTCTTTGGTATATTTATGAATATTAATCAATAATAATGAACATTGCTTATATAGCACATATCACTTACATGCCTGGTACATGGAGTTATGATAATAAAGAATCAATAATTACAAAAAATGAATTAATTACTTACAAAGAATCAAATAATTTCAAAGAATAAAATATTTACTTACAAACCAGTTAAAGTTGCAAAGAACAAACAGAAAATTATCATTAAATTTGGTTTAACAAATCAGATCAATGTAGTTATGTATTCATGGCCATGGTGGCCTTCATGAACAGTTTTCAGTTTTTGTAGTGAAACGAATAAGTGGCCACCTTATGACAGGCAGACTTCTTCCAGATACATTTGGTGAACACCGACTTGTCATTGATGTACAATTTTGAGGAGGACAGGGCAGCATTTAATGAAACAGTCATAACTGCAAGTCTGCCAACATCCCATTGAAATGTTATTTTATTACATTAACACGCATTTCTATGGGATGTCAGGGAACGTAGTCTTCTGACAGTTTTGTGTGACACTGCCCGGGCTAAAGTGTACTTTTCACTTCTTCATTCTTATTTTTAATTCAAAAAATCTATTAGATCCTTCAGACAGTCAGAGGATGGACCTTAACAGTGAGTTAAAGGGCTTCAATGAATCAGAGAGCTTTGTACCCTTTGACCCCTTTGCACCCCTACCCAGTCAAGCCAAGGAGAGTGTCCCGCAGAGCAGCGCAGAGCCTGTCCTGAATGTCCAGGTATGGTGAAACATGTTGTTGCTCTAATGCAGGCCTTGACAATAACAGAAGTCCTGGGGCAAACTGCTTTCTAAAACTCAGAATGGCCCCCAAATTTAACAAGGATTCAATTCAAATAGATATAACAGAATATGGCCAGTTCAAGATGATATCAGTCATGTACCATACATGTTTGTGACAGATTTTATTTGATAATCAGACCCGTTCACAAATCTTGGATTTGCTTTGTTTATGTATGAACATGATTCTAGACATACATGTATCCTTCAGTATATAATATGAGAACTACAAATTTCAACACACCAAGTTATAATCCTTAATTCTTGAATCCTTCTAATGTTTTCCAACCTATATCAGAGAGATACACAATTGACCACTTTCATTTCCACTTTAAAATGTTGTAATAGTATATTTAGGGTAATATCAGTGGCTATTAATCAGTATAAAGAATACTTCTTCACTTTTATCAATGAGCTAGGAATTTTTGCTAGGAATACAATTCATGAATGATTGAAGCTACAGCTGACATTGTACATATTACCATTTAGTTGTTTGATTTCCACGCAGGATCCTGGTGTTCTTAAGACCCAGTTCCTGTGTACCAACAACGATCCCCTTCTACTGGACAAAAGACCAAACCTGGAAACAGAAAAAGCCCCTACCAATGATGTGGTAAGAAGCAATATGTTTTTTGAGAACTCACCAGGCAAGATTAACTGTAGAAAATAGGGGAATTGCAGTATAGCACCTAAAGGCAAATGATTTCTGAGGACTAAATGATATTTGAAGAATGAGGCTATTTATTGCATATTTAGTACCCTTGTCTTGTAATTTTACTGTCCAGCATAGTAAGAGATCATCAGGTGTTTTATATACTGGTGATCACTTTTCCATTATGATGATCTTTTTCTTTTTTTCCCCCTTGTATCACAAACCTATTTAACGAGTTGATAGTGTGCATTTAGAATACAAGTTTACTAATGGTCTTAATAAGAGTTTTCTTCATTGTCAAAGAGGGGATAACTTCTGACTGAACTAGATATGAGTACATTGTAGTAATAATTCATGCATGGTATGTGTTCAGTTCTTATCTAATCAGCGGACAAAAATAGCTATAGGGATGAACATGATGATGGTGAAAGCTATAAGATAAATGATATCAATGATTATCACGATCTTCGGGGGGTTTTTAGGGGAAAAAAGGGAATAAAGAATCATAATGTCACGTTTGTGTCACAGGTTGCCCAGCAACAGATTCCATGCGATGAACTGGCCATGAGGGCACCCTACATTCCTATGGGTGAGGACTTTGACCTGTCGACAGACTCTCTTCTTGGGGAGATGGACCCCTTCACCAGTGAGACTTGGATGCCGGTTGATCCTTTTGGCACGGGTGCCATGTGAGTACTTACGACATATATTTGATAGGGGAATTCACGCTAAAAAATCATTTAAAAGATTTTTGACCATCCTGATTCAGATATGATTATTCTCTATTTGGTCATTAAGTGAACAGTTTTAATGATAAGATCAAATTTATACAGTTTTAAAATAATATAGACTTGTGGAAATGCTTATGGGGCTAAATGTTAATTACAGATGTTTAGTTGAATTCTTTGATTTGTGTTTGTGTCTTGAAAGATAATTTGTTTTTGTTATTTTATTCCACACAGTGATAAGAATCTGAGGACAATGGAAGACAGTGGCATGGAATACTCTGCATCTCAGAGCAGTAGCTGTCGTACATCACCCTTCAACCCATCTGTCATGTCATCTGGCAGCCCCATGGAGTCTTGTAACAGCAGTCTGAGTGGCAGTGTGCCCAACCTCTACTTCCCCAACTCCTCCCCCAGTACCCCTCAGCAAACCCCCCTCCTCCTCTCTCCAGCCATGTCCCCCCACAGCGGTGCCCCTACGCCGATGCTCCACTCTCCTATGAACCCCAGCCTCCTGTCCCCGCTAGGCCACGCCCCCCACCATGACGACAGACTCTTTGCATCTCCGCTCCCGTCCCCTTCTCCTATTCAGCAACCATTAGGCGTGTACATCCCTTACCCACCCATGTCCTCCTACCAGCAGGTGTCACCTAACCCTCAGAGCATCATGTCCCCTCCTCAGCAGAGATGTCAAACCAACCTGCACTCCCCGCCCCTCAAACGGAAGCAGGAGCCCCCTGACTGTGGAGACTGTGCACCTAGAAGCAAGATAAGCCGATCAGACAGCTTACTAGGGATGCTTGGGATGAGGAATGGGAGAGGAGGAGGAGGAGATGAAGACAGGGTCATGTATGTGAAGAGAGAACCTGACCCGGAACCAGAGAGAACTGTTACAGGTAACAATCTTTCAAACTTCTCGATCTTTGTCATTGTACAGATTTGGGAAATGAATTTAGAACTGTTTCAGTGTCTTCTTAATGTGCCATCCGCCCAAAGTTTTATGAGCAGCAAGATAACCCCCCAAACAAATATGCATTGAAAAGCACTGAATGAATATGGTTCTGCAACATGTTAAATTAAGTAGTATGGATAATAGAAGGCAAAATTCATCTTTATACACACTGAATGATGATGAAATTTGCTCAATTTTTGCCAGTTGGTTGGAAATATTTATGCACCATGTGACCCCAGGAAAAGAAATTTAATTATAGTGATAAAACTATTTCTTAATTCTGACTTCCCTCATAGTACAATAAGACATCTGAATGTATTGCTCTTAATTATCTTTGACTATTAGGTGAGAACCCATACAGAGACACACGCACACAAGGAGGGACCCTAGGAGGACAGCAGAGGGATAGCAGCATGGACCTACTATCAGCACTCCTTCATAAGGTGGATAAAGACAATCTCAATCCATTCAGACACTCACAGTTACTACAAATAGTGGCTCAGAGGGTATGTAGAAATCTCTTCTAACAAGCTACCTATGCCATTTTATGTCATCTTTGTGTGGATTTTGTTTCAAAGTATGCTTCCTGTTTAAAAATCGTTTGATAAATATGTGGGACTAAGCATGGAAGAGACAAATTCACAACTGCTAATGATGTTGACCAATATTTCATGTGGACTTGAAAATGTATGTTTGTTCTAAAATATTTTCATGAAAAGCGGATTTTACCAGTTTGTTTTGAATGTAGCTTCATGTTTAGCTTATTCCAGCATAGTTCTATTAAAAAGTTTGAACAAATGATTGATTTACAAATGCATTAAAAGACCTATTGTAATTCTGGTTTTTGATGTGAGCTAATATTTTGGATGACCTTTGATCAGGTCTTTCTTAATGATACTTTCTGTCCTTGAAAGCAAATGAGGTTTGTAAGTCTTAATTTTACTCTGAAACATTTCCTTTTTCAAGGTTGTTCAGTAAAAAGCGATTAGAGAAGGTATTTTGAAGCTATGCTTTCTTGAAGTATTCATGCTTCTGACTTCTTCCTAAAATTGCAGGTGTCTGGAAATGGCTCTTCCAAAACCCGCAACACTCCACTGCATGCGAGCGCATCAGCTCTGCCATCATCCATCATGACCAAGAGTCCACCACCAGAGCAGCAGCAGCAGCAGCAAGCACCATTGGGCACTGGGAGAAAGAGCAGTATCACCCAGCTCTTGGGACGGGATGGAATGCCTTTAGGAGCTGCCCTACCCCTTATCACCAACTTGGATGCAGAGGTGAATGCACCGTTGCCTAACACTAACAGGCTGCTACAGGGTGAAGACCTCCTGCAAGCTTTAGACCTAACAGCCCCATACTGACCTTAACTGACCCCTGTTAACACAGGGAGCGATAGAGAGAAAGACTACAGGTCCTGCCCAAATCATGCTTGAAAAGTGAATGGTTAAAATCAAGAAAAGCTTTCTGTAAACACTGCTGGAGGCTTGCAAAGATGATCTGTTAAAGAAGGAAGAGATAAATATGATATTTATGCCTTGATAAAGAAGCTTCAAAACTCCCACAGCTTGCTAAAAGATATACTACATTTCTGTTTTATGGAAAGCCAGCATCAGTGATGGGGTTTTCATCTATGTCCTTTTTAATCCTTTGTAATTGATACTGTACATAAAGCTGAGTAGTGATGGAATACATTTAAGTGAATATGGAGCATTATCTTTGAATTGTGAGTGTATGAATATTAAACCGTTCAGCCAATGACAAGTATTTTAGAAGATGTGGTGCACAAAAATTGATACCCTAAAAATGCACAAATGTGATTGGTGTCATCATTGATGGCATATTGTGTGTACAGGTTTTTGATTCAAAGATCTACAACATTGAAAAGATGTGTTTGAAGCCTAAACCATGAAATCGAACTGCTAAATTGTACTTGGGCACATGACTACAAATACTGATATTTAGCTGCTACATATATTTTACAATGTTTATGCCCTGTGGTGTATATTATACCCATGTACATGTACATGTATATAGGCATTTTAAGAAATATATCCTGCAATGTATATTGCCGGCCAATTGTTATTCCTCTCTTCACAAAATTTAGCTTCAGCTTTTTGTTTTTGTTTATTTTTATTTTTTTGTTGGTATTTCTTGTAAACCTGTTTTACCCAGCAGTAAATCCTTTTTTTATGAAGTAAGCAATGATGGAAAGATGTACAACTTGATTGAGTATGCTGATGATATGAAGGTAATTGTAGAAAAAGATGTACTGTGCTTTCCAAAGATGTATTTCTGAATAGATTGTAGGTTGATGTAATCTGTAAATAAATGCACAATTTATGAGAGGTGGACTGGTGTAGCAGATATGTAATCATTCAAAAGTGTGGATATATTCCATGTTATATTGACTGTTTGAAAGGCGAGTTGATATCCAAGCTTTTATTTTTTCAAAAGCATTTCAGCAACAGTAGACGCACCATGCTGCATGATAACATTGTTATGCTCTTTCATGTACACAAATATTTCTCCTTGTAGGGGAAGATATGCAAATAATATTTCAGCTTAGTTTAATTTTTTTTTTCTAGTTAGATCAGTGAACTTATAAAGTATACACTGTTGCCAATGGTTTCCTGATTACATGTACAGGTAGATCTCAAATTGTACTTTTGATCTTCCGGTGATCACCGGAAGTAAAATGTAGTTGTAGATATTCGCTTTCTTGTCAAAGTCTTGGATATCCAGCACTTGTTATATATACCGAAAGGAGAAATATGTTTTGGAAATGAATTTTGTATAGCAGATGATTTATATTATATTTTCACCAAGCAGTGTTTCTTGTTGAGTCTAAGTTACTTGTATATAAATCACCATGGTATGAAGTAGGAAATCAATTCATCTATAGGTGTTTCTTCTCTGATTTTACACACTGCATGTCGATATGTTTTGGTAGATAAAATGTTTAATTTACAGTCCAGATTTCAAAATAGGCCATCGTCTATTTGAAATGGATATATATAGATATATTTCCATTTATTCACCAGATTAATTCTAAATGTAAAGAAAATTATTTTCCACTATTTTGTTACAATATACATAGAAGAGGCATGGAGGGCTTAATACAGATGTAAAAGTAAATTCTATTCTTGATACAAGAGATAGATAGAAGTTGAGAAACATCTACGTAATTTTGTACTCAAAAAGTATTTTTCTCCATTTGTTTGTTTCTCTTTTGTTGTCTGTGCGTGTGTGTGTGTGTTTATTGATAAAGAATTCAAAGTGCTGTCAGTTGAGACAGAATGAAGGAGAAAACTCCTTTCACTCATGTTTAAACAACTTGGTAAAGATTGTGATATCCAGAGTTATTTATTTTATTGACGGGAAGTAAATGAAGTATTTATATCATTGTGTTTATAAAGCACAACAGATGTTCCCCCCCCCCCCACAACATGAGTATATCAAAAAGTTATTAAACCAGAAAGTAATTGAAAATAGATGCACATTTTTTCATCAAGGTAGATTGTGAATTCAAGCATAAATGTTGTTTGGATATACTGAGACTCAATTTTTCATAAAGTAGGAAAAAATTATGACTATTTTAGAGCAAAACCTGTATTTCAGCATTTTGGCTTCTCTTTGAAAAAAGCAGCTGTCTACCTTTATATTCCTACACAAAATATAAACTCAAGAAATATAGCTGTTACAGCTGCAACTGTTGTGTCTTTATTCATTTTTACAGTGAATGGCAAAAGGAGAAACTACAATAGACTTTCATAGACACCTCTAAAATGCTCTCAATATCTGCTATATTTTTGTAATATAAATATCATGAATTGATGTGTAATTCTCTCCCTGTACATACATCACTGTATACTATTCGCTAGCTGTTGTGATAAAGTTGTGTGTTCATCTACGTTATTGGTGTTGATATTATATGGATGTATTTCACTATTTCAAACCTGAACTGCATGGGAAATTGGCAACACAAAGTAACAAATGTTATAAGTGTTTGTTTACTGGCTTGTCACCCCCCCCCCCCACCTTTTGTGAAGATGGGCTATTAATGCAGCCAGCCCCAAACATCAGAATGTGATTTAACTTCAGTGTAGTTCACTGAACTCTTCTTGACACAGCTTGAGTATGTACCTATGAAATGATTTGTAAAAGGCAGTATGGATCAAGTTAGTGTTCAATTTGTTTGTGGTTGATTCTATACAGCCATTCTTAAGGAAGCACTCCATATATACAGTAGAAGTAAAGGCAAATCCATGTTGCATCATCTAGTTCATTTGCCGGTAAAAATGCACCACCGTGTCATTGCGATGTTTCATTATGTGTAAAGGTTATTTACCCCCCCCCCCCCCCTTGAAATCAAAAAAGTGTTTGCATAAAACACAAAGTATGCTGTCTGTTGTGAAGATATCAAGTTAAAATGCAACACTGCTGGGGGAAAATCATGGAACTTTGGTATGGTAAAATGTCCGTTGGCACACCTCATAAATATAATACTTATACTCATCAATGATGATGTGTTGTTGCAAATACAAACACACATGTATCACATTGTATGGATGGACAGGTATATGTAAGGCATTATCAATTATGTTATCTTGATCTTTTCATAATGTGAGTTTACTTCATATAGGGACTCACTCAACTATTGCATTGTTCCTTTTGAATGGAAGGTTTACTTTGGAACGAAATTGTATTGCTTACGAAGAATTTCAAACAAATTTTGTATTGGTTGAAATGGATTGCCCATTATTACATCACAAAATGAAGGAGGAGGAATGAGGGCCTAAGGTGTAGTAGGATAGGAGGAGGAGGAGAAGTTGTGTACTTTATTCAGAATTGTACATAAGTATATGAATGGGAATTCGGGCAGATTTTTGTTCCGCTGTGTTTGTGTAAGTGTGTTTTGTTTGCTGAATATATTTTCAAAGTCTTTTTACATGATTCAGACAATATACAAGCAAGAATGTATAAGAAGAAAAAATGCTTTCATTATTACTTTGGCAGGTTGCTAGCTCATGTAAATTGCAATTAATTTGCTTGAAAATATATACATGTACATTGAATTCATTTTCCAAAAGTTTTTAAAAGTTTTTTTTTTTTTTCATTTATTTAAAAAAAAAAATTTAAATAATTCTTTTATTTGAATAGATAAACAATAACGGGATGCTTGGGAAAGATTAAAAGCAGAAATACAGAATGGAAGCTTATATGCTGTATGGTTTAATCAAATTTTAAATTTATTAGACCTTAAAATGGAAGATGTAGTGGTAATTGGCATTGTTGTATAGACTATACGGTGATGGGCTTTTAAAGACGATATGTACATGTATGTAGGATTATGTGTATGATATATGGTGTACGTTATGATATCGATATTGGCACGATTGGCTTGCTGTACAGTGGTAAATAGTAGCATCTTATCCGCTTGACAAGTTCTGTCAAATTCTATTGGCAAGAGATTTGTTTCATTGTTTAGGCATGGCATCAAAATTATAATTGGCACCCCCCCCCCCCCCCCCCTTGAATGCAAGGGCTTGCCCTAATCGCACAGTTTACCTGCCTGCAGCCAACATATATATAGACCACTATAAAAGGATGACCATGTCTTATTTTATTACAGTATGCTGGTAACCCATTGCCTGCGGGAACCAGATAGTTCCTCTATTAACCCTATGGGAATCAGAGAATTCGGGATTCAATGGGTTTACTGCTACTACTAAATGTTAGAGCAGAATGGCTGTTGGGGTAATGCTCAGCATTTCGTCTGTTGAGAGCCATAAGGTCATTAACTCTGTGTTGTTGAGTGCCGTGATGTACTTAATACACCATCAGACAATCTGGACTTGAAAACAGAAAATGTATTTTGTTGACATAGTTAAGGTTTACCAACCCCTTTATGCCCTTCTGGTTCTCAGCTGATGATTTAGCCTGCAGGTGGGTCATGAGAAAAAGGTATTATCTGACTGCTGGTTGCAGTGGAAATGGTATTGATTATTTTTATGCCATGCCTTTTTATAAAAATAGGAGGTATTTACACCAATATTAGAATTTGTCCCTTTATTTGTTCAACACCAAAGTGTATAAATCTTAATGGCTCCTATATCTTGCTGTACATGCAGCTATACATGTAAAAAAAAGTATGTTTGAATATTATGTGGTGTTCAAATGATGTATGCCCAATTTAACTTTTGTATTTGCCTTTGGCTATGTCTGAATTACCTTGGAGTAATTTGGTGTAATGGTCTTGCCAAGTACTATAAGGGGGTTATGTGTATTCCTTCAATGTAATTGCTGTACTGGTGACTATCCCAACTATATACAAAACCAAGAATATTTGAAAAGTAATGGATGTCCTGTTTGCATTATTTGTACGAAAGAATAACCATAGTAAGGTACTTTATGCTGCTTATGAAATATCTGAAATATATATATCTTAATGTTACTCTTGATTTACATCTCATATTATTAGTTTTAAAAAGGGGGAGAACAACTGTTACAACTCAAATTGAAATCATTCTCCAGATAATAGAAAGACTGGATGAAGAAGACTTCATTAATAACTATTTCTGCGTTGTTTTCATTTCATTCTTGAATTCTTGTTTCAAATATTACTTGCTCCATTAGTTCTACCTGTTTTGAATATCAATGAGCTAATGATAATTATACCAAAAGTAACTGTCATTGGGCTTATTGCATAAGACAATTATGTAATGAAATTGAACCTGGCAAGTAATTGTGAAGATACATTATATATAATGGAGTTAAAAATGTCCTAAATATTGAGATGTATTTTAAAAAAATATATGTATTGCAGCTTTAATATAGCTTACTTTCTGAAATATCTTATTTATGTTTTTTTTAATCATTGTCATTTGAAATCATGGCAAAACAGACACAAAATTCACTCATGCTCAATTGCTATTAATGTTTTATGGAGTTGTTATCATTCAATGGCTTTAGTTACAGGGTTGTCATGTCGAGACTAGCATTATAGAGAGACAAGTCGTATCACTGTTTTTTTAACTTTGGTTCTCAAAAAATGTTTAGGATATTCATTACCAGTAATGGTGTTTTTTTTTATGATTACACTTGGCTATTCACTTTTGTTTCCTAGTCCCTTTCTACAATTTAATTTTGTAGCGCTATTGTCATAGGAATTACACAAAATTTGATGTATAGAAAGGAGTTTGCTTTTTTCATGTGTTATGTCCTTTGGTCATTTTATCTGTTGAAAAAAAAATATCTTGACAATTCCCTGTTTTATATCGGGGAGAATAGATGTCTTGAAATAATTTTTGAGGAAGGGGATTTTTTTTAAACCAAAATGTAGTGTTTCATTTTTACTTCAAACAATTCCTGTTTTGTAACAAAATATAAATTTCTGACATTCATCTTTGCTCATTTACTCATCAAATGTAATATATAAAGAGAGTTCTTCAACCAAAAATGTCATTGTGTAATTGATTGATTTATAACTTCTTATGCTAATTTGAGCAATGGTATTACTGTGATTCATTGCAACCAATTAAAGATATAGTTCTTATCTTTGTGATTCAGCTTTAAATGAAGTTTATCAGGATTTTAATTAATAATCAGAATTGTATTAAACCAGACTATAAAATCTGTCTATTTACAAATCAATGTGATGTGATAAGGCAGTTCACATGAGTATTCAAATTTAATGAGTATGCCTCTAATACAATGGAAGACCCTTTTGAAAAGGTTATCTGGATTGCCTGACATAGCAAAAATGTATGCAACCTGCATTCCAGCTATTGGCATATAACAACATGTAACAGGTGAATACAATAGTTTGTCACTGGGATCTTGGGGTACAGAAGCATACATAAATTTGAATACATATATGAATGATCTATTCCTCATGTCCTAAATATGGAAGTGACTTTAGAGGAGATTGTACTTGTAATGATTTTAAGTAAATAATGTCCTCTCTGGATTCAATTTGTATGCCTGATCAATGTTTCACCACCCACACCTAATAAAAAGGTTTTGTTGTGATCTGTCCTCACGTAGTTTGAATGCTGTTGAAGTCTTTTTTTTAATATTTATTTTTACCTTGTTTTAAAAATACTTAGGATAAAAAAA
Organism: Heliocidaris tuberculata; assembly: GCA_025618425.1. NCBI lineage: Eukaryota > Metazoa > Echinodermata > Echinoidea > Camarodonta > Echinometridae > Heliocidaris > Heliocidaris tuberculata. The sequence goes on along the minus strand of CM046834.1, from coordinate 35,307,314 downwards.
AATGAATAGAGAGGAAAGAGAGAAGGTGTCATAACAATAAGAGGGCATGTGGCCACTAATGTATTCAAATTTTATGCATACTTGCCCAACATAAGACAGTGTGTGAGAGGGGAGAGAGAGAGAGAAATAAGAGACTGTATACGATTTTACTAATATATTCAAATTTTATGCATAGTTGCCTGACAAAGTGTGAGGGGGAGAGAAGAGAGAGAGAGAGAGAGAGAGAGAGAGAGAGAGAGAGAGAGCCAGACTGAGCCCAGGGTTGAGGAAAACAGTGTGTGTCATAAAAATAAGAGGGCATGGCCATGTAGACCACTAATATATTCAAATTTATGCATACTTGAACAAAGTTACTCTTGACACAAAAGCCTGCCAGATGTATTCAAATTGTATGCATAGTAAGATAGTGTGTGAGAGTGGAGAGAGAGAGAGAGAGAGAGAGAGAGAGAGAGAGAGAGAGAGAGAGAGAGAGCCAGACCTCACCACAAGTAGAGAAGAGAGTCATAGAATAAGAGTTCATGGCCATGTAGACCACTAAATGTATTTAAATTTATACATACTTGCCAGATGTATTCAAATTTTGTGCATAGTTGCCTGACTTTACAAGATAGTGTGTGAGAGGGGAAAGAGAGAGAGCGAGAGAGAGAGAGAGCCAGACCTCCCCAAGGATTGAGGAAGAGAGTCATAGAACAAGGGGGCATGGCCATGTAGACTACTAATGTATTCAAATTCATGCATCTTGACACAAAAGCCTGCCAGATGTATTCAAATGTTATGCATAGTTGCCTGACATAACAAGATAGTGTGAGAGAGAGAGAGAGAGAGAGAGAGAGAGAGAGAGAGAGAGAGAGAGAGAGAGAGAGAGAGAGAGAGAGAGAGCCAGTCCTCACCAAGGGTTGAGGAAGAGAGAGAGTCATACCAGGGAGATGGGAGTTTTTAAAACTCCCATCTCTCTGGTCATAGAATAAGAGGGCATGACCATGCAGACCACTAATGTATTCAAATATATGCGTACTTGTTGAACAAAGTTACTCTTGACACAAAAGCCTGCCAGATGTATTCAAATTTTATGCAGTTTCCTGACATAGTGAGAGAGAGGGAGAGAGCTACAGCTACAGCTGGAAGAGGGTTGAGGATGGAGAGAGAGAGAGAGCGTCATAGAATAGCTTGCCAGATTTATTCAAATTTTATGCACACTTGCCTGGCTTGAATGAACTTATTCAAATGTATCGATACTGCTCCCAAGAAATTCTTTTAAATGTTCATCATTGCATTAAGCAAAGGAATTGCAAAGAGAAGAGGTACGTGAAGCAGGAAAGGGAACCAAGGGCAAAAAAATATAGAGATGAAATAATTCCTTAACCCCCCAATTTTTTTTTTAATGCACAATTATCACAAAAAATAAAACCACCAGTTTCTATTCTGCTTGCTATGTTATCGGCATTTATTCAACAAATCATACGGAACTCCTACTGTAAATGTTGACTGCACTCTAGAATAGACCTGTTCACAAAGTTATTCAAATTTCTTTCCTGGGGACCTAGTAACGAGGTATTCCATTAACCTGTTATTAATGAATGAAGTACAATACTCGGAATCGAGTTTGCATACATTACTTGTTGTTATGTCTGACAAGCCTCTGACAACCTTTCAAGTTGTCAAGAACAACCTTTGTTTTAAAAGTATGCATAAAATTTGAATATATTTGGGAACAGGTCTATTACAAATGAATTCAAATTTGTAAATTTCTTTCTTCTATTTCAAAACTAACAATGGGTTCACAAGCAGTACTGTAAAACACACAACCATCCCAATATATAGTCACACTATTCCACTTCATACCCTTCATTTTAATATTGAATTACCCAATCATCAATCTGTTTCAGTATTGAATTACCTTCCTATTCAATGACAGCTGGACGAGTTAAACATGCAGTACATGACAAGTATTTATCTTGACATACACTGGACGAACTGTCGTCAATTTAAAGAGAAGGTTCAGTTCTAGTAAAAGTGAAAAGTATTTTGTGAGCTTTGTCATTCTTTTTATGTCAGATTGAAAACATCATAATAAAAATGTCATCAGAAAAATATTGCTTTTCAAATTCATCAATCAAGGGAAAATGTGACCCCCCAGTCTGTCCAAAAACAGTTGTTTGGGCAAAGTTCATGAAAATTGGAAAAGCACCCATTTTTGACGAAAACTGCAAGGGGTCAGCATTTTTGGCATAAAAATTGACCATTTTAAAAAGGACCTTGGTCTTTTCCTTTACTGACTGTAAAAACCCCCTATTGAAATGCTATCCTGTAATAGCTGTATCTGCTTTGCCAGCTGATGGCTTTTTCTTTCTCTTAACCCAGCAACATCATTTCCAAATGTGATAAATACTGAACTTGTAGAACAAGTTTGGACTTCTCATTCATCCACATCTTTCCACAATTAAAACCTTGCTGCATCTACAACAAGAATTCACAATTTTTACATGCAATTATTATAATGCCCTCATTGACATGTACTTAGAATTGTTAAAATCTCTTTGCTAACTTTCCATATGGGGAATAATCATTTGTTCAATTGTTTATGTCAATCTATCAAGTATTTTTATTTCTACAATTACATTTTGATGGAAGATAAAATACAAACTGGGAGAATACAACACTCCAAATAATTATATTGATTGATCTCATTATCAATGCATCATGATGGTCAATAAAAATCTTAACATGATATTTGACAAAACAATTAGACATCTTTGTTGGCAAAATACTTCAAAAATATCAAAATAAAACAAGTGACAAGCTACTACATAGATAAATGTATTCATTGCAATAGACACCACCTACACTCCAGTGATTGAGAAGGTACAATGTCAGTGGAAGAGTTCTATTAGTAAAACAGTACAATAAGATGTTAACAAATGAGAAGTCAAACTTCATTTCTTACATCTTGGATGGAAGAAAAACCCTTCATTCAAGAAGAAAGAAAAGTAGTGAAGATAATTTGTTTGTTCACTCTGTGTTTTTTTAAAGTAAAAAAATATTACATATTGTCTGGAAATTCTGATACTGCATTCTAACTCTCAATGATAACTGCTGATTACAAAATATTTGTTTAATGTCATAACAAAAAAGAATATAGATGTATATCTTAAAAGATATAAGTTGAGATATCTAAAAGACAATTCTACAATGTGTGGAATTGAAATAAATTTTGTTATAATGGATTATTAATAAAAATTAAATATCTATATCAATGAAAGTTTTAGCATTAAAAAAATTAATGCACAGAAAAAAGTTGAAAATTTCATGTAAATACGCTTTTTCTACAAATATCAGCCATGATATTGAAAAACAAGAATTCAAGAAACAAGAATTATCTCAGATAATTAAAATTCTATCATCCTAAATTCTCTGCAGTTGATATACAAATACAATTACATTTAATATAGAACATTTGATACAGAACAAAATATAATCATTTCACATTGCTCTACAGTTCTTAAACTTTTGATCTTGATACAATGATTTTTTTTTCTTTTGGATATATTTAGAAGCTGAAATAATTTTGCATAATTCAACTAAATTTCAAGGTACTCATTTTATAAGGGATACTTTATCAGCAAAGTGTCATGATATACTTTATTTTCACATCCACATGACATTACAATCTCCACATTAAATGCGCATCATTTCTCCTATTAGATGCACCAGTATAAGACATATACACTTATCACATAAAAAAAGGAAAGCATAATCTAATACAAAATGAAAAATCTAGAATGCAAAATGCTTGAAACATAAAGACAAAATATAAATGATTATGTTAGACATCATCTTTCAAATATAACACATAAAAGGATTACAATACATGTATCTTTCTCATTCTTCTCAAACCTATGTACGTATATTCTTCATTTGTGCAGCTATGATAAGCTATCATGAATAAAAATCAAGGACAATCATTGTGAAATAGACAAGCAAGTTCAGTGCATCATACGATTATGTGAAAAGATTTCTTTGTAGCAAAACATAACTGGAAGCACATATCAATGTGCTGTTTTAGCACATCTTTCTAGCAAAATAGAAAAAATTCTAAGCACTACTTATTGTCTATTTATAGTCTATAAAATGTTTGCAGTAAAATGATAAACTACAAAATTTTCCTACTAGGAAACAAAATAAAAAGCCCTATGATGTTATGCAAAAAAAAAGCTACATGTAGAATGTTGATTGTATCTTCTAATGGACATTGTTTTATTGCTTTGATTCAATTATAACAGTCTTCATTTATCACCCCCATCTGCATCTAGAATGTATGTCTGTGAGCTAGGATTAGATGTGTATTAATAAGATCTGAGGACTTCTGAGGACTAATCTTCAAAGTCACCATCCGGAGAACACAACTCAGCTACAAATCCAGGTTGGCTTATAGGAAGACTGGAGAGCAGATTACTACAATAACAACTCACATCATCCTTACATTACACAAAGAGTTCTCCTTGGTTCTTAAACTAGGTCTTTAAACAGATCACGGTATTGGGTCATGAGAGCTCTTTTACAATAAATAAAATCCGACTTTGTGAGAAGTACTGAATCAATATCTGATAAAGACAGAAAGCCTATCAGCTGAGAGTCAATGTAGAGGGTTGGGATGTTTTAGCCCGTAATTAAAACTATATGATTATTTCTTCAGTGTATGGTTCTAATCATTTTCTGGTATAAGCAAGGTCTCTTCATTAACATAGCTTCAAGTACCATCTAATAGCACTAAGCATGCACAGCATAAAAAGTCCTACATAAATGTAAAAGGATCAATACATTCATTACACATGCTACAAATACAGTCAACTTTGGCACTACCAAGTCCATGGTATATCATCCCAAACAAAACATCAACAAATTAAGTATACCTGATTGTATGACATGAATAACCCTACTCACATCTTGGATCAGATAAAATATCCAGTAAATTGCTGATTCATTTTCACCTTCCATTATACTTGGTAACATGTAGGACACAACATGGACAAATACTTTGGAGTTGCACACTAGTAACTGATAACCTAGCTCAGAGCAAACATTCTCACAACAACAATCCCAACATTCAAAAATAACTTCATCCCTACATCGCATTTCAGAACACCTGGGGTCAAACTATCATACAGAGTAGGTAAAAGAAACAAAATCCTCATGTTGTGTAACTATTACACAGAAACTTCATGTACATTGTATAATGTCCAATATATGTGCATAATGACTGATGGGTTTTTACCCATCCTCATAGAGAAGTTGTCACTGTACACCACATCACACTCTCATGCCACTAGTATGGGTAACAAGGTTCAAAGATATACCATTTCTTTCTCAGTGTGATTATTATTATTTCAAATATTGTTAACAATAGATAGAGAATCGTTACTGGCTATTCAATCATGCATGAAAGAGCTATACTTCATATCCTCTTCCTCTTAAATCTATATTTAACATAGCTCAATAAGGTAAGAAAAATATGCAACTTCTTTGCATACTCATACGATATCATATACTAAACATATCTTAAACAAATATTTTTCATTCTAATTTCAGATCAATTTTTTTTTCTTCAAAACTATATTTTTAATCATATATGTTTTAACATCAAGATATCACTGATGTGTGTGTATAATCTTGCTTTCTTCTCATAGAGTTGTATCTATAATGTATCAAAATTCAAATGTTTACGTGTTCTAATCTTTCTCTGTCCATACATTATACATTTTGGTCACTATTTACAGAACTAAAGCAGATCAAAGTTATTGGGTATCAGACTAGAAAATTGTGCGATTTCTGTAACAGACATTATCCCTTTACCTATAAAATTTAGTACTTCCCACAAAAGCATCAGAAACAATTCCACTAGCAAGTATGTGCAGTGCTGCATCCAAGTTATTCACATATTTGAGTTAGTCATTCTGAATTTTAACCTTCTTTTAACAGACTGAAGAGATATTAATTTTCCTATTAATATCATGTTACTAATACCGCTATATACTATCAATGTTAGATATCTCAAGAGACACATATATCTAGCTTTGGATTTGTTGTTGATTATAGATACAGACACCGATGGGTTTGGCAGTTATTATTCACCTGACAATGAATATAGATATATATTTCTTGCATGGTTGAGAGCAGGATATCAGGATTATATCCAGCAATGATCGAATCTGCACACATAGAAAGTGGCAATGTGCACACAATTCATTATTTTTTTGTTCTCACTGATCAATATGAATGCAATAAAAAGGTGCTAGCAAGGTATCAACTACACTCTTAACATTCAGGCAATTTCCATACTGCGTTTGATTCCATTCTATACATACTATCAAGATAGGCTACCTAGCTTAGAAACCCTGCTGGTTGTTACTTTCGGTTGGCTGGGTCCTCGTGTGGGTCTGGAAGCTTGACTGGATTGGGCTGCACATCCCAAATCTCCCGAGCGTACTCAGTGATGGTGCGGTCGCTGGAGAACTTACCGGAAGCTGCGATGTTGTGGATGCACTTCATTGTCCACTCCCTGGGTTTCTGAAATGCAAACAGAATGAAATACTTTAAAGCTTATGTACAGTTTTGGTAGCAAAAATTAAATTTGAAAGAAAAGTGTTAAACATAGTCTCATGTTGTTTTCCATGTATCAAAAGATGTTTGTACGAGATAATTCGGTATTCCATCAATGAATTCTGGTGAATTTTGCTGTAAATATATGTAAGGAACGCTAGATCATGGCATTGTACTGCCCTACGCTAGGACCTTTCCACCCGCACAACAATCTTGAGGCTTTGCACAGAGATAGCATGTGCGTTACTGTGTGTAGGTTTTGAACGTGTGTATGCTGTATAGTGCATGCTGAAGTTGTTGGGAGTTTATACCCCTGACCCAGCACCTAAATTATTTTTGCCTCTTGTTTGTTTAATATGCCACTTTAGGACATGAAATCTTCACAGCATCTTTGTATTGCTAGTATCTTGCTATTTATCAACAAAAATCCAATAATCTGACCAAATTTTTTTGAGGGCTTACCAAAAATAAACATTATCTTTAACCCTCTCTTCCTATTACAATAATTGAAAGATCGAAGTATACAATAGACATTCTCATAGATTTATCAAGTACTTTAAATCATAACATCATATTATCATCACTGTGCTTTCACAGTGTAGCACAGAATCAGTTTGCTCATTAGTTGAATAAATGTCCAGTGTAGAAATTGTGAATTATCAAGGAAAAAATTATATAATACTTCAGTCAGAGTTCCACAGGCCTCACTGTTACATGTAGGTCCTTTTCTGTATATCTTAGAATTAAAATGTAGTACTATATAATTAGACAAAGTATTTTTGCTCAAGAAACAGAAAAAAGTAGATGCATTGCAAAGCTTATTCCAATCAAAGACGTATCATATCTAATTTCACAACAAAACAAATAACTGTAACTCGGAATTAGACTCTAGAAATTCTGTTGATGATAACTGTTGGTAAACTTAGACACACAGAAGGGGTTAATACTTACTGTGAAGAGCTCACTGACACGGCTCTGAGCTGCTATGTAGGACTCAAAGTCTGCTAGCAGCATGTACCTGATAGAAATAAAACAGGAAGTAGTACTCACATTACGTACCAAACCAATCTATTTCTATTATTACTGGCACTGGGACTACAATAAGAATTCATAGACAGAATGTAAAAATAGAATATTGTAGGAATTTGAATGGGATTCGCTACAAAGTTGAATAGTGCAGAATAAGCTTGAATGATTGGAGATATATTAGATTAATCATTGTTTTTTGTTTTTTTTTCAAATCAAGGATGGTACCTATATCTTTGACCTAAAAAATGTGTTTATCATCCAATACTCAAAGCTCTGGCATACACTTTAGAAAATTAGGATATGTTTTTTAACATGAGAGACACTTCATCTTATCATACTTATTAAATATAAGCTCTTTCCAACTGATGTTAGATGTGTAGATTAGGTCATTTTATAGTATTCTCTAATGGGGAAGAATTCATGAAGTAAGTGGAGATGTCTTGGTATGTCTTTACATAAAAGAGTAACATCTTACGTGTCATGATGTAGAAGTGAGTTGACGATATCGTTGAAAGCACCAGGTTCATTTGGTGTGAAGAATCCTCCCTGGATCTGATCAATAGCTTGCTTCAGCTCAGCATTCTTCTCATAGAATTCACGAGGGTTGTATCTAGGAAAAAAAATAATAATAATTATAATTTTTTTTTTTTTTTTAAAGTAGAGATGAAGGTATCCCTGAGGAAGCAAAAACCATACAGTCAACAACACATCCCAAGTGTGTAACATGAATATGAAAAATGTATGAGATAGATAGGGGAACACTTCATATGCATTACAAATGTTTAGTGCTTTATAGCAGGGGGTTCTTAATAAATTTTTTTTAAAGTACATACAACATGCTACATGTACAACTCCTTTCATATGACAAAAATAATTCATGTATAAGGTGTCTGATCACCTTCATATATCTAAAATTAAAGTTGAAGATGTCATTCTCTGAGGCTTGGTGCCAATATAAATATTACAAAAAAATTCACAATACTTGAGGCAGTTCTACTGGAGTGTATATACTCCCATTTTAGACTGTAAACAAGTTATGTACATTTGTACGACTCTGCGCATTCATGAATATGTCAAATGAAGGGTTTTAAGAAGGAACCTTGAGCTACTCACCCGTGTTTTCTTTGTTGCACTTCTTCCACCGTCATACCAAAGATGAAGATGTTTTCATCTCCCATCTCCTCTCTCATCTCAACATTGGCTCCATCCAGTGTGCCGATGGTCAGACCTCCGTTTAACTACATGTATACAATGACAAAATAAAACAATACCTTTATTTAATCATACTACAACAAAAGAGAGTTAGAGCTCCATTTACTCACATATGCAACAAAAAGAGAAACAAACAGAGAAACATGAAGAGAGCCAATTCTTCTTTGAATAGCCAAAAGAAAATATGTAGCACTCCGGTACTTTAACTAAAATGGATGGAGACTTCTATCAAATTAACCACACCATAAAATAAGGAACTGTACTACAAAATAACAGATGGTCAGACCTGGTTATCTTTTAATGCTATGAATACTGCATTACGTTTGTGGGGGTAATACAGACCCATAGGGATGGGTGTCATAGGGAAGGGAAAAAAAACAACAAACAAACATGTTGTGTAACATGTAGGCTTAGGGAAATCTTTCTTGCCCCTTCTCACAAGTCCAGAGGTCCTTCAAAATATGGATACATATAACAACATCCAAATTACAGAAGTTACATGTTTAGTAAAAACACATCACTCACAAAAAGCCTGTTGAAGTTTCTTGGTCTAAATATAAAATCTTTACTTACCATGAACTTCATATTGCCTGTGCCCGAAGCCTCTGTGCCAGCAAGTGAGATCTGTTCAGACAGATCACAGGCTGGGATCACTGGATCAAGGAGAATGATATCAAGTACAGTTTTTAAAAGTCCTGTCTGTTGATGTTCATACCAGGTAGATGACTATCATCATCATCATCATCATCATCATCATTACAATGTTCTTAATTTCAACAGAGTACAATCTCATGATAAATGTTACCAATATGTGTCAAAAGGATAATTTCATACTGCACAAGTCATATTCTCTATTGCTCTTCTTTTTTAAATCTACATACAGAACAACAACAACAATACCACTACCTATCCCTAGATTACAATCATTTTTTTATGTTTCAGAAGTCCATGTACATGCAAAACTAGATCAATATTCATGTATTTTCAACTCTTCTTATATTATAAGCATACCAGCTAGAGTGTTGCTCCTGCCTTTGATCTCCAACAATTTCAGCTCAATGGTTGATATGTTCAATATGAGTCAAAAAGGCAATCTAGAAACAACAGTTACGTAGACTCAATTTCCAACCTTGGGCACTCTTGTTTCGCTTACCTTTCTCAGCAAGAGAAACCCTGTAGTTCTCCAAGAAGATGACCTTGAGTTTGTCACCAACGATGGGGTCACTGTTGACCACCCTAGCAATACTGTTGATGAGATAGATGATCTGCTTGGCCATGTGGTAACCTGGTGCCGCCTTACCGCCAATCATCACCGTACGAGGAACCACCGAAGCACTAGGATCTTTCTTGATCCCTTATGAGAAAAGAAATCATTTATTTTATATTAAAGGGCAATCCAACCTTGGTAATGAGATGATTTGTGTGAAAGCAAAAAAATAAGAAAAACAGGATGGTGAAAGTTTGAAAGAAATTGGACAAGGACTAAGAAAGTTATGGATGTTTGAAAAATGAGATCACTACATCTATGCGAATCTCAAATTGGCAATTTGGTGAGTCAATTGTGACATTTTTGTGGACAACTCTCCCATTCGTCGTACACAAAAATATCATTAATTTGCGGTTTTCTTCGAGGCGCTTTTACCCTCAGGGCAGTAATCAAAATATATTGGAGATAGCATGATGTTATAGGTCCTCATAAACGAAAAGATCCTACTGAGTAGTACATTTTGAAAAAAATGACATTTTAGTCATTTTGTGTGTTGGAGCAAATGGGGGAGTTGTCCACAGCTACATCACAGTGACATTACCTATTCGGCCAATTTAAAATTTCCATATGCATAGTGATTACAACTTTCAAAAATTAATAACTTTCTTATTGCTTGTCCGATTTCGTTCAAACTTTCACCAACCTTCTTCTCTGATTTTTCCTCTTTCCTTCAAAGCAACTGGCTATTAAGGATGGATTTCCCTTTAAACAAAATACTAAAAACAATTTCACAAGACATTGCTAAAAATCAAAAGCAATGGGCAGGTACCTGAAAAAAGCATATAGAGACAAAATTTTAACCAATAGATGTCCCACATTTGTAATGCAGGTTATATGTCCATGCCAGGGGCATGAAGTCTTTGGTATTAAAACAAGGGGCATTTATGCCATTTTTAGCCTCCTATGAAATATGTATGAATATTAGAGTAATGAAAGACTCACTGTTGTAGAGACAGATGATATGAAGAGCATTGAGAAGCTGACGCTTGTACTCATGGATCCTCTTCACCTGGATGTCAAACATGGAGTTGACGTTGATGTGGATTCCGCTCTGTTTCTCCAGGTACTGAGCCAGTTTCATCTTATTCTCCTACAAACAAACATAAAATGATGATGAAATATATAGAATTGATGTTGACTGATATTCTATTCTGCTATCACGGTACGGAGCTAGCTTAATCACATTCTGCTATAACCATAATGAACGGTTCAAGACACCCAAATTGTAGTACTTCTCACTTACTATAGACCAGAGTGCAGTTTGGTTTAAGCCATAGTTAGGACCCAAACTTTACTGGGCAAATCCCAAGCTGTGGAAAAGTAATACAACTCATGTAAATGTCAATATGGGTGTCTGAGGATAACATGGAATAAACCATAAAGTTTGGATCACCAGAATGATGGTTGATGTGTTGAAATTTGTACATTTTTACATTCAATGGCAATATGATCAAAGTAGAAATATAATCAGACAATGGGTTATATATTCATTGTACCTTCCCTTTTAACATATTCAAGCATTCCATATCTACGTTAGATCTTCCGAAAATCATATTACCAAAAGGACCACAAAATGGGGAAAGTTCACGGATCACTCCAACAAATGTTATTTGTATTGTTATGTACCATAGTGGTTGCATTGAGTCACCAACCCTTCCTATACTTGCCTTGTGAGAATATTAGGCATAATTCTACCCTGCCTATATGTATATCTTATTATCAAAACCACTGTAACATTGCACAGATCTTTCTCTTGTACATGTCACATCATTAATTCCTTTTAAAAGTATTCATCTGCTTTAAAATTTCAAAGTAATCCCTTATCTTTCTTACTCCATCTCCTATTCTCCCTAAATCCTTACATTTTATCATCACTTTTCCTTCATTTCTTTATATTGTAAATGGGGATTTGTACCCACCTGTTTGACTGTTTGAACAGACATGATGAAAGCTCTATCATTGACATGTTGGTCTAGCTTCCTCAGCTGGAACAGGTCTGTAGTCCACTCCTCACCAATTTTCTGTCAAAAAGATCACAAACCATTTTATTTTTTGTATGACGAAAAAAGCTTTTGTTTTATTTTCAAAGTCAAATTTGATTTTGCTCTGTTGTAAAATGTATGTCTTCATCTTCAGTTACATATTATTTGTCAAACGATGAGTATACATAATTGATTGGTAGTCTTGAGTGCATACCTTTCAAAAAGTGGAAAAGAAATGATCATAAACTAGTTGAAAAAAAGTATTACAGGGAACCATTCTATAAAGACTTTTATCATTCTAATCATTTATGACTGGAATTAACATTATTCCTTCAGGACAGACATTCAGACCCAAGTTTCTTGATGGGACACCACAGAACTGTCAGGGAACACTGGTAGACTGAGTAGGGGGTGAGGACTCTGTGAGGAGGGTAAGTTTTCTCAAATTTCCATCAATATTTTCATCAGTGTTTCATAAGGAGTCATGGGTAATAGATTTAAGACCATAGATTTCCAACAGGTGACCTTATTAAATTTGTCTGGTGGTCTAAAAGGGATAGAGAACAAATGAAGACTCACATCAGCAATAGCATCAGAGAGACCAGGGTTGCATAGAAGCAGCCAGCGACGAGGGGTGATCCCATTGGTCTTGTTCTGGAACTTCTCAGGGTGCATCTCATAGAAGTCACGGAACCTGTCAACATCATACCACAAACAAAGAGAAGAATGAGGAGATTAAAGAGGGTGATCTTCATTTGCTCCTGCGACATTCATTCCAGGCTTTATTTGCGAATGGGTGTTAGGTTACGTTTAGGATTTAGGGTTAGGGTTGGGTTAGTGTAGCATCCAGAGTTGAAGTTGAAAATTCAGTTAGTGTAGGTAATTCACAAAAAAGCGGTAAGTAATACAAACAAGGCATTCCATGAAATGTCAGCACCATGTCCAGGCTACGTACATTGTCCACCTGCAACATTGTCCCACTTGTACACATCAGTGTTGGCAATTTTCATCAAGTTTTTGCTATTTTTGTTTGCATTTGTCTGGTCTAAACTTGACGTCAAGATATGATTATTAGGTGATAGCAACACACAATGATTGTTTACATTGAACACTACGGGTACCCAAAATCGGCTTCAACCCATGACAGAATCTATGAGAAACAGATATTTCAAAGTTCATCTCTTCTCAATCCATATTATGGCTACTTACACGCTAGTTTTGATGAGACTAGAGTGGATAGCTGCTACACCATTCACAGCGTGCGAACCTACAATGGACAGATGAGCCATGTTGATACGCTTATGATCGCCCTCCTCCACGATAGACATACGCCGCATGCGGTCAAAGTCACCAGGATAACGCTTGCTGACTTCCTGAACACGGATATATATATATAAAGGAAAGTTGGTTTATTAAGACTAATGGCACAGCTTCAGAGATATGAAAGATATTTCTCACTTTACACTTGAGAATGAATACAATATCAAAAATTAAGCAACTATGACTTCAATATCCTTAATACAGTCAATCTGCTTTAGCGACCACCTGTACAGAAAGGCCATTTGTCTATAAAGACCACAATTTTCGTTTCCCTTGAAAAATGTTTCTCATTGAAACATGTATTCAAGGAACCTGTACATAAAGACTACCTGCTCATAAAGACTGCTTTTCTTGTCTCCCTTAAGTGGGCTTTATAGACAGGTTTCACTGTATAAAATAAAATTAGTGGAGGATAGTTGATTTTCAGGGACCTCTCAAAGAAAATCAGGAGGGTTGGTATCCCTGACCTGTCAATCTGTATCTCAAATATGCACAGCAGAAGGGCATTAGCAGACTCGACACTAAAAGGCACATAGGACACATGAGCACCGAAATCTGGGACCCCCCAGAATTCAAAGTTTAACATAGAGCTCATGCATACATATCCTGAAAATTTCCATTTCAACCCCCAAGTAAAAAGTTATTGCTGAGGCGTGCTATAACATGCCTCTGCCACTACCCTACTGCTTGGCACACAACAAATTCTCTAGTGCTATTCATGCTGAATTGATAAATGTATCTTACCTCCATATGCCTCATGTTGATCTCATAAATGATCTCTAGATGACGAGGGAGGACGTACTCCAGGAGTCCTACTGGCCATCTCTCAAGGGCTTCGGGCAGGATGGTGTGGTTGGTGTAGGCAAAGGTACGCACAATGATGTCCCATGCCTGTCAACATATACAAAAGAAGTAACACTGCTATGATTATCTTTCCTTTAATGGGCAAAATCATTGCTATTTCATCTCATTTCTATTTCATCTCATTTCTATGGCCCATATTCTCAAAAGCGGCCTAAGTTACATGTAAGCCAGGCCTACATTAGGCCACTGATTTATGGAAGGCTGAATGCCAACTCCTGAGTTCCATATAAATAACTGTTATTATGAAACAAAATAAATTAAACAAAATTACCTTGGTCGAGAAATGAAAATAATATATGAATCTCAAAGTGACAAGTTTTTTTTTCCATTCAGTTGCAGAATTCTGGTAATTTGTTAAAGTCAAAATGTTGACAAATGGCACTAAATACTCTATGCACTTAGGAAGGGTTTAAACCTGCCCTAAAGTTGTTGCTGCTGCATGCATTTTGTTGTTGTCATTGTCATTATTATTGTAAAGTCAACTTGAAAGACACAATATAATTCATAAATATATAGAGGTGTTTGCTGAACCTAAGCTTCAGCTGTGAATACACTGTACATTTCATCAAACCCCTTCCCCAAGAAAAGTAGGATTATCAAGATGACCCAAGACTTACCTTATCCCAAACCATGTCTTCAACATCCACCAGGATCCTCATAAGTTCTGGGATGGCCATGGCTGGATGGGTGTCATTCAGCTGGATAGCAACCTACATCAATGGAATCAAAATCATTTAATTCTTTGCAAACTGACACATTCTTCTTTTATTTTCCACTAAACTTAATAGGTTCCTCATGTTTTCCTATTCTTTCACACGTGTACATGCTTGTCAATTTAAATGTATTTTTATGATAAAATAAAGAATGTTCACTGTAGTGAAATTCTAGTTGTCATTGAATGATTTAAAGTTCATAATCCTACTCCATAATAGAATCCTATTCATATACTATTTAAGTGTCTTCATTTAGTGTCAGCCAATTGTAAGCCAAAACAAAACAAACTACTTCTTTACGCATTTGATCCTATGGTATTTTCTCACATAAAAGATAACATAGAAATATTATGTAAATAGTTGATAGCTTACACATTGCTGTACCTTCCTAAAAATAGATGTTGGATAGAGAAGAAAACTCCAAACCAAATTCTATGAACATACCTTATCTGGAAAGGTATCAAAGGTAGTCCTGACAGGGTCCCTGCAGCCAAACCTGGAGGACTTGAAACGTCTGATGATGTCTTGAAGAGATGCTGTGACCATGAAGTACTCCTGCTTCAGACGTAGCTCCTTACCTTCACAGACCTGTTACAATGGCATTGAATAGACTAGTATGTGATGCATTTCAGTTTGTTTTTGAAATATCCTTCAACATCATTTACTTTTAAAAAATCAATAAGCTTTTCCAGCTAGCCCTAAATATTGACAAAGACTTGCCCAACATACCTAGGGGGATTCCATCTGTAAAGATGCAATAATAACAGGTAAATAAATACTAGTTGTCTTTATGAAAAAAATATTCATACATTCGAATACATTTGTCCTTTTGTCTGTCTGTTCAAGGGTTTATTTTCTATAATCATCATGTTTGCCATAATGAAGGCTGTTGAGAATTTTAAACTACATGTAACAGTACTTCATAATTGACATGAAAAACTAGCTGACAAAGAAATTTGACAAATGATGATACATTTACATAAATTAATCTTTATCATAAGTTCATTACAAAAATATAGAGTGCATTCAGTCATTTCGAAAAAATCATTACAAAACAGAATTTGCAGCAAGTTCTAAACTTAGGTTTTATGTATATTTATAAAAGTTTACAGATTTTTGTTTATATGCTATTCCTTCATGAATGGCAGTTTCATGAATGAGTCTGGAATCTGTGAATGAAAGACTTACATTGTCATTTGGGTAGAGGACACGAGTGATGTTTTCTGCTACATTCCTGTCCAGTACAGCCTGCACATAGTCACCATCATTGACTGCACAAGAAAATAAAAGATTAAAACTAACAATTACAGAGCAAAATACAAAAAAAAACGTCCATTCCAAAGGAAATTATTATGAAGCATAATTCACATTTTAAATGCTTTAATTGCCTCAAAATATTATATGAACAGGGTCTCTAAAACATATTTCAAGATCAAATATTCCCAACAAAATTCTGCTCTTCAATTTAAAATCATTCATTCCAGGTTGAAAGTACTGGTGCGGTTAATGAATTTGGATAAAATGCTAAAAACAAAATAAATAAAAATAAAAAGCACTAGATTTCAACAGAACAGATGCCATCATTCATTCTCATCATTCACTGAGGAGATATAATTAGAATAAGAAAAAAGGCACTTTGATGCCAGTATAATTTGAATTGACACTCTGTACTTACAGAAAGTGAGATCAAAGCTATTCTTGGACTTTGCAGACCACAGTCTCATGGTATTGACCGTGTTATTCTTGTAGCCAGGTGTAGGGCTGTCATATGGCATGGCAAACACAACCTGTATTGTAAAAGTGTGACATTTTGGTCATAAAGCAAAATTATTAGCATGATAAACTAAACACCTCCACTCCATCTTCATAAAGATATGAATCAGTTCAGGGGCAAAGACAGACTATTACTTTCAATACCAAAACAAATAGAAATATACATCCTAGAATGAGAAAATGTTTTTAACAAAGTATGAATGTCAATAAGCTATTTTACTAATATAGAATATTGAATTTCAATAACTTTTCTGGCCTTTCCACAACGATTTTTTGCTAAATTCTGTATGTTCTTAAAAATCGTAATTACATCTAGAGCATTTACAGCAAAGGAGTCATATGAATGGAGCAAACCATCTGCTAGTGACAGAGATAATATGTTCAGCTGGAAAAAAATCCATAACACAACACCAGGTAATATGCAGGATGTCAATCTATAACAAAGGTAAACTACCAAGACATATGCATTTTATACATGTCAATGGCCTCACCTTAGTGTCAACCCATTTCACCTTGCCATCTTTCTTCTCGGTACGTCCATAGAAGTTGACCGGTATGGTATACTCTGGTCTTGCCTTCTCCCATGGGTTGCCATATCTCAACCAGTCATCTGGCTCCTCAATCTACAATCAACAGGATAGACTCAAATTGTTATTATGCTCCTACTCCTGATATGCAGTGTAATAGTACTGCCAAAAGGTAGTAAGATTACTTTCTTTATTGGCCTTACTTTGAAGAGAAAGGAAATATCTTTGGCATCCCGGTATCATTTAGAGTCACTGGTTATAAGATAAAACATACCTATTTCTGAGAATATACATTAGGACAGTTTGATTTGACTTTTCAATTTAAAATGAAAAATCCTTTTCCGAAAGATATATGAAGGTTATGTGGTTCAGTCTATACCTTAACTTTTACTTAATTTTCTCTTCAAGTGCTTTTGAATCAATTTCTTTTTCTTCCTCAAAAATTTACATTAATTTAAAATACTTACAAGTGTATGAAAGTGATGTGATACAGATGAAAAAAATGGGGTAAGGAAAATTGTCAATGCCAGTGGCTGTACACTCACCTGGTGACCTTCTTTGATTTTTTGAGTGAAGATACCATAGTCATACCGTATACCATATCCATAGGCAGCTAAGCCTAACGTCGCCATGGAATCCAAGAAGCAGGCTACATAAACAAAGATATCATTAAGAGTTGTATATATACCGGCTCAATCTCTCTAGTTTATATATATTGTGTATGATGCTCTTGCAAGTATTATCTTTATTTCTTAGGTTTTTTAGGATCGTGCTGTATATAATGTCAAATACCACCTAGAATCTGCTGTATAAGTATGAAGTGATATGAAATATATGTACCTGTAATGATTTATGGACTAATGTTCTTTGAAAATTACAAGTAATGTTATGTAGAATTACTTTCACCGCCTACATGTAACTTCCTACAATTATGATGATGGAAGTAAGTGCACGTACAGCAATTATATATTTGCTGGACAGTAAAGCGTATCACTTAAAATATCAGTTTCTATATGGTTACATATACAGTATATGCACACATGGCAGAAGCAAGAAAACAGTACATAAAGTCATGTAGTATTTCACGCATAAAGGCATGAACATTGATCTAGTTGTCTTCATAAAGATTCAGTTTCAATTACTCCTACAGAAACGGAGGTGATGTTTGTGCCACGACATTGTTGACCTTTCCAAACGGGGAAACTTGACCCACACTCTCTCTTCAGAAGAGCTGTTTTGCTAAATTGCAGTGTTAATAACACACAGGGCATTGAATGCTCAAAGACGTGTTTATATCATTTAAATAACGTGGGTCACGGATATGATAGAGTATTGTGTTTTTTTGTATCAACTCACTGAGTAGTAACATCAGTTAAGTTCCACAAGCACAACACTGCAGACACAATAGTCCCCATATCATATAAAAGCTAGATTTGCACTTTTATGAATTTAGATTTAATCTGTCTACTACTAAGAACAGGAGTGCAATGCATAGCATTACGCTGAGTGAACGACCTGTTCACATCAAGGCTATAGGGCATTCATCACACCTTTGGGCCAATGTAAATTCATACTCTACTAAGAATAAACCCGAGTATGAGCCTCAGTATGAGCTTGTCTGAAATGTATAATGAATGGACTTCATCAAAATGCACACCATACCATGAAAACCTCTTCCTCCATGCAGCCTTAGAATGAACAACCTACTGAATAAATTGTGAGCCTCAATACCACTAAGAACAAACAAGTATGAAAGAGGCCGAAATCGACACAGAGAAATTTAATCTAAATTCACACACTACTATGTTAAGAATAGCTCTAGCATGAACAAGGAAGAAATATATAACACTAGCATTGCTCTTGGCCTATTCCCAGGTCAATAACACATTACTTTTTAAAGTTCATGTAGTGTACCTCTTTCAAGCATTCAAACAGCACAAAGACCCTGTAAAGTGCAAACAGAGTTGCATGTACATGTATGTACATGCCCAATTGAGACATTAGCTGGCATTAAGCATTAAGTTACTGTGTAAAGTGCTTAAAGGAACTGCTCAGAAGAAGGGTTGATTTTTTTTAAAAACCCAGGTACTCACCAGTGTGTGACAAAATTGCTAGTTTCAGACATGAACATTTAGATGTACATGTAGTCTTAAGGTATGTTAATGATGAAAAATGAAATCTTACAGATCCCAACCAAACTTAAACTCAGTCACTGACTGTTCAATACTACAAATAAATGATATATATCTGCCAAATTATTTTGGTTTGAAATGGAAAATTGCTGAGTAACAAGCAAACAAAGATAAAAAAAAAAAAAAAATGAGTGAGTTATCCTGATCGAATGTTCAACAATATAACACAAGGTTTCCTTGAATGTGATTTCAAGCAAATTTTTGTTTTTTCTGTTGACATTTTACTGATCCACAATGACCTATAAGCAACTGCATGATAAACAATTTGGAATTACATCAGACCACTTTCTCATGGATGGTAATTCTGTCACCAGAACTCAAGATTAATAATAATAAGAAATATCCATATTCCTTTAGAAAATTCTTAATAACTTCTATGCCAATTTCTATGCCATTGATTACTCTTGCTTTCAAGTAGTATCATCTTAAAGGGCAATCCAACCTTTGTATTAATTTGACTTTTTGTGTGAAAGCAGAAAAATCAGAGAAGCAGACTGGTGAAAGTTTGAACAAAATCGGACTAACAATAAGAAAGTTGTGATTCTTTTAAAGTTGCAATCGTTAATCATATGGGAATTTTAAATTGGCCAAATCGGTATGGTCACTGTGATATAGCGGCGGTCAACTTTCCCATTCGCTCTAATACACAAAATGACTAAAATGTCAATTTTTAAAAATGTATAACTTTGTAGGATCTTTTTATTTTGGGGAGACCTACATGTATAACACTGTGCTCTCTACTATATTTTTGGGGTACTGCCCCAAGTGCTGAGGAGAAAACCAGAATTTAATGATATTTTGGTTTACATGTACATGACAAATGGAAGAGTTGACCGTGAATACGTCACAATCGATTCACCAAATTACCAATTTGAGAATTGCATAGATGTAGTGACCTCTTTTTTCAAAACATTCATAACTTTCTTATTCTTTGTCTGATTTCTTTCAAACTTTCACCATCCTGTTTCTCTTATTTTTCTGCTTTCACACAAATCAGATTTTTACAAAGGTTGGATTGCCCTTTAAGTTTGTTTTAGCATGGTACATTATACTAACCTGCTAGTCTGCCCAAACCACCATTTCCTAGACCAGCATCATCCTCTAACTCCTCTAACTCCTCTATGTTCAGACCAAGCTAAGAACAAATAAGAGAAAAGAGATTTACTATACCGGGTTATAATGAATCAAAAGGCCTTTTATTGTAACTATACATCTGTGCAATATATAAGATCAAAATACAAAGAGTGTTTTCTTATGATTCTTCTTTTAATACAAATAATAAAAGGAACATGCATTGACAAAAATAAAGAATAGGGTAACATGAAACAATTTTGACATCTGTAATTGCCCATACATGTAGAAATGAACAGGTACAATGTACTTAACATATAAGTGCTTTACCAGTAACAACATTACAAACCTGTTTAAAATTGTTGATGTTAACTTGTTCTAGTATGCTTGTTTTGTTTTGTAATGACAATTTCACAAGAAATACTGAGGAGTTAACCCTTTCGAGACAATTGACCACATTTTGTGGTTTGTCTCAATAACTTTTTATTCAAAGCTCTAAAAACATACCAGATGCATGAGTAGAAAGAGCAAAAATTTCTGCGCACACTATGTCCATTTTTGCTGCACGACCATATTGCATTTAATGCCAGGAATTTTAAAAACCAGAATAAGCTTTAAAATCCTTAAATTGGAAACACATTGAGAGGTTCAAAATCATTGTTTTTTATAAAAATTTGCCATTTTTTCAACTTTTCGATAAAATTCCCAACCATGTATTGTTTTCAAAGACATTACACCTTTTTAGAATCATGCAACACTAAAAGAAAAATGTTATTGTTGCCAATTTGAAGAACAAAATGTGATCAGTTTAGCCCTAATATAATTCCTGTCCTGAAAGGGTTGTCATCTCCTATGTATCACAATGTGTAGATATCATGAATCACCTTGTATGCAAAGTAACAAACATGTACAATGTACAAGTAGGTCAGACTTTGCACCATTTCTGATGACTTGACAAATTGAGTTTAATTTCATTATTGCAAAATGCCATAAGAGGACAACATACATGTATTGAACCACAGAATTTTCTTGCTCTCTCTCTCTCTCTTTCTCTCTTTCTCCATTTCTTTCAGAATCATTCGTGAAAATATTTTTTTCTGACCTGCTTAATACAAGTGTCATGACTGAAATTTCACATTTCAATTACATGTACAGTGTACGTATAGAGTACACCCCCAATTCTATTTTTACAAATAAAATGGGTCATTTTGGACTCTAAGTATGACCTGAAAAATAATTCCTTTATTTCCAATCCCTTTTCATGTTGCTGTTGATTGACATAATATATTTGATGAGTATAAATGTTTCAGAGAATTAATTTAAATAATGGTTCCCTATGCCTAGAAATTTCAGTTTTAAAAATAAATAAATCTTGTAAAACCTCCACACTTCTATATATGCTTCCATATATTTCCTTATACGTGTACACTTCATTAAAAATCCAAACACCCAATAGAGCATGACAATTCAATTACACATAACAAACACACCCTAAATAATTTCCTAACAAAAAAAATGACCAAATAAAACAGGCAATGTCAAGGATAAACCGACAGAACAGAAGAATACACTATCAATGTCACTACATGTAGATGACAAGATTTTATCAGTGAATAATTAAGTCACCCCGCAATGCCTCCCCTGATCCTATTGGAAACGTATCAAGTTGCCAACAAGGTAGAACAAGACTTACTAGTCACATTTTACATGATAGTATTTGGGGCATGAGTATGATGGCATACAATGCACAGGGAACGCACGCATACATCAGGTAGCGACACTCAAGGAAATGAGATGAAGAGCTCTGCGATTAGGATGAAAATCAAAAAGGCTGCAGGAATGCGATTGGAGATTAAATTGGTGGGACTGTATGGGACTCGGTGGAATGCTGATAATCTATGGTACTCAAGAGATCTGCCTGACGCAAGGCACAGAACAAGCCAAGAGTCAGAAACCACAGATCACTGTATTGATCTGGTTTTATAATTTGATCATACTGTTTAATTGTTATTGACAAATCAAAATGTCCAAAGAGCTCTTGCCAAAGGAAACGATACTACACTGTACGCATAGACATTGTCATTGTCAGCCGAGAGATGGGCTCAAGACATTGATGCGTTCGAAAAGGACAAGACTATAGGATAACGTTCCCTCCCCTAGCCCCCAAAAAGTGTCTGTTTCATCACCCATATAAATTGATATCCTCTTCCCAATCAGTCAATGACAAATGACACATAATTGCACACATGCAATTCATGTTCACTATAAAAAAAAAAATTTTAATTAAAAATTTTGAATGAAGGGGCTTCAGTTACAATTTAGAGTAAGTCTACACTGCAGTAAATAATTTGTCACTGGTTTTGGAACCGACGTATGTGCATTGGCTTAAGTACAGGAGATACGTCGGTTGCGAAACCAGCAATGAATTGATTACTAGGCCTGAGTCGAAACGGTTCCCCGACCGGTCCCCGCCCGTCACGCTGAAACCCGGGTTTGCATTTTCGGATTTCGGGTTTTCCAAACTAATTTTAGCACTAATGTATTGCAATTTAGAACTATAAACATGCAATTCACAAACTGAATTTCAATTTAATCCAATTATATTTGCTGCAGTAATAAATGGAAATCATTTCAGACGACGATAGGTCTTTTCATGAGTCTAAAAAAATAAGAGCTGCGAGGAAGATTCAAGCTAGGCGCTACCGTGCGCGTTCAGAAATTAAGTCAGAATGGGAGTCACCAGCGCTCAGTGCGCTCAAATACAGCCTTATACCGTAATACACACAGACGAGGGTCGAATATAACTGATGTGATCGTGCCAAAAGTAAGCTTGAAAACAACCAAAAATACCACGTAAGCGACAACAAAAATACAAAATTACAGTAAAACAATTCTTTTCTTTGGCAAAAAATAGTATGGGTATCAATATCTCAAAGAAAAAAAAAGATGGTGGAGGATTACGAGTGCACTTCATATCTAGATTAGGCAGCCATATTTGACACTGTTCTGCGTAGCAAGACCGCAGATGGCAGCAGAGAGGAACAGTTGTGGCCGATCACCTGATCTAGTGCCCACATTTATTTTCCTCTCTGCTGCCATCTGCGGTCTTGCTAAGCAGAACAATGTTAAATATGGCTGCCTAATCTCGATATGAAGTGCACTCGCAATCCTCCAACATCTTTTTTTCTATGAAATATTATGGATACCCATACTGTTTTTTGCCAAAGGAAAGAATTATTTTACGGTAATTTTGTATTTTTGTTGTCACTTACGTGGTATTTTTAGTTGTTTTCAAGCTTACTTTGATCTGATCACATCAGTTATATTCGACCCTCGTCTGTGTGTATTACGGTCTAGGAGTGTATTCGTGCGCACTGGGCACAGGTGACTCACATTCGGACTTCATTTCTGAACGTGCACGGTACCACGAAGCTTGATTTCCTCTTTCAGCCCTCAATTTTAGGTAACAAAGAGACCTTTGGCTGTATTTCTTAATGTTTTATTTTATTCCGAAATGTTATTTCTCTCGGGAAAAGCATTGTTTTATCGATTTGGATTCAGTAACTGTCCTCTATGCTGCATTTTAGTTTAGCAATTTTGCCTTGACTGTTGACTCCTATCACTACATGTACATACAGTATTTTCTGTTGTAGGGAATTCCCGTTCGGGTACCCGGTCCCCGCCCGAAATTTTCGAGTCAAACCCGGGTTTGGAAAAACCCGTGATGACTCAGGCCTATTGATTACCCAACTAATGGGCCATTCTCAGTCACGTGTATGACGAAAATCCAGAAAAATAGCTCATTTAAACCTAATTTTCTAGTATTTGTCTTGTAGTAGAAGTCTCTTATTTTGGATATATAACAATTTTACCCCAACAGATGGAGGGTAAATATTTTAAATGAGAGAACATCATTTTCTTTCAGAGGTCAACAATAGTGACCTCGCACGAAAAAGGGTCTTACTCGTTGGTATTCAAACCTACATTTATCATATTTCCCTTGGAGTGCAAGTTTCCACTTTTCATTGCTGTATGATAGGATTGCTCTGAACAATTTGAAAGCAATACTCCATAAATTAGTGAACATTCTCCTCTTTTAGAAGTGAACATTGGGTCAGTCACGTGTGTGACCACTCAAAAAAGGGCGTTTTTTTAATGTCTCTGTAAAAACATTATGGGTGTGAAATGACTTTTTCTTGTCAAAGAAAAGGAAATCTTTTTCATGTAAGAAACTGGTATTATAAAAAAAATCAATAAAATGTAATCTGATTTTCCGGCAATGAGGCAAAATTAGTTGGTCACGTGTGTGACCGAAAGTTTCACTTTACAAAGAATGGCCCTAATATTCATAAATCTAGTCTGTATAGACAAAACAAATGTCAAAAAGAATGGGCACAATCTAATAAAATTCAAGTGAGTATTTTTCAGTCACTGTAGTTTCATATAAATTATTTGATACTTTACTTACCCCCCCCCCACACACACACAAAAAAGTAGATGAATCAATAGAATAAAATAATTTTCAAATCTAAATATTTCTCGGGAACATCATTTTGTTTTCGACGCATGCATACTAACCGTTACAGGGCTTAACTTGTTTTCCCTTGGGGTCTTGAGTAAAATTTGAGGGGTCTGTGTGTACGTGTACAGTACTGGACCCCTGTCGAGCCCCATATATAATTACACAACTTTTTGTTAAAAACAATTCTTGAAAACAAATTACCTACGTAGATGAATTGCTTTACATGTGAAAACAATTATGAAAAATGATTCTTACTGTGAAACTATACAAGCTAGCAGAGATATACATCATCACAGCTGGGTTTGCTGATACCCAGTAATCAATTCCTAGGTAAAAGGGCATTCAGTTCACATAAGACGATAAGTGTAACTAAACATTCAAGTCGGTGGAAAGGGTCCACTCTACTTGTGAAAGACAGTTCACTTGAGTCAAAGTGAACTGCTGTATTGAGTTGTTTTTCTTTCAATCAGGAAATAGTGCACTAACTATGCAATGGCATTTGGTCAGCTTTAGATATAGTGAAAGAGGGACAATTTAAGGCTTTGTATTACACAAAAAGCACAAACAACAACAAAAGCAAAACAATACAACATATACAAGATCAAATACATTCACCTCAATTAAACATGTACATAATTTATTCATAAAAATAAAATAACTATATTCCTCAATATTTCCTTCCATATTTCCTTCCACATGACTCATATAATTCAATCATTTGGAAAGGTTTCATACTCATATTTACATTCTTGAAATAATCTAAGATATTCTGATAAATTAATTGAAAAGGAAGGTACACATTTATGGAATGATGTTGACTTTGAGTTGATATGCTTACCTGATAAAGGGCTTCATCACATTGGCTCTGTATTCCAAGATTGACCATGGTATTGGTTAGGGTACGTCCAATATAGTACTCCAATGACAGGTAGTATACACGCTGACAAAAGATTAAAAGAATAATATATTTATCATTTAATACAACTATACATATACATCTAAATCTTTCCCATATTTTTTATTCATATTTCATTGGGGAAAAATCTGGGATTTGTCTGTGTTTATAAAATATTCTTGTAGAAAATTAACCAGGGAACTTACACTGTAGGCTTTAAAGTCCTATTTAAGGGATATGGTAATTGAAAAGGAATGTTTTTGTTAGTTAGTTTTTGTGCATTAACTTGGTTTTGAACCCAAGGCCACCGTGGTCCAGTTACATGTACATATAAGAGACCAGTGTAGCCATCACGCCTCCTCTAACAAGGCCAAGGGTGGTATTCTGAGATTTATTTTATCTTGATTTTAATGAAAAGATTTTAATTGTCATAACAAATTTTGAATTGCAACATTTCATTGGTGTTTGCGCTGCCCGCTGCTGCCTTCCCTGGTTTTCCTTAAAGGCCAAGTCCACACTAATATCAAGTTGATGTGAATAAACAGAGTAAAATTAAACAAGCATAACAGTGAAAATTTTACTGAAATCGGATGTAAAATAAGAAAGTTACGGCATTTTGAAGCTTTGCATTATTTCATGAAACAGTGACAGGCATAACATGGGCGGTATGCAAATGAGTGAACCAATGATGTCACACACTCACTTTTCCTTGTGTATTATATTGTATGAAATTTCAAATATTTCAATTTTTATGGATGTGATGATAAAAAATCTCTCCCTTGTATCAAAATAAGTTACAATAATGATGATTTTACAAGTTCCATAAAGAGTCAAACCATGTTTTACATAATTGAAGCAAAAATTTGAAATATATGATATTTCATATAATGAAATACATAAGGAAAAGTGAGTGTGTGACATCATCGGTTTCACTCATTTGCATACTGCCCATGTTACGCATATCACTGTTTCAAGAAATAAAGCAAAACTTCAAAATGCTGTAACTTTCTTATTTTACATCCAATTTCAATAAAATTTCCACTGTTATGCTTGTTTAAGTTTACTCTGTTTATTCACATCAATTTGATATTAGTGTGGACTTGGCCTTTAAGGAAAACCAGGGAAGGCAGCAGCGGGCAGCCTGGCCAAACTAGTGAATGTAGTTGTCCACCACTACATCACAGTGACATTACTGATTCGGCCAATTTGAAATTCCCATATGTATAGCGATTACAGCTTTCCAAAATTCAAAACTTTCTTACTGCTAAGTCCGATTTCGTTCAAACTTCCACCAATCTGCTTCCTTGGTTTTTCCTCTTTCTCTCCGAACAACAAGCCATTAAGGTTGGATTTCCCTTTAATGCAAGCATGTATCCCAGATAAGCGTATATATATATATATATATATATATATATATATATATATATATATATACGCTATATATATATATATATATATATATATATACGCTTATCTATATATATATATATATATATATATATATATGCATATATATATATATGCATATATTCATTTACAGGTATATTGATCGAGACATCAAGGCATCAGTCAATTACAATTTATAACTTGTTATTTAACCGTCATGCCTTAGCATTATTTGAAAGCGCAAAGTAGTCTACCATGATTTTACATATGTCGGTGCCTGTTGAATTTCCTCCTAAAAAAGATATCTAGCCAAGGGTGACTTGAATGAGGCTACACTTCATATAAGATCTGCCATTTACCATCTCTAAGCTTGCACGTACATAGTCTAGTCTAACAGAATGAACAGTGATTATGGGTGCTTTCCACCTTGTGATGGTATACACACATGTAGCATGATACTGCGGCACATTCAAATTCATTCCAACACCACTATGGTACATGTTTAAAACCCATATCATGCTTCTAGCCCATATGCTGCTCTCTGTAAATTTGCTAAAATTGATTGATTTAGTATTCCTATGAGCATCATTTCACCCAATAAAATGAACAGAATGAAAATCGGGGGGGGGGGGGGGGGGGGGGAGGGCTTTTAAAAAAATTAACAGATTTCTATAATTCAATTGATACAGCAATAATTAAAAGGAGTCAAGATTCAATATTCTGGGCAAATCAAAATGTACAGGTATATTGGGTAGCTACAAATGTATACAAATCCCCCCCCCCCTAAAAAAAAAAAGATATTAGATTCAACTATAGAGGAAAATAAAACAGCACTTTCTTAATTGCAGACAGATAACAAACATAAAAATAATGATATAGTACCATATGCATGAAGAAAATTGTACAGTAGTACATGTACCTTTACTGCTTGTGCTACTTGTGCTTATTCTGTTAGTAAATTGATGATTGAAAGTAGTAGAATTTTGATATGGATCATACATAAAACAATAATGATTTATTCATGATCAGGTCATGAAAGAGAGGGCTGAAGAGGAGCTCTGACAAATGCTCTGGGCTTTATTTCATCAAATAATACATGTAGAGGGTTAAGGTTGCAACAGGGTTTTACATATACATGTATGTAGGTTATATTCACATTGATTTGAAGAAAAGATGGATCATCTTACAAAAGCTCAGTATAGTAATCCTGACGCTGCAATCATACAGCTCACTTGACATAAATTAGCAGGCTATTTTTTAAATAAAATTTTTTTTTTTTAGCCATATCAACAAAGCTCCTACATGAGTTTACATGCAAAAGGCGATCAAGGTTAGAAACACTCTTGATACATGTACTAGGTGTAAAACAAACATTTGACACATTAGAGTTAATCACTATAATCAGGCTGAGGTTTTCACATTTTAAAGTTAAAGGATGTCAAATTTATTTGAAGTAAGTTTTATCACATTTCTTTGAATCCTTTTATTAAAATAATGCTCAGAATATTTAATTAGATTTTCACTTTTAAAAACCAAAAACCAAAAACTGTGCATATCAGTGATTAATCCAGAACAAAAACAACACCTTTATGCATCGCACCTGCCAACCTATTACTATCCAGTGTCATTAATGATTCATAACTCTGGGTTAAAAGAGATGCTCTGGAATTTCAGCTGCCATGCTCAATGGCAATTGTTGTGTTCTGAATTTAATTACTAATACACTTTTGTGGCCTTGATTTTTCAAAAAATGAAAATCTGATTAAATATTCAAAGCATTATTTTAAGAATATTGTTCATAGAAATGTCATAAAAACTTATTCCAAATAAATTTGACATCCTTCA
Organism: Heliocidaris tuberculata; assembly: GCA_025618425.1. Lineage (NCBI taxonomy): Eukaryota > Metazoa > Echinodermata > Echinoidea > Camarodonta > Echinometridae > Heliocidaris > Heliocidaris tuberculata. The sequence continues at coordinate 35,278,119 of CM046834.1, read as the reverse complement.
AATTTACAATATGAAAACCTTAGTGTGAAACAAGTTTAACTTTGGAGTTATTAATGATCAAAAGTGTCAATTTTTTTGAACACCTAGTAGCATGTACATGTATGCTACATGTATCAAAAGTGTTTCTAACCAATGATTTTAACCGAGAGTCAAAGTCAACCTCTTTTTCCTGTACAAATCAGTTCACCATAATTCTGTAACTGAATGAAAATACAAAAACATGTCAAGTAGATGAAATTAATTTGTTTCCATTTCATGACCAAAATAATTTTGTTACAAAAGTATTAGTGCTGTCCCGACATGCTTGATGTCGACACTGCTGTCGACATACGAAGGGTTTTTAACGTTGCCGACATGTCGACATGCATGCTCTGATGTCGACATAAAAGGGGTCTTCTTCATACGTCACGGTCACACACTAGAAACGTGAAGCTTACCTGAAAAGTTATAGATACAATCATCAACAAAAATAAACGCGATTAGAAGGCAATTCATCAGCGCAAATTCAACAACAATCGATCGTGGCATGCAGTGCTACATATTTAGGGCTCTCTTGTTGAGGGCTCTGCAGTGCTAGATGCGCATGCGTAGTCAGCTCATTCATGGACTGCTCATGCGCATATGGACAACTCGCGCACAGAGCTTGCTCAGTCATACATAGATTTCAATGCATGGGACACAGTTGTAATATTTTTCTGTGATATCAGTCTTGGCGATTTGACACCGAGATCCTTTTTTTCTGACACAACTCTAAGCAGAAAATTCAGCTCAAGTAAATACCCTACGTTGTAGAAAAATGAACAATTTACGGATTCATCACAGTGATTTTCTTGCGAATCCAACCAAAATGAGGAATTTTAGGGAAAGTTTAGCAGGTAAAATTTTCTGTTTGTAACCAAAGAAATATCGCTAAAATTTCATATTTTCCGATTGTCAAACTTTGATTTTGCAGTATTGCTTGTGAAAGATACATCCATATTCAAACATTTTTCAAACTTTATATAATAAATAGTGGTGTTAAATATGTTATTTTTCAGATTGCTTTTGTAAACAACTTTACGTAGATCGTGTGAAAATGCAAGAATTGGCGAGGTCAAAGGGGGTTAACTCCATACAAACTGGCAGTGTGTGTGTTTGACTTATGTCAATATAATGTCGACATCGTGAATATTTTTGTTGCGACATGTTGACAGAGATTTTTTTTACCGATACCAGCTCTAATAAATATAGTTGTATATATGGAACTTAGGGGTTTGGGCCTTTCATAAATCAGTGGACTAAATAAACCTCTGGGTTTAACTTCACCACTTTCAATAATACAGGCCGAAGCACTTTGAGCGTCCCAACTTCTAAAATAATTCTGCTGCAGCACCAGCGAGGTCCAATTAATAATCAACAACCAACATAATTTTCACTTGCAAACTTTTTCACATAACGTAAAACAGATCTCCTGAAATATTTACTAAGTTATTCAAATTTATGGATGTTTCTTTCCGGAGGACCTAGTGACCAGGTATTCCACCAACCTGTTATTAATAAATGGACTACAATACTAGGAATCCAGTTTGCATATATATTACTTGTTGCTATGTCGGGCAAGCATCGGGCAAGCTTTCAGGTTGTCAAGAACAACCTTTGTTTAAAAAGCATGCATAAAATTTGAATATGTTAGTAAACCGGCCTATTTCAATTCTACATGTACATTTATGTATAAATTTTAGCATTCCAAAAACAAGAAATCAAGAGTTAAAGCAGTCAAAGAAATGTCTGTTATTTCAATAATGCTCACAATCACTTCTGTTTATAACAAGTGAATGAGTAAATTACGCAATGCGTAATAAATGTCCCCGCCGGAAGTGCAGATCTGTGGAAATTAACTAGCCTGAACCTTAAAACTTCAGTGAAAAACTTTAGTGAATAAAATAATAATGTTACTGCATGCAAAAGAAGAGAATACCAACAATGCATGTATACAACTGAAATATAAAACATGAAAACATTATGAACCTTCAGCCATTTTGAATAAATTTGCATAAATTTGCATGAATAATGAATTTCAAAATTCTGTGTAGAAGTTTGGAAGCCCCCACCCAGCCCTATCAGATAAAACAATCAGAATCAAAATCCGATGTGAAATAGAGGAAAAGTAGCATTTTTCGTCAATTTTGGATAAATTTGCATAAATTTGCATAATTAATGAATTTCAAAATTCTGTGTAGAAGTTTGGAAGCCCCCACCCAGCCCTATCAGATAAAACAATCGGAATCAAAATCCGATGTGAAATAGAGGAGAAGTAGCATTTTTCGTCAATTTTGAATAAATTTGCATAAATTTGCATAATTAATGAATTTCAAAATTCTGTGTAGAAGTTTGGAAGCCCCCACCCAGCCTTATCAGATAAAACAATCGGAATCAAAATCCGATGTGAAATAGAGGAGAAGTAGCATTTTTCGTCAATTTTGAATAAATTTGCATAATTAATGAATTTCAAAATTCTGTGTAGAAGTTTGGAAGCCCCCACCCAGCCCTATCAGATAAAACAATCGGAATCAAAATCCGATGTGAAATAGAGGAGAAGTAGCATTTTTCGTCAATTTTGACGGACGGACGGACGGACAGACGGTCGGACACACGCACACACGAACGGAGCCCGTTTCATAGTCCCCTCACTGGGCTTCGATGATTTACGCCAATTGTGCGATTGTGCGTCACCCTTTTATACACCATGACGCACCCTCCATCAGAAAAAATGACTCACCAAATGTTGGGAAACAATGACACATATTTGAGTCAAAATTGTGACTTACCATTTCATGTGATGAACTTACCTTGCATGTGTAGTCCCATATATACAAGTTACACGTGCAAGGTAAAAATAACCTGATCACACCTGCCGATTTTTGTGTTTTTTTTTCTTTTTCATTCATTCAATTTTTACAATCTTAGTTGATCCTGGAAGGTAACACCTAGGGTGGTTTGAATGGCTCACAGTATGTGGGAAATGGTGATATTTAGATCTAGATATTTTTGTTGATATCCCCCTCCACAAACAGTATAGGCATCCAGTGTATGGTCACTCATACACCCTTGCCTATGTGGGACTGTGTCCAACATTCACTGTTGCAGCAGTCAAAACACTAAAACAAACAACAAAATTGCCCTAAAAGCAAGATTTATTTTCTTAAATTTGCTAGATTACCTGATTTAGGGACTCTTTAACTCTTATTGTGCCACAAATTTGGGGATTCAGAATTGAAAATGAAATTTTAAATAATTATTTTCCTCTCATGTATGAATGATCTAGACTGGAAAAAGGCCCGCTGATACACACAAAAGCTATTGAAGCCTATTCACCCGTAAAAGCTAGTCTGGAGTACAAGGTTATCTTCAGATAAGCTGCACTCACACTTATGCGAGGTTAATATATTAACCTCGCACTCTGTACCTTTATACCATGAGCAATTGCCTCCCATAGCAAGTGTGTGATATCTTGCACATATGTGTGCGGCAGAGGAGCAAGATCACCGACCAAAAACAGCCTGAAAATTTCACTTGATCAAGATGATAAAGATCCTATCAAAGGATCTGGCATGAAATTAGATATTCTATCATTCTAAAATGTAGAAGGAAGTACTTTCTCAAAATTTTGCCGATTATATTGGTGTTTTTACCTCTTCAACTTAGAGGTCGTGACAGGCCAAAATTGACACAGCCCCATATAGTGATGGTCCCGTGAGTGGATAAGCTGGTGTATGGCT